>OAMR01000067.1:1218682-1229163 GCA_900205405.1 Echinochloa crus-galli
TTGGCGCAGGGCCGGTTTGTTGTGTAATTGTTCTGTCCCTATTACAATCACCATGGGTCTATATTTATACCCTGGTTTTGACACAATTCCTAGTCGATTACGATTACAAATGTTTATTTCTAAAGAAATACGTCGAAGCGTCGTATTCATCTCATACTCTTCACCAAATGCGTTGCCCACGAGGGTTCGCGGCGTAGCGTGGTGCCCGCATACCCCAGCATGGATGTCGCGGATCAGCTGCTTCCCTTCCTGGATCGGGATGCATCGCTACAGAATCCCCGAGGCGCTGCGCTTGTACAGCTCGCCGTCGACCGAGACGAAGGTCTTGGCTCTTCTGGCAATGCGGCGTGCCTCGGTTCGATCCGTGGGCAGTTCCCCGCCATCGATCCACGCAAGGTATGGGCTGCGCCAGTCTTGCGGCCGTGCATCTACGTCGATCTCCATGGCCTCGAGCGAGGAGGTCTCGAAGTCACGGCTCTCGTGGGTTCCCGCCGAGGGGTCCTCGTCCATGGGGTCGGGGTCCCCAGCCCCCGAGTGTTAACACCAAAATTTGGCACCAGAAAGAGACTGACATGTGGGCCGGGATTGGTAAAAGATATAGTTCGGAAAGGAAAGCTTGTCTTCCCCGAGGCTTTCGAGGCATTCTCGGAGGTGGGCTCGGCTCACTCGAGGCGGAAAGACGGTTTGTCGAGGTCGCGCGTGAAGACGTTCGGCGGGACGGTGATTCGCTCGGACGCGATCTTGGCTAACTGGTCCGCCTCCCCGTTGTACTTGCGCACTATGTGGTTCAGTTCAAGCCCGTGGAACTTGTCCTCGAGGCGTCGAACCTCGCTGCGGTACGCTTCCATCTTTTCGTCGTGGCAGCTCGCATCCTTCATCACTTGGTCGACGACTAGTTAAGAATCTCCGCGAATGTCGAGGCGCTTGACGCCAAGTCCGATGGTGATGAGGAGCCCAGCGAGGAGGGCCTCATATTCTGCCATGTTGTTCGACGCCGGGAAGTGCAAGCAAACCACATACCGAATGTGTTCCCCGAGAGGCGAAACGAAGAGGAGGCCAGCGCCGGCTCCTGCCTTCATCACCGACCCATCGAAGTACATGGTCCAGCATTCGGACTGGATCTGCGGCGGCGGGAGCTGGACATCGGTCCATTCCGCGACAAAATCCGCCAGGGTTTGCGATTTAATCGCCTTTCGCGGTGCGTAAGAGAGAGTTTCTCCCACGAGCTCTATTGACCATTTCGCAATCCTGCCCGAGACGTCCGGATTGCGGATTATCTCTCCCAGGGGGAATGATGAGACCACAGTGACCGGGTGGGCCTCGAAGTAGTGTCGCAGCTTTCGTCACGCGAGCACTACGGCGTAGATCAGCTTCTGGATCTGTGGATACCGCGTTTGGTCTCACTCAGCACCTCGCTGACATAGTACACCGGCCTCTGCACCGGCAGGGCATGCCCTTCCTCTGCCCTTTCCACGACAATGATGGCGCTAACAACTTGCGTTGTTGCCGCCACGTACAGATAGAGGGGTTCGCCTTCCCGCGGCGGCGTGAGGATTGGTGCACGTGCGAGTGACTCCTTTAGCCCGTCGAGGGCCCTCTGGGCTTCGGGGGTCCATGAAAAGCGTTCGTGCTTTTTCAGGAGCCGGTACAAAGGTAAGCCTTTCTCGCCTAAGCGAGAAATGAAGCGTCTGAGGGCGGCGAGGTAGCCCAGCACCCTTTGTACCCCCTTGAGGTCCCAAATCGGCCCCATTCGTTCTAGGGCCGATACCTTTTCGGGGTTGGGTTCGATGCCCCGTTGAGAGACTATGAAGCCCAACAACATGCCTCGCGGCACCCCAAAAACGCATTTTTCTGGATTCAATTTTACCCCGTTCGCCCGGAGGCAATTGAACGATGTCCGCAAATCGTTAACCAGATCGTCCATCTTTCTGGGTTTTACAACGATATCGTCCACATATGCCTCAACGGTCCGCCCGATGTGATGTGCGAAAACGTGTTGCATACACCGTTGGTATGTTGCCCCAGCGTTCTCGGAGGCCAAAAGGCATAGTGACGTAGCAGTACATGCCAAACGGGGTGATAAAAGAGGTCGCGAGCTGGTCGGACTCTTTCATCTTGATTTGGTGATAGCCGGAATAAGCATCAAGAAAGCAAAGTAATTCGCACCCAGCAGTGGAATCTACTATCTGATCTATTCTAGGCAAAGGAAATGGAACCTTGGGGCATGCTTTATTTAAACCGGTGTAATCTACACACATACGCCATTTTCCATTCTTTTTCCTAACTAGAACAGGATTAGCGAGCCACGTTGGATGAAATACCTCCTTGATGAATGCGGGCTCCAAAAGCTTGTGCACCTCCTCCCCGATGGTGCGGCGCTTCTCTTCGTCGAACCGCCGTAGCCACTGCACCACCGGCTTGGAGTTGGGCTGGATGTCAAGGGAGTGCTCGGCGACCTCCCTCGGAATGCCCGGCATGTCCGAGGGCCTCCACGCGAAAATGTCGGCGTTGGCGCGGAGAAAGTCGACGAGCACACTTCCTATTTGGGGTCGAGGGTGGTGCTGACCCTCAACGCCTTGCCCTCGGGGGCCTCGGGGTCGAGGGGCACCGCCTTGGTGTGCTCTGCAGGCTCGAGGATGGTCGCCCGAGGATGGCGTGGTATGCTCCTGGGAACCCCACCACCTCGAAGGTGAGGGTCTCCCTCCGAAAGTTATCGGGGGTGCCGAAGCAGACAGGCAGGTCGATCTGCCCGAGGGGCTGGACCCGCTTCCCCGGCGCGATACCGTGGAACGGTGCCTTGCTCGGCCTCAGCTGATTCACCCCGATGCCCATGAGCTCCAGGGTGTGGATGTAGAGGATATTGAGGCTGCTGCCTCCATCCATCAGCACCTTGGAAAATCGCGTGTTGCCGATCACGGGGTCGACAACGAGCGGATAGCGCCCTGGATTTGGGACGTAGTCCAGGTGGTCCTCGAGGCCAAACGAGATGGTCTCGTCTGACCAGGCGAGGTAAGTCGGCGTCGCAGGGTGAACGGAGAAGACTTCCCGGCGTTCACGCCTCTGCTCCTTGGTCGTCATGTTCGCGGTGGGACCCCCAGCGATGAAGAAGACATTCTCCACGTGGGGGAACGCGTCGTCGCCGCCTCCTCCCGCATCTTTCCTCGGGCCATCCTCCTTCGCGGAGGTACGCCTGAAGTGGCCCTTGATCTTCTCACACTGCTCGAGGGTGTGAGTGACATGACCCTTGTGGTACGGGCACGGCTTCTTCAGCATCTCGTCGAACAGGCCTCCGCCCTGTGGTGGGCCTCGAGGGCCCCTGCGGCCTCGATCGGCTACGAGGGCCTCGTCGGAGTCTTCGTCTTCATGCTGCTGCTTGGGTTGTCGAGGCTTCTTGCCTTTACCGCCCCGTTTCTGCTTTTTTGCTTTCCCCTTGGATTTCCTGCCCTCCGCGGGCTGCTCCTCCACGCGCTTCACCTTGGCCTTGCCGTTGAAGATCGCACCAACCGCCTCCTCGCCAGAGGCAAAGTTGGTGGCGATGTCGAACAGCGCGTTGACACTGGAGGGGTGGTTTCGCCCCAGCTCACGCACCAGCTCTCGGCACGTTGTGCCTTCTAGGAAGGCGTGGATGATTTCGGAATCACCCACGCTCGGGAGCTCGGTGCAGCACTTGGAGAAGTGGCGGATGAAGTCCCTCAGCGGATCGCCGGCCGTCTGCCGGCACCCGCATAGGTCCCAGGAGTTCCCGGGGCGCACGTACGTCCCCTGGAAGTTGCCCACAAACATCCTGACCAGGTCGTCCCAGTCGTGGATCCGGTTCGCGGGCAAGTGCTCGAGCCACGTTCGCGCGGAATCCGCGAGGTGGAGCGGAAGGTTGCGGATGATGACGGCCTCGTCCGCGGCCCCGCCTAGCTCGAAAGCCAGGCGATAGTCGTTGAGCCATGTCTCGGGGTTCATCTCGCCCGCGTATTTGGCGATGGTGGTTGGCTGCCGAAAGCGCGGCGGAATGGGCACCGAGCGGATTTTCCGGCTGAACACCGGGGTCCCAGGAGGCTCGGGCGTCGGACTCTTGTCCTCCTCACTGTCGTAGCGACCCCCACGTCGGGGGTGCCTGGGACGAGGAGGTGCCGCGCCCTGCCTTTTCCGGTTCAGGACGCTATGCGTGTCGCCGTCATCGAGGGCGCCTCGCGCGTCGACGAGACGGTCCTTCGCGGACCTTCTCGCCTCGTGGTGGTCGATCACAAGCACCTTTCCGTCGCTCGTCTGGCGGTGAGGAGTTCGCGCACCCCTGGGCGGAGTGTGGACAGATTGCTCCTTGTCCTGCCTGCCCCCTCGGCCTTCGAACTGGCCTGGTGGCGAATGCGGGACGCGGAGCTCTCCACTTGTTGTACGGCTGCCTGTTCGACGAGGGGCTGCACTTTGCGCCGCATGTCGCGCGCTGCCTCTGGCGTCGATGGCTCGGGCATGGCCCGCATCAGCGTCACTGCGGCGACGAGCTTTTGGCTCGCCCGCGGCGGCATAGCCGGGCTAGCGTTGCGGGCGTCGTTCATGATGCGCGCCCGGGCTACGCGTCCGGCGGCCCGTGCGCGTTCGCCTCGCTCGGGCTGTCGTGCTTCCAACGTCGTGCGCAGCTCCTGCACCTGCTGGCGCTCCTGCTGGAGCTTCGCTTCCAGCTCTCGCACCTGCACAAGTTGCGCTTGCGCGAACGCAGGATCATCCCGCGGTGTGGCGGGTGCCAGCGGTTGCTCGCCGCGCGAGGCGGGTGCCTGTGGCTGTTCACCGCGCGGGGCGGGTGCCAGCGGCTGCTTGTTGCGCGCGGCCCCGTCGAATGTCTCGTCATCCTCGTCCGCGGATTCTACCTCGCCCTCAAGGACGAAGCACTCCCGCATGGGGTCGTACTCCCCCTCACTGGAATCGTCGGAGCAGGTGAGGCAAAAGTCCGCGGCGGCCTGAAAGGAGGAGAAACCTTCGCGGTCGCATAGCTCAGAGTAGTCCAGGCCTGGGTGCTCCTGGCCACACACGCTTTCGTCATCGTCGGGGTCAGCCGAGGACCCGTCCGGCGAGGAAAGGTTAAGGTCGCGGATCAACACCAGTTGGTGGCTCGGCGAGTCCGCGCACGCGCTCAGGCTGGCGCTGAGTGCCGCGGAGTGTCTCGCAGTCGCGTTGGTCAACCCGTAGGGCAGTTGCGTTGGTCCGGCCGCACCTCCCCGGCGTGCTCCCTCCGCAGGAGCTACCGGTGGGGGTACGTCCCGCTGTGCCGTGACAGCGGGCCGGAGCAACAGGTGCGCGACCCAATCAGGGAGCACTACGCGCGGGATGACATGTCGCTCCACGCGGATCTGGAGCTCGTGCAGCGCCCACCGCCTCCTGATCTGGGACGGCGTGGGCGATGCCGGGGGCCCGGTTATCAGGCCAGGTGCCACGGAGGCGAGCCGCATGAGGAAGCCCTCACCGGTCGCTTCGAACTCCAGGCTCCCGAAAGTGATCCGGTACCCGCGCGGAAGTGGGCCGGGAGACCCCGCGGCGGATCGTGTCGGCATGGCGAAGACGCGGTCAGCCGGTGAGGGAACTGCTTGGGAAAGCGACCGATCACATCGCGATTCCCCTACCTCGCGCGCCACTGTCGGTGCCGAGATTGGCCGCCCAACCTCAGCGCCTAACTGAATGCGCTGTGTCCCGTCCCTCACCGATCGATGCAGGAGCTAGCACAATGACACAAGGGGTTTATCCTGGTTCCGGCCACGGGGCCGTACGTCCAGCAGGGTGTGCTCTTGGCACTGTACTATCATGCACCGGAGTTCTTGCAGTGGGGGCTACAAGCTTGACGGGTGAGGAGGAGAGGCCTCCAAGTCCCTGAACGAGTGAGTGATTGAGGCCCTAGTGCCAATATCGTGAGAGTGGGTGTGTGTGGGTGTTTTTCTGTTGTTCCGTGTCCGTTCCCTTGGCCGGCGCCTTCTTCCCCCTTTTATAGCTCAAGGAGGAAGGAGAGCGGCCTGAGGGGGTACAAGTACAAGCACAGTACGTGCTACAGGGGGGGTGTACTAGGAGAGCGTGGCGCCGGGCGTGTTGTCGTCCTTGGTTCTGAGCGGCGATTCATGGCGAGCTCCGGCTTCTTCGGGTGTCGTGGCCGTCCTTGATCTTGTCCTGGAGCGGCTTCGAGGGGTGGCAGGCCTTCTAGCTGGGACCTGTCCGTCGCCCGTACGCCTGATCGATGGTCTCCCATGCTCGTCCGGTCAGGGGAGGACGGGAGTTGGCGGCATAGTGATGGAATGATGGCCTCTGCTGGCTACAGTGCGCGGCGTGCTCGCCCCGTCGGGGGAATGGCAGGGAGTTGGTGGATTTGACCCCGTGTACGTCGTGGCAGAGCCGCGCCTGGCTGGAGTCAGCGCTTCCTTATTGGCTCGTACTCCCGCTCGAGGGTCTCCCCCGCCGTTCGAGGGTCGGTCGTACGGGGGAGGACGAGAGTAGGCGGAATAGTGGCGGTGAATGACAGTCGTACGTCCGCACAGGGCTCGCCCCGCCTGCTGGGTGACTAGGGCAGGCGGTCCTGTGGCTGGAGTCAGCGGGAGTGACAGGGCGTGGCGGACCTGACCGGGGTTCGCCCTTGGTCGTCATCCGTACGACGCTCGAGGGTGCCCACCTGCCCGTTTCGAGGGCTTCGCAGTGGGTAGAGGACGGGAGTAGTTGGCACAGGGCGACGGAATGACCCGTGCCTGCCCGCATAGTGGGAATGCGTCAGCACAGCACGGGGGCAGGTAGTACAGTGGACCTGACCGTGTCAGCAACGTGGAGCAGGGCGGAGTCCCATCCCCATCCTTCAACTTGGGCGTTCGGTAGGTCGCGGCATTAAATGCGGTTGCCGGGCGGAGTGATCCACCTGCTCGAGGAGGCGCGCGGACCTCAAGCGAGGCGGAAGCGGGGTCGCACCCGCTCGAGGGGGTCGAAGGTCCTCGAGTGAGGCGGAGATGCGGTCATGCCTGCCCGAGGGGGTCGAGGGACCTCGAGCGAGGCGGAGATGGCGTTCGCTCTTTGGGCCTTGGGGCGAATCAGGCCGGGATGGTCGTTCAGGCCGTGGTGAGCGTCTTCGGGCCGTGCTGTCCCGGGTGATTTTATGGGCCACCAGTGGTTAAATGTTTTTTTGAGGGTGATTATTCCCGGTGGTTAGGGGACCCCCTTGGGATGTCCCTGACAATTACGTTAAAATTTTATAAAAAATCCTAATATTATAAAAAATTAACCCATCGTATTTTGGTATGTTGTATTTTTTGTATTGCATACTCTTGCCATCCCACGCCACAATATACACCCCTTCAAGTTCTCATGGCTCACGCCACTCGCATATCTGTTGTTGACCCTCTGTCATTTCGAGGCACGATGTCTACTGAGGATCTCACCTTTATTGTGATCGTGGTTGACCCACGGTCTTTTGATACACTGTGATGCTTTTAACAAACCCATGATGCTCCATTCAATCAACCGTATATCGTCTCCTCTCGTTGTAGCGAACCGCCGCACACACACCTTCGTCTTCTCACGCTGCTTGTATCCTCATCATCGACGCGCCATCTTTCTCGGGTATAATGTCCATCGAGGATATCTCTTTTGTCGTGCTCCTCGTGGAATCAAGTAAATTATCAAAGCTAATATCTTATTTTATATCCTTGACTTATCTTCAAAGAGAAAATTAGATCTCTACCATTAAAAGATCCGGAGTTTAGAAAATGTATAATCGAAAGATTTAGTTTCAAAAAGTATACCATCAAAATTCAAAAAATTGTTCCATGCCTTCGATTGTTGATTTTTACCTTCACGTTAACTTGGGGGTAGCTGCTGATTGGAAAAAAAACACACACACACACAGGCACGCAGCACCGCAGGCCCGCAGCGGCTTCTTAGTTTGTTTTAATTAGTTATCTACTTGGTTGTGAATTCTACGGAGTATCGCTGAACTTTATCTTAATGTCATGCTAGAAGTTGCGTTTATTATATGTAAGAATAAATAGAAAGTCAGCAAGACACTTTATCAAAAGATATATATCTTGCTGAAATGGGTGTTGAAGCCTTGAAGGGCTGCTGAAATGGAGCCTAGGAGTGCAGCCATGTTGCACGTTGCACGTTTTTTTAGCAAGTTAACATCAAGTTGACGGGAATAGCAAAAATAAATAACGGAGCAATATTAATAAACATTTTTAAATCTGAATCCTCCAATATATGGTATTTTTCTAAAGTCTAAATCTTTTAGTTGTACTATCTAGTTTTTTCTTTATTAAAGTCTGATTTTTCAGCCTTTAGCTTCAGTATGTCCTTAAACTATTGAAACAGGGCTGATCACAATGGAAAGTGGTATAAATCGACATGGCATGTTATATGATTTTGTCCAAAGGTGTTTGGGCAACCAAGTTAATACAAATTATTGATATAACTAATCTAATTCCTTATAACAAAGAAATACAATTTTTCAAAAACCTTCGGGCCCACTATCATTCATAACCATATAGTATTTCAGCTTTTACTTTGACATATAGGCCAAAACCATAGGGGCTATCCAACTTGCCATATGGGCTATCCAACTTGGACAAACCATCCCCCACATACTTAATTGGGCCGGCCCAGCTCGCGACCCATCATGGCGCCCTTATAAGGTAACCCTAACACTCCGTCGCACTTCCAATCATTCATTCATCCACCTTCCGCCGCCCCTCTCAAACCTAAATCAAGAGCGGCCATGTTATCAACCTACGGCGAGAAGGGACATGCGACAGGGAGGAAGACATCAAGGAGCTATGAACAACTAGTGCGACAAGGCATACCAAGGCTTCATTGGTTAGTAATTCCTACTATACCTTAGGTTTGGATCAATCGATTTGGGATCTAGGGTTTGTGTTTCAATTGATTTGGGCATATGGTTATGCTATTAATATGTCCGGACCTACGATTGAAGCTGTTAATGTGATTTGGGCCTTTCTATATCTTGTTGTGCGATTTTTTGTTGGGGGGGCGGGGGGAGGTATCTTGGTTAGGGTTTCTAATCTGAGATGCGAATGCGATTTGGGGCAATACAATTTATGTGTAATCTGGTTTTAGCCTAGGTTCGAAACACTAGAATCATTTCATTCTTGTTTGGCTCGAACATAATTAATTGTATGCTTAGAGTTTTTGATTGATGTGATGACATTTCAGTTAATTGAGGAGTCTCTTTGGTGCATGTAGGAGAGAGGAACTCGACTCTAGTGTCGACATGGCCTGTACCTGGGGAGGAATATATCTTGGAAAAGAGAGCACAATGGTAGACGCTTCTTTAGTGTCCCTTTTAAGTCATATGACATGTTCATATACCTCCAATGTGGATATTATTGTAGCCAATGGTTTCCTTATTTCTATGGTAGTGTTTTGGGAAGGACCATGAAGCCCTATGCTATCTCATCCAGTGGGTGGATGCCATATGAGGTGAGCGGTTTAGAAGGCCGTGCAACACCCCAAAAATGCCATTGCTGGGTTGAGGAGCGGGGAAGTGCATACCTAGGACTATGACGGATGAGGTCATTATAGAGAATGAAGTTAAGGAAGAAAGGCTACTTCACCCTTCACAATGCACAATGTTAGTGTCGCCCTCACATTGCTCAATATGGTAACTCCCCTTCCTCTATCTCAATCTCAGTCAAATACTTGTTCACTTCCTACTATTGTCCTTTCCATTCTTCTAAAATTAGCTCACGTCTTGGGAGGTTGCAATAGAACTATACTATAGGTCTTAAGACCTCTTTTCCTAATGAAGCATATACTGGCCTTCTTCAAATCCTCAAACTGCTTAACCATTTCATAAACATTAAAGATATTCTCTATAAAAATAAGATTGCGCATCCCGCTTACACACCATCCCTCTTCTTGTAATAGATGTAGTCTTATTCTAGAGGTGCACCATAATAACCCAATTTTTCTACCAAACCCAATGGATTGAAGAAGCACATGCGAGTTATTTATCCATTTCTTCTAAATATTACTCCCTCCGTTCCAAAATGTAGGTCGTTTGACTTTTTCAACCACAAGTTTGACCACTAGTCTTATTCAAAAAAATTTATGAAAATATAGTCAAATTTAAGGTATTTTTGAAGATTTTATATCAATAAAGCAAGCCATCATAAAAAATATAATAATTTGCACAAAATTTTAAATAAGACAAGCGAGTCAAACTTATAGTTGAAAAAGTCAAACGACCTACATTTTGGAACGGAGGGAGAACCCAATTGCCTCCAATTAACTGTACTGGATACGAAGTCAAACAAATGTCAAAGTGCTACGCCGCCACCCGGGGGCTCCTATCTGGCTTCCATGTACCAGATAAGCGACCCGGCTTAGGCCCAAGAACGGCCCATCTCGCCCTTCTTCTTCCTCCTCCACCCCACCTCGCCTTCTTCTTCGGCGCGTCCGTCACCCCGCCTCCGCCTCCGCCTCCGCCACCCAGGCCGACGACGGCCGCCCCCGCC
>OAMR01000067.1:1229825-1247591 GCA_900205405.1 Echinochloa crus-galli
CGTCCCCGCCCGGCCGGCGGCGCTCCCGCGCCGCCTCGCCTCCGCCGCCGGACCTTCCCTCGCCCCCACCTCCTTCTTTTCTATGGTCGGAGACCATTGGAGCCCCCCGAGCTCCCACCGCCGGCAACCCCCGAACCCAAACGCCGCCTCGCCGCCACCGGCCTCAGCCACCGCCCACGGCCGGCGCCGCCCTCGCCGCCGTCCGCCGCCGCCCGCCTCCCGACCCTCCGCCCGCCGGCTGCACACCCTCCGTCCATCGACAGCGCGGCGACGCCCCTCCGACGAAGGAGAAGGGAAGAAGAAGGGGATCGGACAGTACCTATAGACAACACGAATCTAAAACATTGGAACCTAGCGTGCCAAGAAAAACTTCCGGAAGCCGTACTCGATCCCCGCCACCACCCCACCGATGCTAGTAATTTTATGGGCCAGATATAGTTTAGTATTCTTATGGGCCAAAAAAATATCTAATTTGAGGATGTAGCCCAATATAGCTAGCCTTCGCCGCTAAGGTTTTAGCCCTAGGTTCAACGGAATCCTCGCTCGCCGGCGGCGGCGCCCGGCGGGCAGCCGGGGTACTAATCTCATTGCCCTAGCCCCGCACCGTTTGCCCTAATCAGAATCAAACGGTCCAATTCCCCAACCCTCGCACCCACATGGGTAACTCGCGCCGCCCCGCCGCCGCCGCCGCCGCCGCCGCGGCGCCAGCGTCGTCGGACATGGAGGTGGGATTCGCGAAACTGCATGGAGAGTGCTTCGAGTACTACATGCAGACCTACTCCATCATCCTCGGGCGCCACAGCCGCCGCAGCAGCAAGGACCCCGCCGCCCCGCCGCCGGAGGCCGACGACGGCGTGGACGTGGACCTCGGCGCGCTCGGCGGCGGCATGAACGTCTCCCGCCGCCACGCGCGCATCTACTATGACTTCCAGCGCCGCCGCTTCGCGCTCGAGGTGCTCGGCAAGAACGGCTGCCTCGTCGAGGGCGTCCACCACATCCCCGGCTCGCCCCACGTCAAGCTGGACTCCCAGGATCTCCTCCAGATGGGGGACGCCAAGTTCTACTTCCTCCTCCCATCCCGCTCCGTCTTCGGCAACAACATCGCGCGACGCGCCTCCGCTGTCCCGCGGGCCATCCCGCCGCCTCCGTCTGATGACGACGAGGACGAAGGGGAGGAACAGGGAGAGGCCGTGGCGGCGACGAAGGGTCTTAGGAACAGGAATAAAAGTATTGATTTCTTCCTTCTCTTGATCGATCTCTGTTAGATTTATTGATTTCTTCCTTCTCCTGATTGATCTCTGTTAGATTTGAAGAATGTCTACTTGTTTGATTATGCTGCTGTTTGGTAATTTGGATTATCTTGTCATGTCCTTTTTATTGGTAAAATTGTCGTGGATGAGGTCATTCTTCAGTTTTTTTGCGAATTATTTGTGCATATTCCAATGAAATTGATGAATGATGATACACCACACCACAGGAGACAGGAGCTGTGGCAATAACACTTCATCTCAATAATATCTTTACCTTGTCAATTGTCATGTACCAATTGCTACTGGTTAGTCGGTGATTGCTGGGTCGAGTTGTTGGGCCTGTGCATTCCAATTGGATGAAGGGAGTAGATGGCACAGTAATAGCATTATACCTGTACCTTGTTTGTTGAATGGGTATCAATGGGAAATTTCATGGTTGAGGTGACCCTTTTTATCGTGTTGGATGTGCAGTGGGTGGGGAGAAAAAAAAGGGTGAAGAATGAATGTGCAATAGTTCAGGATTGCTTGAGTTTTGTTAATAGTCATCTGGTATTGCTACTTCTTTAGCTGGACATTGGTTTGTGTTGCAACACAATGCCATATTATGGCAGTTATTGCAGCCATGAAAGATAGTGAAACCAATTTCAAATACCCTGAAGCTAGGAAAAATATGATTGTCTTCTGTTGCAGAACATATCATGTCCTTACACAATAAGGGTTCTAAGTTTACAAGGCTTGGTTTTCTAGACATTTCAGTAAATGCGTATATGTTTGTTATGTTTTGTGTTTGTCTACTAAAAGCAGTTGACAAAATTCTTGTTTCCTTTCATTAAGGTTTCCCGGCCTATCTGTAGCTATTTGCGATCATAGTTCGTGGTGAATTGTTGTCTGTATTTCTGGTCCACCGAGAGGATAGCAATATGTTTTCTTAATGCATCTGCTGCTTAGAAGCCTGATTCTGAAAATGTCAAATTTACAAAACTGACTTTTTAAATAATAATTTAGGACTGGCTGCTGATGGTGCCCATGTCTACATAGCTTATGCATATATTCCCCCTATCACCTTGTTTTCATTTTAGGACCTGGTTTGAGAATTATGTTTGATATGGAAGATAAAAGCATCATGGAGCTTTAGATACCGTACTATTAGTACTTAACTACTTGTTCATCACTTTTAGTAGAATTCCACCATTGCATGTTTTTTCCATGGAGTCATGTGCGCGCGCACATATATATTTTCCAAAGTGTCATCAAACTGATTTGTGCATGTTGAAGATAAACAGCTGTTTTATCCATTTCATCAGGAATAAGGTCTGATGCTGCAGGATCAAAAGCTTACAAGGAAGCAGATGATAAATTAATGCTTCAGTTGGAAGAGAAAGATGTCATCTCATCAGCTGCTACTATATTGTCTGATCTCTGTGGACCTCAGGAATGGGTTTCTATGAACAAGCTTCATGAAGTGGTAATAAATTTTTGTTTTGTCATGAACAAGATTCATGTTTTTTTGCCGTCCTTTATTTGGGATAAAATCTTATTCTTATGATGCTGCCAGTCCCTTTACCTTTCTACTATAACCAGTGTTTTAAATAGCAGACTAAGGGTTTAGCAGCAGCCCTCTCCAGCCACTAATAGTGCCACCATAGAGTGCTATAGCCGGCCAAAGCTGCTGCAGAGGTCACAACGGTAGCTATTCAGAGATGCTATTGCAGAAAATCCTGCAATTTACTGACCATAACAGCCTTAGCCTACCCATTACCACTTTACTGCCGTTCCTTTGAAAGCGATGAATCATGGCACCCACGGACACCTTTTCTCTTGTCTATGCTAAATGTCTCTATGCAATCCCAGTAGAAAAGAATGAGCATAGGATGATCTTGAGCAGCCTGAGGTTTGGCTTGAGCAAATTGGACCTATTCCTAGCTTTTGCGTCTTTATCCAATAGATACATCATACTACTGCTATAGATTTTACTGCTAGTACTTTTCTGTCAATTCTCACTTGTAGAGCTACAAAAGTTTTTAAACAAGACACTGTTCTACTGAGAACTGGACGTAGTCGTCACCTTTCTACTAATTTTATGCTGAAAGCTTGTACAATGGTCAATGACTAGTTTATAGTACATCAAATTCAAACCGTGCTGAAAGCTTGTACAATGGTCAATGACTAGTTTATAGTACATCAAATTCAAAACGTGCTGAAAGCTTGTACAATGGTCAATGACTAGTTTATAGTACATCAAATTCAAACCAGGACAATTGTCTACTGCCCAATGTTGAAGGAAGGTCGCCTGATGTTAGTTTCTTGCTTTGCACGATTGCGGATATGTGTAGTCTCTGGTGTATTGGCTGGGGCAGCCAAGCTTCAGGACCTCTTGGCAAGGTCCCTGACAGCGGCAATAATGCAATATAGGCCCCAAAGGGTCTGTAGGTCATGTTTTTCTCCTGTTCTGTGGAGAAGAGTTCTCTAAGTTTGTTCTAAGGTCATGTAAGGGTGTGTTGTGTGTTACCTCGACCAATTAGCTGGTCCAGGTTTCATGTTTGTTTCTTTCTTCTTCTTAATGAAATGACACGCAGTTCTCCTGCGTCGTTCGAGAAAAAAATGTTGTTGCTATAATCTTCTAGAAGCTGGTAGGTAGCTGCCACCTTATTTTTCCAGTACTAATAGCTCTAGGCACAACCAGTGGGTTTTTTCTTGTTGGATCATGATCAAGGACCGTTTCTTGCCCTACTCTGTTTCCTATCCTGTGATGACAGTTTCTTGTTGCAATCATTGTTTCAAAGTTCCAGTGGCTCACGAGCTTGTCATTATCAGTTATCAGATTTCCTGTAGCCATTCACTCTGTTTAGCCTATCCTTTCATATTGATTATATCCTTTTGTTTATTTCTAACAAGCTTTCTATTGTCACAGATGTTTGATAAGTACGGCAACCTGTGGCACCACAGCAGGGTGCGGAAATACCTGACATCGGAAGACTTCCCAGAGAGTGAAACCTATGGTAGACCATGGCATGGACTCGCACTGTTGCTAAGGAAGTACCCTGAGCATTTTGTGATCAACATTACTAAAGATGGGGGCCTCAGCAATGAGTTTGTCTCTCTGGTCTCGCTGCAGTCTTAGAATTCTCCAAACCCTTTTGTAAGGGTGTTTGTATAGCCCGGAGTATCCTTTTGCTCCTTTTGTAAACAGTAAAATTGGTTGGAGGGTAAAGAGGGATTTGTCTTTGGGTTTGGTTTTCCTTTCGGTTCATGTTTGGGTCGGTACATCGTACATGGTTATACAGAAAAAGGAAAAAAGTTGAGGTTAATGTTTCCTATCTGCTATGCTATCGCGTGATCTGTCTGCTGGAATGGGGCGTCTATCCCTTGCGGTCCAGGCTGTGATTTAGGGTGCCGTGCTGCTTGGTGTTGGGTTTGTGTTATGCCTTCGGGCATCAGCAGTGTACTCCCTCTCCAGCATATTTCATTTTGGAAAACTCAAATTTGTAAATATTGAGCAACAATTATAGTCGAATTATATGCATAGTGAATGTATGAAAGTTACATCAGTAGATTCATATTAAATAATCTTAAGATGTTGATTTTGTCTGTATGGAGCTTGGTTGGGTTACAAAGGTCGGGCCCGCTACCAGAAAAACTCTCCACCCCTGCCTATACAGAGGCGTCAGATTATTTTCTGCATTGTATATTTACTGCAAGCATTCTGATATTCTGCCGATGGTTTATACTCGAAGCAAGCACTAAGCTTGTTTAGGTGGTCTGTTCAGATCGTGGAACATTAATTGGAACGGTGAGAACATTTTTTGTTATTTCCTTTAAGCTTGTATAAAATTTAATTTGCTTGTTTGAAGGATTTTTTTTTGAACTACACGTATCAGCTTATGATCAGGTAGGGTGGCTTTCTTCATTTTTTCAGTTTTATGTATGTTTAGTTGTTAACAACTGATGTTAGGGATGGACTGAAGGGTGCTATGAGATGCCCTACCGCCAGTCAATTTCTTCGTTGAAATGTGGTTTCGACGCATGGAACAATTGACCGGTTCTGTTATTAGATACCCCTACAGGCGACTATCAATCAGTACAGTACTTGGCAAAATGACTTTAGGTGAGTGCCAACGGATCCTGGGAGTGGCTCCCATGTGCAGAGGGAGCAGATGATCGATGAGGCCGGGTGCTATCGCGGATTACGGTGCTACACTAACAAAGATACTCAGGATGCGATCATCTAGTAGATGAATGCAAATCATGGCTGGAATTTTCAGCGTATCCGTAATCCAACTACATCCATTTTTTTAAAAAAAAAACAACAGTCAGGTCCCTTGCCGAAATGTCAAATTCTATCTTAAAAACCCCCAGCAGCACCGCCCTATAAGTCAAAAGGATGTGCAGCGGGGAGGCGCATTGATTGATTGAGCCCGGCTGCTGCTGACGGAGGACGGCAGCGAGAGTGAATGGAGTGGGGCGGCAAAGGCAATGGCAGGGGCGCCCGCTAGGTCGCACATAAATGGTCAGCCAGCAAAGCCAAGCCATGCCAAGCCAACCGAACCCAGGCCGGCCGGCCTCCGCGATATATATGGTCCCCCTGCCGCCCTGCGTGTATGGACGGACGGACGGATGGATGATTGATGCCCGCCTGCGCGAGCAAGCTAGCAAGCGAAGCGAAGCGGGCGCGCATCAATGGCGCGCTTCAATGCAGTGCGATCTGGCCTGCCCCCGCCCCCATCCCCAACGCCCAGCTACCTCCGCTCCCCCTCCCTGGGTTCTGGTTGGCGAGACAGCGACGACCTGCGCACCTGCCCTGCCAAGTGCCAAGCCAACACCGCCTACACCTCCTGCTGTGCCGCGCGCACCTCGGCGAGCCAGCCGGCAGCCCCGAACCGCCTTCTCACGTACTCCGATCCGTCGGCTAGTAGCATAGACTAGTAGTAGGAGCGATCGGAGAAAAAGATTGAGCGCCGGAGGTAGAAGACAATGGAGTCTGTTTGTTTGTTTGTTCATGGCCGGGCAAATGACGCCAGGGATCGGATGGAGGAACATCTCGTTTGGATCTTGGCGAGGCGTACCGCGTACGTCTCCAAGCAGGCACGAGCTTGCATTGAGCAAGCATGTGACGGAGACGGACCATGCATGGCGTGTGGTCTGGGGACAAGATCACCAGGTGGCCACCATGGTCTCCACCGAGGAGTCCTACACGCCTGCGGGAGCCATGTGGGTGAGGCTAGGTAGCTAGCGGTTACCGTCTTCTGCGTGCATGTCGAGCTGTGGTTGTTGTGACTTGTCACCATGCACCAGGAGGACGACGCTGCGCCAAAAGGCATGCAGTCGCCGCCGGATCGGAGACGGGGCATCATCGATCCAATCCACGCCGGCGACGGACGGATCGGCTGCGGGCAGCCGTCGTGGGACTGCTGCCGGGACAGGAGATCGATGGATGGAAATCATGGCACCATATCGGCACGTCATGTGTAGCGAAAGTAATGTGAAGGATACATGTCCTGGTGGGTAGCCTCGAAAATGGCCGTGGTCCTGACGTGCGTCCGGTAAAAAGTCTCGAATCTTTGACCAGTGATAATGATTCAGATGCGTGAGCCAGCCTAAGTGATTTGTCACGTGAATAGTGTTATTTGATTTATCATCTCCAAGTGAAAAGAGCAAACAAAAACTAAAAAAAACGTCATCAGACCATTCCAGCTCTTTTGCAGTCAATAATTAGGCTGATTATATTCAGCAACATGATGTTTTGTTACAAAGAATCGCTAAATATCCGAAAAGTAATGATCTGAAATGAACTAAAGCACTGGAATCACTTTCTGTGTACGAATTTATCCTATAGAATAGCTTTGAGCCACATAATCACTTTTTCCATATATACATGTGACTATATATCAATATCATAGATATTATCATCAAAATATGACCGTGTCAATGTTCTAATAAACCCTAGACTTAGATTTGAGCTTAGGAGTAGCATGGAGGGATTAAAGACATTGACTATGGAGTCGGTGCAAGTAACATGGAGAGAAAAATGCAGAGGTAAGAGTCAATGTGGCCAACAGCCACCGGCACGTTCAATCAAGGCACACATACGCAACAACAGGCAAGCAAAAATGGAAGAGATGAATAGGACAGAAACGGAGTTTAGGAGCCATCAAAGCGCTAAGGCCTTGTTTAGTTCCCAAATTTGGGACCCAAATTTGGGAGTTTTAGGGTACGTGCGCACTGTAGCATTTCGTTTGTATGTGTGAAAAATTGTCCAAAAATTAATTAATTAGGCTCAAAATGTTCGTCTCGTAGAGTAAAACAAAACTGTGCAATTAGTTTTTAATTTCATCTACTTTTAGTACTCCATGCATGTTATGATATTTTGATATGATGGGGAATCTTCTTTTTGCATTGTGAAATTTGGTATCTAAACAAGGCCAAAGGGCTTGAGACGAAAACAAGAGTGTAAAACAGACAGTGTGCAACCGCACCATTGACTTCGATTGAAGAGGAGATCAGGCTAGTAGGTACAGGAATTTAAGGACAACAAGAACAGAGGCGTGCTATGCCATTTCTATGCAACATGAGAGATGATATAGGCCAAACTTTTCTTTTTAACGATATCTTGTTTCGAGTTCAAAATAAAGAGAACAAAAATGAGCCAACAATGCAAGTTAGTGCTCTTCAACATTTACTGTATTTGTTAAAGTAGTTGTTTTCCTTCATTTTTTCACCCTTTAAAGCTGGAGTGCTCTTCATGGCCTCATGGGGTACCTTAAATAGGCCGTTGGCTGCTACTACTGCTAGTGGGCCATTTCCACTGTATTGATCAATCTGGCTGCTTTTTTTCTTCAATAAAAAAAATAAACGTATTGCTTATCAGAAGTTAGAACACATGAATATTTTTATTAAATCGTGTTGTCAAGTTCAGAAAATTCACTTCAACTCTGATAACAAAAGCTATTGGCCATCACTAAAAACAAAACAAAAGGAAAAGCTAATGGCCACGAGGCCATCACTAAAACAAGAAACTGCAACGCACCAACCCAAATGATATTTGGCCTCCTCTTCCTCTGTAACGTACAACCTCAACAATTAAACCATGGCCAGAGAAAGCGCGTGCTAGGAGTTAAAATTGGCAATCCATGACGAAACCAATTATCTACCACATCACCACCTAGATAGCACTCTAATCCATGACGAAACCAATTATCTACCACCAGAATAATTCATCCTTGTGAACTCTAATCCACAGATGTCTCAAAATTTTCTGGACAATCTACTCACTTTAATAAGAAAACAAGTAATAAGTTTGTCCTAATACAAATAAATTCACTGGAAATTGGCACCGCACATATAGTCCTACTTGAACTACTACGGACAATTTCCAAGATCAAAGCTCATCAGTCATCACTATACCGTGAGGAAAAAATTCAACAAAAATTCTGTAAAGAAAGATACTACTGGCTTGATTATATCGACAATTCATCAAGAGGACCAATAAATCGCACAAAAGCTGAATTAATCCAACCATCACCACCAAACTGCTTGCTACTTTACGAGTCATGGCTACAATGTAGGAGTATATATACTTAGTACTACTACTATGAGTTCTTCCAATCCGACCCCCAAACAAACAAATTCCTCACCATGAATCGATGTCTTCTTCGTCACCAACCGATCAAGGAGAGAGAGATCCTGCTGCCTACTCGTTGGCGCCGGCAGGGCACGGCAGAGGAAGGCTGAGCGCTAGAGGTGGCAGTTGAGGCAGTTGCAGGTGCGCGGGGTGAAGGAGCAGACGCCGAAGGGGCGGTTGGGGATGTTGCAGTTGATGGCGTAGCAGCAGGGCGCCGGGATGCACATCCCGTGCGCCCCCCCGCAGCAGGTGCACACCGCGCACACCTGGAACCGCCCCACCAGCCGCCGCCCGCGCCACCGCTCCACGCCGCCGCCGCCGTCCAGGAACGTCTTCCGCAGCCGCGGCGTCCAGGTCGCCGCCGTCACATTGCCGCCGCCCTCAGCCTGCAGCTCGCGAACAACAGAGCAAGAAACTGTTGGTGCCGCCAACCAAATCACAGACGCGAGGGAGAATACGGAGGGATGTGAAGGGAGGGAGACGTACCTGTTGGGAGGAGGGGCGAGCTGCTGGTGCGGCGAGCACGGAGGGGGAGGGGGAGGCGAGGAGGAAGAAGAAGAGCAGCAGCAGGAGGAGAGGGATGGGTGGCCATGGTGATGAGGAACAGGAAGCCATCTTGTGGCAGGGTGTGCAGGGCAGAGGAAGAGGGGGTTTTGTGGGGGTGTGGTGAGGCGTGGCATTTATTCCCGCAGAGCGGAGCAGAGAGCGGCGCAGCAGCAGAGAAGGGGATGCGACGCCATACAGTGCACTGCAGTGGCCAGTGGAGGACGGTATATGCGCGTTTTGAGTGAGATGCTTTCTTTAATTTTATTTTGTACTAAGGTTATGAATGAAATTAAGTTTCGTACAAATTCTGTAATTTGAGGCGTATACTATACAACTTTTGCAGAATTTTGCCTATATAAAATATAAAAGGGAAAGTAGTGTGGCATTTAAGTGACACTAGCCGAAATCATCTAGAAGTGCTACCTATTTACACTTGTATATAAACGTTCCCAATGAATAAAAAAGGAGAGAAAAACCTTCATATGCAAGGCTTCTAGAACTAAGAGGGTGTTTGGATAACTTTTAGTCCCATGGCTAAATTAGTCATTTTTTAGTCACCTCCCTGTTTAGATACTCAGATTAAAGTGAGATTCAAAGAACATTAAATTTCACATTTTCTCTCTTCCTCTCTCTTCTCTCTCCTTTTAATCACCTTTTAGTTGGGTCGTCCCTACTAGAGACTAAACTAATTTTAGTCACCTTTTAGTCCCACCTGTTTGGGAATTTAGTTTCTCAAAGTGACTAGTTTTAGTCACTTCAATCCAAACACCCCCTAAGGCAGGTGCTTGCAATAGCACTAACATAGTGTCAGTACCACACACGTATTTACAGGCTACATATAAAGACAGGCCATGAATTGGGTCGCCATACTCTACATTGCTTATTAATTTTGTAAAGATACTACTACCAGTACTACCAATAGAAAATATACGGCCAGTTGATAAAAAATCTAATTACCTTGCGCATATCCAATATCTACCAATAGAAGCTAACGGGACTGTGCAAAGCAACATTTAGTTAGAGAACCAAAGGCTGTAAATATATCTTTGTTATATGTTCATCATGGACAGAGATAAAATACGATGAATGGCCGTGTTCTCTGACATCATAATAGAAAGTGGTGCCAAGTATATTTGAGTCTATGATTAAGCACCTATTTTGGATGGTTGTGCAAAATTTTGATTTGGTACGTACATCCCGTTCTTGGGGGACACATGCCAGAACACGCTTTTTTCTTGCACACTACTGGATGCTGGGCCCGGGCACCCTGCTGTGAAGTAGTACTACGCGTCCCAGCCAGCGCGGCTTCATTACAGAGGATCTGCACGCGTCCGTGTACCGTGTGGATGGGGATGACGGACGGATAGTTGGCGCGCCGGCGTTGCTCATTAACTCTGCCCACGTATGCAATGCAATCGCATTATGCATGCACGGGTGGCGAGTTGGGTGCGCGCAATTAAGTGCGATCCATCACCCCACGAGTAATACGCCAAACTGAAATGTTAATTTGGAAGATCAAGGATGGTGAAAGTTGTCACTTGTCAGGAAATGTGCTGAACCAACTTGACCTTCAGCCCTTCATATTTTGTCTTCAAATCAGAACGGGAAATGGGGACGCCGGAAATGAACACGAGGTTGGAACTAGAGCAAATGTAGGACGTGGAGCCATTTGAACGGAAACAGGCTCTGAAATCAGAACCGGAAACAACAGTACTATAAAAAGAAAAAAAAAGAAGCCGAAACTAAATATAGGGAAACGAAGCCAGTGAAATGGGAGCACGCCGATATCAATTGGAAACTGAAGATGAGATCGGAAACAAGGAACCACGGTATACTTTACGGTCTATTTTAATCATTCAATTATATTATATTATTTATAGTTATAAATTTATAATCAAATAAGAGTATATTTGATTATAAATCTAACCGTATCAAGTTAAAAATTATAGTTAAATTATTTCTCAAAGATGGTAAAGTTTAAAATAGTAATGCCCGCGCATGCCACTATAAAATAGTAAGCTAGCATTTGATAATAATGAGACAGAAAGGAGCGGTATGTAGCATTCTATATCGAATCTATTAGATTTTTTTCACGAATACACAGAAGAGCTGCGCATCTTTGTATTAAGAAGGAAAAACATTCAAGTAAACGCGAACGTGCAGAGATTAAGCTGACTACTCGAAAAAAAAACCAACTTAACTTCCTAGCACCCGCTGCAACCCACAGATCGACTTCCAGCTGGATCCTCGCCACCAAGGTAGGTAGAAGAAGACGCCGCGATCTGCTCAAACAAGCGCGCATTCGGCTCCTTCCAAATGTGCCATCCAACTGCCATGAACATGTTGTTGAGTCCTTTCCTTTGTCGTGGTGCTTGTATGACCAGCAGTTGCTCCCAACAGTCTTGCATGGAGGCTTCATTCGCAAGGAAGGTACACTCACAGTTTGCCCATGTCAGGATCCTCCACCAAATCTCTTTAGCCAGTGGGCATGAGGCCAGCAGATGGCTCACCGTCTCGTTCACTTGGTCGTACAGCAGGCAGAGATCATGCACCTCCAAACCGTGGCGCCTCCTCCTATCTGCCGTCCAAATAGGTTCTCTCGTCGCGAGCTAGAAGAACAACTTGACCCGCAATGGTGCCCACAACGCCCAAATGCAATCAACACCACGGAAGTCCGTGTGCCCAAATTGCAGCGCTCGGTATGAAAATTGCACCGAGAACTGCCCACTCGCCGTCCAGCGCCACCTTATCACGTCGTCCACGCCTGACAGGAGCTGGACATTTTGGAGACGGGACCAAAGGTGAAAGTATTCAGTCACCGCCAGCACTGATAGCCTGCCGGTGATGTCTCACACCCATCGCCGTTGTGTCAGCGCCTGTGATACCGTCCTGACTTTCTTGATGTGAGGGCCAACCAGGTTTACCAATGTTGGTGCAAGATCGCATATTGACTGGCCATCCACCCAGTTATCCAACCAGAACAACGTATGTTCTCCATTGCCTACCTGAATGTTGATGGAGACATCAAAGAGAGATTGCACTTTAGGGACGATCTTGATCTGTAGCGCCGCCCATGCTCGATCTGGGTCGGTGCGCTGAAGCCACATCCACCAAGTGCTGAGTGCCAAGCCCGCCATTTTGAAGTTGGTGACGCCAATCCTCCGTGCGCCATGGACAAGCATACTGACTCCCAGGCGACTAAGCATTTCCCTTGAATTGATACATCACCTCCCGCCCAAAATAATTTCCTACGGATACCGTCAATGGCTTCCAATGCCCAGCCTGGCAATTGATCGGCCATGATCCAATAGACAGGTATCGCCCAAAGTATCGATTCTATGAGGATCTGGCGCCCGCTCTTCTGCATCAAGGGTCCCTTCTACATCCTGGCAGCTTCGCCGCGAGCTTGTCGATGACCGGCCTGACGCTTTCTCTCGGCATTACGTGTGTAGAGAGCGGCACACCTAGGTATGTGATCAGGAACTGGGTCATTGGGCATGGCAAAATGGCCTATATATCCTAGAGCACAGCATCCACACCAAAGATCGGTGTGATAGAACATTTGGAGAGGTTAGTCAGCAGTGTTGTAGCTGTTCCGAAAATAGACAGGACCCGAGCAACCGTTTGCGCTTCAGGAATGGTCCGCGAGGCAAACAGGATAACATCATCGGCATACATACTGCATTGATACTTGATTGCCGGATGACAACATATCAAAGATTCAACTCCAAAGCTTATTTGTAGATCAAGTTATGCATAAAAGATCTAAAACACTATTTTATTTTGAACTCGGTTTGTAATAAAGGCAAGTGAACTTCTTGAAGTAATAATTTGGATTGATGTAATCTCTAGGCTCGTCTTTGTACGGGTATTTGTATGCTTTGTTTCGATCTCGAAATACGTGGTTGTATCGGGTGAAACTCGACAGACAGCTATCTTCAACCAATTTAAGTGTCGGATCGCATTTAAGGCGATATATGTGCACTTTTATTGGGTTAGGATGAGCGGTTCTTCCATATTATAGTATCTCAAAGATATACGGACGTATATATATAACAGTAATGTCCAATACATAGCTTAATTAGTAAAAATATAAAAAAGAAAACAATATAGAAAGGAAAAAAGGAACCCTTTAATAATCTTGGTTGCTGCAACCGGGACTAAAAGCCCCTACCAACCGGGACTAATGTGGTGTTTTCCATCATTGTGCGTTGCACATTTGCTGCCACGATAGCTACTAATCCAACGAGACAGCAAATAAGCTACTTCCATGAAACAACGTACAGTCTATATTCATATTAGCGGACATTTCATCAAAATAGAAGACATATATATATATATATATATTACAAAAATGGCAAATGATGAGCGGCGCAACATCATAGCCGGATCTGTGGTTGCTGGCGTCATCTCAATGCCAAAATATGCCGGCGTGCTCTCCTAGCATCCACACGATGGTCGTGAGCTCGCAGCCACGGCCAAGCTGCTTGGCATGGGAGTCTCTGCCGCAACGTGATGATACGTAGATCAGCATCCGGATCCACGACTCAAGGATAAACTTCAACAGTTTCTTCATATTAAAATCAGACAACATATTATCCACTACATGTTTGTCCTCTTCCAATGTTGGAATCACGAACTTGATCAAAAACGTAATTCTTTTCTTAGACTTAGAATCAATATCCCTCCCAACACTGTTGCTCAAAGCCTTTTCGAAATCCCTAGAGTTAAGCAACTCCAGTAGCACCTCAGCAAATTTGATTCCATTCGACAGGATGACACTTCTGGTGTAAAGAACACTTTTAGAGGATGGATTACTACTATTAGCTTTCTCCTTGTCCTTATCTCGCAGGATACCGGCAAGCCTGTCTTTGCTCAAGCTTCTGCCTATGCCGCCCAGAACCCTACGCGTTTCATTGAACAGGGTGCGGAGATTTAGTCCCGGTAGCATGTCAGGACGTGCGGCGGCTAAGAATGTCATGTAATTAGACACGGCCTCGATCGCCCCCCTGTATTCCATCTCGTCCACGCTGAGTTGATGACGCCTGGCCATGAGGACAACTTCTGTGGCGACGTGCAAAATAAGGATGAGCTCTTGGAAATCAGGGACGAAACCCAGTGCGTCATCTAAAAGACGAGTCCTTTTCAGTTTCCTGTAATCGTCCTTTGGAAGCGGGACATCAGAGCAGCAGCAACAACAACAATAACAACAGGAAAAACAACCCTTCATCTTCCCTTGTTCACTACAGTATGCCATCTGTAGTGTCTGCCGTATCTGATCGAACAAAAATTTCCTGATATTACCCGATATACCAAACTTCCTAAGCTTGCAGCGCCTTGAGTACTTGTATTCAATCCAACCGTCCTCCATTCCCAACACCTTCACAAGTCTTCTGGGTTGATTCATCGTGCCGTTAGTGCACTCGTCAAAAAGGTTGTAACTCCCAATGGTGCCTGACCACAATCTGTAGCTGCCCCTTGTCTCCCTGAAGAGCAGCTGCCGTGGATCTAGAGACATGATTACACCACGGAACCGGTGCCACCTTCCAGTGCAGAAAACTTCATGGTAAAGCCAACATTTTTGCCGAGCGTGGAAGAATGCGTATGTCCAAGTCGAAGCGGTTGCTCTGAGAAGCCATCTCAGTTCTAGGAAGAAGGTTACGACCAGCAAGACATACGTGATTATGACATCTGCTCTCCTCTGACCGTTTTTGCTGTTGAACCAAAACTGCACGGTCATTGTTGCGATGGTGATGGGGGAGACGATGCGGATGAGATATCCCTCCCATGTGTGGATCTTGGCTGCCT
Organism: Echinochloa crus-galli; assembly: GCA_900205405.1. NCBI lineage: Eukaryota > Viridiplantae > Streptophyta > Magnoliopsida > Poales > Poaceae > Echinochloa > Echinochloa crus-galli. The sequence goes on from OAMR01000067.1 coordinate 1,245,048, forward strand.
TGGTGTAGAGGATATCGTACATGAGGGACAGCTCCATCTCGACCACCTTGCACATGTTCTCCCATCCGATATAACTCTCCCCGCTACTTTCCATGGAAAATAGTTCTCTCAGATTGGGATGATCCCTGAGTTGACTTTCGTTGACAGAATAATCAGCAAAAGCACCCTTAGTGATATGGAATATCTCATGAGCGACCAGAAGGGCCTGCTCATCGTCTAGCTTCCGGTGTCCATTCGGTACAATTTTCAATGTTTTTGGCTGCTTGTCACCTGCGCTCCGGATGTTACCAAAGTCGCCTCCCCGAAGGGCTAGGACTCTCTCCACATACTTGGCAATGCCCACAGCGACCATGACAGCAGAAGCCCAGAACAGGGCACCTTTCCTGGTGACAATCTTATATTGCTTGTATATGGCAAACAAAACGGCCTGAAACCGCGAGAAGGTGCTTATAACCTGGCGCAAGGAGATCTTGTCCTCGAAGGAGTACCCGGTGATGTTGTCGGGGCCACCGAGATGCATCAAGAGGAATGGCAGCCAGAACGCCACGAGCTCACTACGGGAGAAGCAGACATTAGCACCGGTTGGGAAACCCGGTGCTATGAATCCGAGGCTAAAGGTACCCACCTTTAGCACCGGGTCAAATAACCGGTGTTAAAGGTGGGAGCACTAGCCAAAAATATTTGCATATTTGCGTGTTGCGGGATTCGAACTCGAGACCTCTCGGCTCGCGCGCACCCACCTAACCATCTCACCTACGGAATACACGTGATAGGATATAAGATGCGCTCCTTTTGAAGTAGCATGTGACACCCCCATTAGCACCGGGTCGTATTTACGAACTGGTGCTAAAGGGCCTTTAGCACCGGGTCGTAACACCACCCGGTGCTAAAGGAGGGGGATCCTTTAGCACCGGTTGGTAACAACAACCGGTGCTAAAGGGCACTTTTAGCACCGGTTGGTCCCGAGGGCGTCTCAATTTTGCACCCGGTGCTAACGTTACATTAGCACCGGATCTTAAGTGCACCGAGGCATATAAGGAGTACGGATGTGAGTTATTCTTGTAGTGGCTGCTGCTCCATGGACGTGCTGCCGAGTGAAAGGTTGCTGAGGACGAATGGAGCTGCCCAGTCGGCCACCTGGTACGCCACCCACAGGACGGCCGTACAAACACCGGACCTTTGACACGTCTCCGGACACTGGCGAAGAGGGTGAGGACGACATGGGCGCCAAGGCTCACTAGGATCACCGCCCGGATCGTCCATTCAGATATCTGGGTGAGAAATCCAGCCATTAATTAGCGCTTAGTCCTCTGCAAACGCTGAAACGAAATTATGCGAATATGAATATCCCATACACAAAAGTGTTACTGACACGAAACAAAATTATCATCAGAAGGTTCAAATTATGCGAAACGAAATTATGCGAAAGAGGAAGTTCATCCGATTGACGCGTACATAAGTTCAATTTGTATGCATGCTAGAACATATATGACCAACAATGAAGTCAAATGGCAAGTTCGGAGGAAGCTGAGGATACATACCGGTGCCCGGGTCGACCAATTTGTTTGTCAATCACATCTATCCAACTAGGAAATATGATAGATCGGTACCTCATATATTGGTAGAGGGTATGCACAAATTTTATGTTCAACTGGTTGCAGTGTAGTGTGTAAACAATGAAACTATGGGTTATGGGTAGGTAGACGCAGTCAATACGAGGCGAGACTGTGTGCACAGTAAATTAATCCGTTAAGATATAGCTTGATCAGTTTCCACTTGTGTCTGCATGAGCTCATGAGTGCACCACCAGTGTTTTTTGTTCATCAACTTGTGCCCAGGTCAACACGTACTGTCCATGTGAGCGTGATGGGTACCTGTAACGCCCGTGTTTTAGTCTCTCGGATAAATCACCTAAAAACACACCCGGTAAAAACTTTTCAAAATCTTTTCCGCCGAGCTCCCAGAGAATCAAAAACCCAATCCTTGTTCCCGGCTAAATCCCGCCAACCCAGTTTGAACTTATCATGTCACCACCATCTCTGCTTTCACCGTCCCACCCTAACCGTGTCCTCGATCCCCGCCGTGCCCCCCCTCTTTTTCCCGTCCCCCACCGCTCTCTCTCTTTTTCCGTCCAGCCCTGTGTCAATCACTCCAGTACCTTCCGCCAAACCTGACCCCTCTTGTCCCCGCCTGGTTATCAGCGCCTCTCTCTTTTCCCTTTTCCCGCGTCGCCCGTTCTCGGGTCGACCGCCGGGCCCGACCATCGCTGGCCGACCGCCGTCGACCGCCTGTCGTCCTTCCGCCGCGATTCCCGCCGGCTTCCCCCTCTCTTTTTCCCCCTTCCCTTTTCTTTTTCCCTCTTTTTCTTTCTTTCCTTCCTTTTCTCTTTCTCTTCCTTCCCTTTCTCCCTTCCTCTGTTTCCCCTGGCCGAGCACTCTGCTCCACGCCGCTCGTCGCCGACCGCCCGGCCCCACCTCCGCTCGCCTCTCTGCTCCCCATCCCGAGCACCTGTCTCTTATACACATCTCGGCGTCAACTTCGCCT
>OAMR01000067.1:1266552-1289883 GCA_900205405.1 Echinochloa crus-galli
TATAAGAGACAGTCCCAGAGGTAGGCTGGCTCGGCGGCAGCTCGCGCGGCGGCGCTCCGCCAGAAACAGAGAAGGACGAGGGGGGTCAGCGGCGGCAGCTCACCTAGGGGCTAGAAGACGAACACTGCAGCTCGGAGTAGACTCGCGGTTCGACGACGATGCTCATGCTCCCTCGAACGGCTCCGCTTCGGCTTCTAATCATCGGCTCCACGGGCGGCGGTGTCGTAGCGGCGCGGTGCTCGTCGGTGGCTTCGGTCCTCCTCCCTTCTTCCCCTCCAACACTCCTCCCTTCTTCCCCTCCTCCAAGGCAACGCGACGCGAGAGGTGAAAAACCCCGAATGGCAAGGCGGCTGAGGTCGGGAGACGGAGCGACGAGGGGTTTTAAAGGGCGGCGGCCGCTAGGGCTCCGCGAGGACGAACGGCTCACGATTTTGGGTGTCCGCGCCCTTTCCACGTGGCGGCATCACGACGAGCGCGAAGCACGCAACGGGATTGGCTTGGCGCTCACGATTGGCGGTAGAGGAGGGCTGCACGGCGCCGGTGAAAAAGCAGAGAGGGGGAGCAGGTGGGGAGAAGACGACACTGTGCGGGGTGAGGCTGCCAGGTGGGGTCCACTCGCCAGCGGGAGAGGGGAGACGCGGCAACGACGCGGTGAAGCGGTTGGGCCGTTGCTGGGCCGCAAGGCCGGCTGGGCTGGCTCGGGGAAAGAGCTAAGGGACTGGTTTTGGACTTTCGCGTTAGATTTGGCCCACAGAAGTTAGCAAGGGTTAAAAATTAGTTTGGCCAATTAGTGTTTGAATTCAAATCTAGAATTTGAATTCAAACCAACCAAAAATCCAATAAAACCAAATTAACTCCAAATCACCACTATTTGGTCCTTAGCACTTCAATTTATTTTTAAATAAATTTAAATTTGCCTAAGAGCAAAGGGGGCAAGTAGAGAGCAATCTTATATGTTGGTTTTATGCACTCAATTTTCATCAAGAATTTTTAAATCCACATTTTTGCATTTCAACAAATCCTAGGGAAATTTTAGGATTGATACATGCGCCTATTCCTTCTTGATTCTTCCAAGTACCACTCATGGAATCGGCGCATCTTCGTGTGTAGCTTGCTCTCCATTTCAGGAGGGACCAAAGGCTCGCCAAGCCTAAACGACCACTTTATCGTTGTGCTTACAGTGACATCTTCTATCCCCAGGACTTGCTCTCTGGATAGTCCTGTCTCGGCCATTTGTCGTTGCACGCGGTTGCTTGCCGAGCAGAGGAACCTTTTTTGATGGGCCTGTCTCCTCCTTCACGAGCTGAGGAACCTTCTTCACGAGTTTCAGTAACTCCTTGAAACCCTTATCAGTAACGCCATTTGTTGCCTTCCACTGCAGAAGTTCAAGTGTGCTACCCAACTTCTTAAGCCCCTCTTTGTAATCTGGGTGCAACATCTGCAAAGAAACCGTAGTATTGAGCCAATACCGAAATATCGTCATCGACCTCGTCTTCTTCATCTTCATCCATTAGAATTCTTCTTTCACCGTGCTTCGTCCACACAGAATAATTCCTCATGAAACCGTAACTCATCAAATGCACCTGAAGAGCACCTCTTTGTTTGTACGATTGTACATTTTCACAATTGGTGCATGGGCTGAACATGAAACCGGACGACGTCCTGTTAGTCTCGGCGGCATTGAGAAACGCCCTGAGGCCATCATGGAACGCCTGATCGTGGTTGTCCCCGTACATCCATTGTCTATTCATCTGCATTATTAACCAATAACAAATATACAATACAATTTAAAGATAAAAAAATTAAATATATAAATAAATACACATTATAATATATATTCCATTATATAAACACATTTCTAAAACTACATTACTATATTCATTAAATAAATAAATATACCTTCCGTTAAAAAAATAAATTACTATTCCAACTTTTAATAATTAACTAATAATATATATTCCATGGAATTACTGTATTCATATTTTAAAAACAAATATACCTTCCATTAAATTAATAAATAACTATTCCAACTTTAATAAATAACTAATAAATAAAATACATAATCCTTATAACTATTCACAAGTCATATATAACAAAATACTAACTAGCTTGCCTTCTCTCTCCATTTAAAACACAATATAAACACAAGCTGTCTAGCTAGCTTTATTTGATTCATAAATTCCTCTTTTTCTAAAACATAGAAGGATTACAAGCTAAATAAAACATTAGAGAATGAAAGAATGTACCTTTTAGTGCTCCTTAGATGAGTAGAAATCTTCACAAATTTTGAAAAAAATTTGGGCAGCACCTCCCCTTCTTCTCCGGCCGAGCCAGCATGAACACAACACAACGCCAAGTGTTCAGCTGGCTCGGCCGGAGGAGGAAGAAGCCACTTTATACAAAAGACATTAGCACCGAGTCTTCCCACGACCCGGTGCTAATGTGCACCAATTAGCACCGGCTGCAGCCAGCAACCGGTGCTAAATGGCCTCGGACACATTAGCACCGGTTGCTGGCTTGGTGCTAAAAGGGGTGAATTAGCACCGGGTCTTGCCATGACCCGATGCTAATGTGTCCGCCCTGACACCCCGCAGCGCCGCCTCCGCTCCTAGCCGTTGGACCCGGTGCTAAACCCCATCAGCACCGGGTCCAAAAATAGCCAAGACGGAGGGAACGGGCGGATGTTGAAGTTTCTGATAGTGGCCCCTGGATTGCGTACACCACACCATGGCCTACCCACTGCCATGATGACAACGTTGGTCAGGGGTGGATCCCGAAATTTTAGTCATTGATGTCACTAAGCTCTATCTTACCAAATATTTGAGATTTTGTAATGTAATAGAGTGATACTATACTATACACTGGTAATTTCATAAAGTCACTGTGACACCAATGCTTCCACTGCAGCTCCGCCCAAAGACTTTATTTCTAATGGAAGAAATATGCTAATTTGATTAATATTAGAAAAAATAATAGAAAATCAAATGAGTGAGTTTATGCTTCACTAGTTGAATGATAAATGACGACAAGTGAAGGAGATAAATGGTTTAATTAAACAAAAAAGACCCAAAATTCAAACACGTGTCTAGAATCACAGAAAAAACTATAAACAGAAATGGTAAAAATTAGTCCCGGTTGTTGGAGGTGTCGGGTGGTAGTACCTTCAGGTGACGGATGGTGTTGGCTATGCAAGTACGACTTGATTTCACACACTCCTCTTGATGGTTCTATTCGCGATGCGATGATACTATCGTGCAGAAGTTTTGAGTGAAAGTACGTTCTACCAAACAAATATCAGCAATGGCGTTACTACTAGGCGTCGTTTTCCTTACGTTTGTTGGGATGCTTTCTGCAAAGGCTAGTGGTACTCTAGGTGAAAATCTAATTCCAGCTCAAATCAAATGGGTGATGACGGCATTTTCGCTGTTGTGTACTTCTTGGCGTTGTCGCCTTGGAGGTCATACTGCATAGCATTTGGTGAGCAACAAAAGTATGTTTTTTGGCAGGACGATCCCACGTCAAGTTTCTAAACAGACCAAAGATGTAATTGATTAGTGTTGCAGAAAGAGATTGTAAGCTTAAAGCATAGATAAACAAGATTGAAGTTTAGCCGTCTAGTTTTTTTATTTGCCTCAAATTAATGCTTTGTTTCTTGTATTTCGAGTCAAAGAACTCTTATAATTTACTAGGCCGGATTTTATCCTTCATCTAAAAAAAAGTTGCTAGTTACTTTTCGTGCCTGATTGAATCTCATGTCATTTTTCTGCACTTAGTTTATAGCATGTGAATCTTTTAATCTTTACAGTTACGTAAACGTAAACAAAAGGTTCATATGTTAGGAAGGATCAAGGATGTGGATGAATATAATTACTGTACTAAGCCGTAACCTCCCACATTTTGAAGCATTTTAATTTAGATCTATGCAGACGGGCCTGTGGCCTAGTGTACTATTTAAATAGAGATATACGTGGTCCACTGATGGTTGTAGCGTGATATGCGGCCCCGTAGACGTGTCTTACGTCTTTTCAGTCAATGCCTCGGGGAGGTCATTCTCCCAGGGGTCGAGTTGTTTTTTTAATTTAGATCTGTCTAGGTGTCAATCGACTGAAAAATAGCATATTTTTCTTGGCCCTGTTTAGTTTCGGGTCACATCATCAAACTTCTAAAAATTCTCTCTTCAAACTTCACTATTCACCTATCACATCAAATTTCTCTCCTCATGCATGGAGTACTAAACGTGGGTAAATAAAAAACTAGTTACATGGTTTTGATGTACCCCTATACCCACCTATTTTTTTGGAAAGGAAACAACTTTTTGTTGAAAAGGAATCGAGCCTTTTTTTCCACGTTGAGAGGACGAGGCCACCCGCGTGGCATGTTTTTCTTTATTTTTACTTTTTTTTGACCGAAATCGGGAGGAAAAGCTCTTACCTATTTTTTATATTTTTTTATTCCGAACCCAATTATTCACTCCTACGGGGGGTCGAACTTGGGTCTGCTGGGTGCTACTCAGGTTCTCTGACCAGTTAGAGGCCCTTTCACAAAATTAAATTAGAGATGCGAGGATCAAATTTTTATTTTTTTATTCTTCTATTTTTTAATAGTATAAAGGGAAAATCAAAATTGACAGTCTTCTACTGTGAAACCTTCTCCGAGCTTTTTTTTTTGAAAGGAATTAACCTCCAATTCTTCTACCGTAAAACCTCCTCTAAGCCATTTTAAACCACATCTATACACAATTATCCCATATTGCTAATAGACATGAATTGGAGAGTTTTTCTCCATATAAATAAAGATCAACTATCTCAAAAATAATGTGCTTCTAGATTTGAAAATAACTAAAGCTGTCTATACATGAGAGAATGAATATAAAGTATTTTAAAAGCCTTCACACGACTGGTCTATTTACCATGGCACGTGAGTTCTTGCTAGTCTATACTATAAAGAGAATGAGATTTGAAACCATTTCTCACCAAGATTAGGCCCACCCACCACTTCCACCCACCTCACAGAAGGACCCACCTACCAGCAACTAAGACGATGAAAGACGATGAAAAGAGGGGAAAAGGACATTCCCAAGTGTTTTTCTCCTAGAACCTCCAAACTTTTTTCACCAGATAACCCCACCTGTACCCATATCCACGCGGACCCACCTCCCCACCACACCCACACCCACACCCACACCCTAACCCTAAACCCACGCGCCCTGCGCCCATCACCCCGCCGATCTTTGCCAGGGCCGGCGGCGGGTGGCCGAGCAGCGGCGGCTCCGGCGCCGCGGCGGTGGGAGCGGCCTCCGCCCGAAGCCCTCCCCCACTCCTTCATTGTCCCTGTGGCGGGGGACGGCTTCTGGCGGTGGACCGGCCCAACAGCGGTGGCGGACGGCGTCGCGGCGGCCGTGGACGAAGCATTCCAAGGCCGCCGTGGGCGGCGACGCCGACGTGCTACTGGTATCCAATCCCTGTGCCCATACTCTCGATCCATAGTTTCTCGCAGTAGATTCAGGCAAGCATGGTTCCCACCCGGAATTATTACCCTTGTTCTGGAACCTTGTTTCCCGTTTCATATCTCCCGATCATGCAAGAACTTGCAGTACGAGATGAAAATTTGCTGAACAAGGAGTTGTTTGCTAGAACTCGGAAGGGACAGACAGGGCAGTTGTCCCTGTCCAACTGTTTACATATGGAAATGGGGATTATAGTGGGTTCTCGATAGCGGTGAAGACAATTGAAACTTGAGTGTGCGTCCATGCTATGTTTAACGGGAATGAGTACCATCGTGCAACCCTTGATGAGGCACTGTTTGCTGTAATATCCTGCAGATAGTTGAGGCTACGATGCATCAGTTTTTCTTCTTTAGAGTTTAGCCAACCCTCAAAGCATACACCCTCACAATTGCGAAATATATATTAGTGGCAGCTATAGAATTATTTGTAATGATAGAAGCAAGTGAAGCGACCATATGTCTACTTATAATTTCTGATGGATTTTACAGGATGTTGTTTAAATGGACTTTGGCTATCAAGACACAAAGTAAACTATATTTTCATCTTTCTAAAAATGGGAAATTAAGGTCCAAAATATTTAGTATTAGAAGTGACATTCTCAATGTGCTACAAGCCACGATTGTGCAACTTCTTCTTACTGCTGCATGTATCATTTTCATGTTACACATCATGTGTAAAATGTAATGCCTATACTTCTGTTTTGTTTATGTTCGTTTCTATTCTGTTCTTGCTGTTCCTCCTCTCAATTCTGTATATTTTACATTATTTTTCTCTCATGATCAATAATCCAGTCACAATACAAAGTATTTTTGCTGTTTATATTCACAGGTAAACTAATGGATTTCATTTGCTCCATTTGAGCCCCATCTATACTGTATAATATACAGAAATAAGTTTTATTTTCTAGAAGATATGCTGTGAGCATACACATAGGTAAAAATTTCTGGCTGACAAAAGTTTTGTTTACTTCATGCATTTCCATTATGTTCTTGCTATTCCTCCTCTCATTTCCATATATGCTACATCAGCTAACAGATAGAAAGTACGTTTTGCTGTTTATATTCACCAGCTAACAGATAGATTTCATTTGTGCCATGTAGTGAAGAAAATATTTACATGCTATGTAAGGAACTGATAAGAACTGGAGTAGCTGAGCCTACAGGCACTGATCTTTATGTTGTTTTCATTTCAAATGAGGCAAAGAAGGTGATTTATTGCATATTTTTCTATTGTTGATATATCATTTCCTTTAGCTAGATTACCCTTTTCGCCCAAATCCAAAGAGCTACCTTGTGCATGATACGTTTTGGTTCTATTACCAGGTTCCACTTTGGCATCAGAAAGCAAGTAATTCTGATGACGGATTTATCTGCTGGGATTATCATGTGATCTGCATCCAGGTAAAGCTAAACATGATTAGTGTGGTATTTTTATTTAGTACTGTTGAAATAAAAGCAATGAATTGTGTATCATGTGTCATTTCATGGTACTTCTTGATGTGCATATGGAAGTCTAGGCGAAACAAAGGGGAAGTTCTTGATCTTGTTTGGGATCTGGACTCCGACCTTCCTTTCCCTTCCCCATTCATCCAGTATGTTTCTGATGCAATTCGACCACTATCATTCGGTGATTCCATATATAGAAGGTAAATGATCTGTTACTTTTGTTATTACTGGTGTAATACCTATTTAGTCTGTTGTCTGCAGAACAGTTTACAATCCACCTATATGAAGCAACGAATGGGAAGCCTTCTGAAATATATCCTAAATAATTGTTGTAGATGCTACAAAATTAACAGTATGTTTCTGTTTTAAAATGCATTGTGCTTGCATTAACTTTATTCGAAGATCTGAAATTTAGAAATGAGATGAATCCTTTGCAGATTTTGTGAAGCCCTTAACAAAGATCAATTGCTCAGATTGAGGTTAGCCTTTCTTTCAAGGAAAGAGGATACTGTTTCTATGAGGAAAAACCATATTAGCATTGAGGCCCTTTATCATCGTGGTTTGGAAGGTTGCTTGGATTACTGACTGTGTTTGGTTTGTCATGCCCAAGAGGACAACCAGCAGGGCCGTTCATGCCCAAGTTTCTACATAGCAAGGACTGAATACTCCGACATATCTATTGAGGTATGGCAAATAAGTTTATTCACTGGTTTATCTAGGCTTGGTTCTACATCTTGCTTTATACCTTGTGTTGTGCAAGATTTATGTTATAATTTTTCTGCTGGAATAGTGGTGTTTTAGATGTGCAGGATCTACAAAGCTTAACATATCATGTAATCAAGTAACAATCAGGTCTGAGCCTAGGGACAATGGTCAGGCTTAGGTAAACGTTCTTTTGGCTGCTGATTACATGCCTTGTTTGTTCTTTTTTGATAAATGAGTGATGGGTTCTTATGTTAATTTTGTTATTTTCTTCCTAGAATTTATTATGGCTTGAACTGTATGGTGTTGTGTGGACAACATTTATTAGTGTAGGGTGGAGTTCCAGATGGAATGGTTAGTTCTAGCTAATGATAAATGTTTGTTCAGACATTCATGTGATCATTTGCTATGTTTATAATCATTCGCACAGGTGAAATCAAGCTCAAGATGGTGGCCGACACAGTCCTGTGAAAAAATTATGTTCTACCTATTGGCAAGGTGAATTTCTTTCCTTAGGTTTATTTGCCTTCTGCAAATTTTCAAGGGCCAATTTTATTTGACTATGTTTCCAGTGGAATTATTTGTTGATTCTACTATCACTGCACATGAAGCATGGCTCAGCTCCCATAAGAAATTTGATGTTGAGGGGAAAAAAGTGAAAATGTGCTACGAGCTTGTAGCGTGGTGTGAGTTTTTTTTAACTATGTGAGTATATGCCTTCTGGAGTATATTTACAATGTGAGCTCAAATATAATTAATTATTATATAATGAAACAATGTAGAGTTTGTACAAATGCATGTATATAAAGTTATACTGTTTCAGAAAATTAAATTGTTCTGTCCAATAATAGAACAATGCTGGTCTGAAATATTTTAATGCTGTAAATATCACAAGAATCTTTCTTTCCGTTGTTGCCTTATTCTTCTGCCTCTTCAAGGCTGCGAAGTTTCTGACTTGCTCTCCACTGCAGAACTCGACGACGCTCTGTACTGACTGATTGCAATAAACATATTTTTTTTCTCTTCCAGAATATTTCTTTGCTATTGAAAAGTTTGGTAGTAACATCATATTCTTCAATGGACTTCTTGATCCGTGGATGGTGGAAGGTAAGCAAACTTCACTTTTGCCTTTATCTGATCTGACTATCTGAGCCATTTCAATTCAGTGTCCTGAATGAGTGCGATTGCCTACTGAAAGGGCGGGCTTTATCTCTGAAGTCATTGATGCCACAAAGGGTACAGCCGTTTGCTTGTTGATGACCTTGAAGCTATGGTGCTCCTTGTGAAGGCAAATAAATGGTTTACTAGTAATAACACTACAATTTTTGGCCTGTTTCTCAGTGTGAATATTATCTCAATCCTGTCCAAATGTGAGCTATGCATTATTTTTTGTGTCTCAATTAAATTTTACCATCATACATGTTTAAGGCGATGAAGTGGATCTGAACAAGAGGGAGAATGGATGTTAGGCTTGCATGCAGTTACATTGGGCGATGAAGTGGATTATGATCCTAGATTTTTTTATAGCTCAATGCAGTTTACTCTTTCATGGGATTTGTCTCTGAATTTTAGTTCCAACATTTAGGATGCATAATTCCAATTTATCAATTACGCATAGCTTTTTCGTTATTAGTCACAACAATTATGTTCAGAAGCTTTAAGAATGCATAATGTATGGTGTGAGTAAAATAATAGGAATAGTGATCGATCCCTCTGGCACTGCTAGGCAAGATTCTCTACCTTGTACCTTCCTCATGATTTTCATTCATTTATGTTACTTTTTTGGCCGGACTGGATCAGGGTCCAAGTTAAGATCTTTTGCTCTCACCCACAGCGCACAAGCCCACCAGCATGTCCAGAGATGGTGATGTGGACACCGGCTGCTGGAGCTCCGTCGGTGCAAGTCTCCCTAGAAAACAATGTTACTGGGCTGCTAGCATTCATCTACTGCCCCCATCCTGGATGCACTTTCACTGGATGGCAAGGGAGTTGTAGGAGGAACGACCGGGCATCAGTTTGCCGAAAACTCATTGCAGCCAGGTAATTAAATAGACAGGCTCATCCAAGTTAAGTTTTCGCTTATGTCTCTACTTCATTGGCATTGGGCAGATTCAAAAGTTGGATTTGCATGGATTTAAAATGCACCAAATGGTCGGCTTCGATTGCCTTATGAGGAATCTCAACAATTGTCTATATCTACCAGTTGATTACTGGATTGTCATCTACTTTGATCAATTTTTTTTTTCTAATTGCACATACTTTCAGAACTAAAGTGATAGACAGCTATTTCATTTATGGAAACCATTAGTCAAAACTATCCTAGAAGTTGATAAGCTCATCTGTTGCTGATAAATTGCAAGCTCTCAACCAGTTTGTGAATGGAATCTACTAAAAGCAGCAGGAATCTTGGATTATAGAGGTTAATTTCTGGTTTGCAATTCATGATTCCTTTCTTTTCAGAATTAAGAGTAAGCATGTTTATTTTATATCACACTCTTGAAATATCAACAGGCCGACTCTTGTTTCCCATCATGACAGGGGATGGAAGAAGTGATGACTTTTATGGAATAGGTTTAGTGCTTCCCTGGAGTTACATTTCTTGGAAATATGGTGATCCCAGGAGCACGTAATCTTGCATACTAGGAACTAGGTAAACCAGTTTGGGTATATTGATGTGGCTGGTTACGTGCACTCAATTTCGTTATTATTGGATTTATATTCCCTGGAGTATCGACTGCCCACCAGAGGTGATTCAAGAATAATTTGCATGTAGTTTGGTATTTCTGTATCAACAAGGATATACTTATGAGAACACCAATAACCTGGGTTCAATTGATGAAAGTTTAGAAATGATGATTCCACACGTGTTCGTCGAAAAATTTTTAAAATTTAAAACTATATATCGCAAGAGTGATGATGGTACCCTTCGAAGCATGTAAATATGTCACTATGAAGTACACATTGGGCGTGGGTGGTAATTGGATGTTGTTTTATAGGTGGCCGTCCATCTCTCATATGGATCGAGATGGTTGCTTCACTTGGAGTTAACACACCGTGGTGAATAAAGAATGTGATAACGTGTGGTAGTAATACGTATGGTGGTGGAGAACGGATCTGATGGTGCCGCATCATTCGGGTGTAGTCAATTTTTATTAACCGGATTTGCACAGCAGCAACATATAGTGGGTGACTTGGATGGATGTAGTAGTATCGACCCAACATGCAACATGCAGTTGATGGCTAATGCCACGAGCAGTTGTGAAAAATCTCACGCACTTGATGGCTAATGACATGATTAGTTGTGAAAAAAAATCTGATTTTTTTTAGGTGCTTCTCAAACCTGAATGAGTATATGTACCAAGTGATCATCTCGGTTTCGTGTTTTTATGACTATGATGCTAACCCTAATTCATGTTTTATTTTTCACCTTGAAATATTTGGTTGTCCTCTTGAGCTAAACAATCTATGTTTAAATATTTTGTTTAGATACATCATGTGTGTGATGCAAAAGTAAAATTATTGTGAAAATAGGTATGTGTGATGTAAAAGTAAAATTATTGTGAAAATAGGTAAAACTTATGTTTTATTTTTTATACATGCGTGCCGCACTTGCAAATTGAACATTTTTTTAATTACAATCAAGTTTCTATAGAATTCAAGATGTTCTCATGTCTGTTTAAAAACACGTGCCTGTGGCACGTGCATACCAACTAGTAAAGTAAATAACTTGCAGAATGTATTTGCGGCACGTGAGTTCTTGCTAGTAAAGTAAATAACTTGCAGAATGTATTTGCTCATCATAAAGCAGATATACATATACAGCACTTACAACATAGAAAACTATTGCCGGTTTCAGATCTGTTGGCACTCCAAACTGACAACATGACTCAATAAGTCTATATGTGGGCTCTACAAATAGATTCAGATCATGCGAAGGGAAATACGGTCAGCATGATTTATTTAACTTCTTGACAAAATAGTGTGTCATGTTTAGTTCAACATAACTGGTCTCCATGATGTGACATTAATTAATAGCCATTTTTCCGCAAAAATGAAGTTGCAATTCTGGTGCTCACCACTAATTAAACCAGTTTTAATCTCTGTCAACAAAACGAAGTTTATCATATACTGTAGAGATTAAGAGAAAGCTTGGACGCACCATGAGACCTTTATTGCCTAGCTACCTTTACAGGCTGCAGAATGACAGGGACCAGCAGTTGAGAAACTGCATACCATTTTATTTGAGTTCTTTTACGGTGCGCCATATTAGCCTTTAAAAGGACTAGTATGTAAGGATTGAAGGACTAATATGTAAAGATCGAACGGTTCAGATTAATTGTATACTACTGCAATCGTATTTAGTAGTATAGGTAGTATGAACTAAGTAGCATAGGTAGTATAAGGATACTATGGGAAAAAATAAAATGACAGATTTGTAATTTTGATATATCTTTGAGTTTGGAATGACAGATATGTAATTATGGCATATCTTTAATTTTTAGTTCATTGTTTTTGTCTCTCCTACTTTATTTTCATTTGTATCCCTTCATTTCATTTCAGTCGCAGGCGTTCATCACTTTGTCCGTGTGGAATTTTTTTTATGTTACCATAATACCCCTGCTAATATCTAGTTTATACTACGTACTAGCACCTGCTAGTATGGCGCACCGTAAAAGAGCTCTTTTATTTTATTGATTATATATGCATCAGTACACTGGTAGCAGAACAAAAACTAATACATGATCTAAACAACTTGCAGTATATATGTGGTCACAAACTATATATATAGCACTTCCAGTATATGACATGTATATGCAGCCTCAGCCAAGTTATTTATTTATTTATTTTTGTATAAAAGCAGATGCAGAGCATACACGGCACCATGTTCATAGAGTTCAAAGCTACGTAGCCTCAAGCCCACCTCTTGACGTAGCTGCTGTAGTTGCTGCGTTCGTCGTAGTACCGATCCCAGAGCATGACACCGCCGTAGTTGGCCGCCTTCTGCACCGCCGGGAGCACGCCGTAGTAGAGGCTCTTCGGGTACAGGTAGCCTTCCTTCGGTGCCTCCGGCGATGCAGGCAGACCGAGGAAGATCCGGCTGGCCGGATACGCGGCCGTCCAGCTGTCCCACACCTCCTCGCTGTATGAGTTGCAGCCAGCAGTGTTGCCATCGACGCCATAGAACCGGACGTGGATGCGCTCGTAGATACCCATGGAGAGCACATCCCCGCCGGTGGGGTGGTCACAGGGCAGCGTCGCCGTGAGATGGATGGGCTTCCTGGCGCCGCCGCCCATGCTGTGCTTGGCGAGCTCCCTGGCAAGCACGTCGCCGTAGTGCTTCTGCTTCGCCGGAGTTCCTCGGTCGAGGAAGAGATCAACGCCGTCGAGCTTGGCGTTGCCGAAGGGACGGTGCACGCTCTTCCGGTAGCCGACGAGGTAGGCGTTCCAGATGTGGTCGGAGAGGTCGAGCGCGGAGCTTTCACTGGAGAGCGAGTTGTTGTTACCTCGGATTGAGAGGGAGACGGGGACGCCGATCGACTGGCAGTGCTTGATGTCGTCGCTGACGCCGGCGAGTTGGTGGCCGGAGAGGTCGAGGTGGTAGGTACCATGGCTGTCGACGTTGAGGAAGGACACGATGATGTCGGTGTACATGCCGGTGTCGCAGGCCTCGCGGAGGGATCCCTCGTCCTTGTGCTGGCCCCAGAAGACGGTCACCTGCCCAGTCTGGTTGCTCTCCGGCGCTGCCGACATGGCCGGGGCAGCAAGGATGCTGACTGCAACACAGAGAAGTGCGGCCAGATGTTGGAATGGCCTCAAGCGTTTGGCCGCCATTGCTAATGCTCTCAAGTCTCAAGTATGAGCCAGACGAGGAGCCTGGATGCGTCTGTGTAGTGGTGTGTGGAGAATTGAGTTGTTGAGCTGCTGTTATAGAATATGGACTAATGTGTGATTTCATTTTAAAAACATTCTAAAATCTTGCAAGAAAGAAAATTTAGAAGAGGAATGGAGCTGCCATAGCTTTATTATGCATTCAGTATCCGCTTTGCACGAGTGAGCTACAGCACATGTGGACAGAACATGCAAGCAGAACTCATGAAACTGCAGCGTGACAGGATAACATGGAAGACGGTCACCAAGTTAATGCTACTAATCTTGTGCAGCCAGTGCACACAGTGGTGAGTGGTGACCACACAACACGGTAGCCATTACTCAGCGAGTCCCCCGTCAAGCTTAGAGAGGTTATCACGACTCAAGCATTCGGAGAAGAAACGATCAGTGAATAGTATAAGGTATGTTGGGCCGGGCAATATATAAGCCCAGTGGCGCTGTGTTGGGCTGAGCCCAGGGGATTTTCAGAAGGTGACGTCCGTGTAACAGGAATCGAAATGCGAAAGGAAGTATCCCGTGTCTGTCTCGATTCTCTCTTCCTGTTCTTGCTTCCCCTACCTGAATCCTTGCCCAAATCCGTCCTGTTCTTCCATTCTATCTGACGATTTGTAACAGGATCGTTAAAGGTTCGGCCGGCTCTGGTAGATCCATTAGCATCTCCAATTGATTTTGCAGGTGGCAGTTCTCCTATTCATTTGCCGGAATAGAGAGTTTACCTGATTTTTTTAAATAATTAATAATATATTACCCGGTCTTGACCAAAACGGATACGGCCAAAAGAGTTTCCCTAATGCCATGTACAACAGTTTTATTATACTTCCTTGTACAGCAAAGGATATTATCTTTTCCTAATAAAGAAAGATTTATTGATCTCAAAAAATTACAGCAAGATGATATAGTTAAACTAATACCACTCCCGACGTATGCATAACTAGGATACAGCAGACGGCCTAAAAAATATATAAAAGATAAACAAAACAAGAAGATTGGCATGAAAATTAACAATATGCGCAGAGAGCTACAACACACCAGTGATCTCTATCGTCATGCTCCATTGTAACAACACTGATGTAAAATAGATCCTCCAAAACCAAAGCCTACAAGAAAGGAACGACATACACGTGTGCCACCATTGCCATGATCCAACCAATGAAGGTAAGACTGTATGTTTTCAATCTACATAGCATTCTTTGACATCCAAATAATACCTTCAACAAGGAGGTGACTTGGTGCCGGAAACTTTAAAATCCTTCAACAACGCTAGGTAACTTCTGAAGGCTCACCAATACCAACAGGGACCAAGGCACCAATTCCTATGGGTCTGCACCCAGCCCATATCAGCGTCGAAAACCGGACTGGAATTTTGTTCAAATTCACCTGATGTTTACTTCGTACTGAAGATCATTGTTTTAGGATGCCATATGATTAAAAAAATAGTAGACGTGGTGTAACATTGATAAGTTCAAAAATCATTTTGAGCATATTTATGGCTGTATACATCTCATTTGGTATTAGGCCACCATCAGATGTTGCTGATCTGTTTGGTTCGTGGCTTAGAGCATCGCTTATGATTCCGCCGGCGGTTGGCGACTCGCAGGCTTGGGCCACGAGCTGTGGTGGTGGGCCCCGCAGTCATTTATGATCATACTCAGTACGTGGAAGGAATGGAGTGAAGAAAAGACCACCGCGCCCGCTTGCGCCGGCGACTGCCGAGTCGCTTGCAGCGTTCTCTCTCCTCCTTTCTATTGGATATCGCCGGCTCAATCCTCCTCACAATACTTGCTCTTAGTAATTGGTCTAAAAAGAGTAGAAGGCATATTCTCGTAGGAGTGTCTGATGTTTGTTGGGCTATTTTGTTAGGAAGAAATGAAGTGATTTTCAAAAACACCACACCTAACTCTTTTTACAGGTCATATTTAGAGGGACGTATTGGACAAGGAGTTGAGCAATCCTGTCTAAAATGGAAGAGAAGGAATTCTTGAAGGAAAATTGTCGCAAGTTGGAGGTCACCGTGATGGACGAACAGAAGGCGGCTTTATGGCTATTGCTTCACTTCTTTCTGTTTTCGTTTTAAACTAAAACAGTGTATTGGGTACTGATACTGGAGCAGCCTGCGTGCTGTGTGTAATTGTGTTATGACCATAAGCTCTCCTTGTGAGTTGTGGAGGCCGGATGATCCTCAATCTAAAAAAAATTGAGCATGTATGCTAGTTAGTAGCTTGTTCTTACAAGTCCCATGTCCTATGTGTTGAATTCAAGGCTGGTAGCTTATTGACAACTTGATCTGCCAAATACTTGGTTCATTGTGGTGTGTTGCCACTTTGATATTCTGATAAATTGTCTATTTTCACATAGGCACAAGGGGAGATCCACAAGAGGCCTAGGAAGGATATCTCCTTCAACTGCTATCTACGCCACTTTGAAATAAGCCTGCCCCTGTTGTCTGCACTCTGAGGTGAGTTATGGTAGTTGCATTGTGAGTCAACAGTTACTTGTTCTTGGCCTTATGTAGTTTTGTAAAATTGTGCAATTGAGTAACTGAATAATTAGTAGAACAACAACAACTAATCTATACTCTGAGGTGAATCCATCCCCTATTGATAGGACCGCTGGCTCCACGAGATCAAGGGCACTTCCCCAACCTCAGAGTCAGGTTGGGGGAACTGTTCCTCCTCATCACATCATGGATGCCCTCGAAGCCCGCAACACTGCTCACGGCCACAGCTACCTCCCTTCGCGACAAGGTCTGTAGGGCCCAAGCCACTAGCACCCGGACGCAGACCATTGTGGACACTGTGTGGTCGGACAACATTTGGATCTTCAGGGGTGAGGCACATGCTGTGGGCTGTGGCATGTGCCACACGACGGAGTGGATGGAGCTGGAATGCCCACCATGTTTGTTGAAATACCAAACCATCCAAACTGAAATATAGGCACGTGTTATGTCCATTGTTTAGCCATTCAGGATCTATATACTTATAAAAACCAGAATGACCTATAATTTACAAGAAACAGAGTAGTAATTAATTTTAAAAATATGTGCATGTCGTATGTGCATTTATCCTACTTATAGATTAAGGCCTCCACAAATGTGTACAGATTTTTGTTCCTAATTTGCTCATTATTTGATAACCAAGCAGAGATATGACATGTAAAACCTGCTTGCTTTTTCATAAAAATGAGAATTAAATTTCATAGATTTCTAGGGGTCATGTATTCACTCTTTTCCTATGTGATTAACTGATCATATATTAACACTACTAAAAAACATCACATCCCCCAATGGTGTTAGTTTCCGATACTAATGGTACATTAGTAGTCCAAATTTGGAAGCCCCAGAGGCTTTTTAGTATCGGGTCAAAACACCACCCTATACTAAAGGGTGGTCTTTCACATTTTACTTCTAAATGAAAGTATCTCTCTTCTAATGACAAGTGTTGTGTAGGTTGGACGGTAAGGAAGGTCCCGCGTGATGCTTAAGGTTTACGCTTGAAAAAAAAGCCGGTGTCCGGATCTTTTTTTTTGTGCAAAACTAACCTTTTGGTACCGGTCAATATTACCGACTGATACTAATTTTGCCATTTAGTACTGGGTGGATGTGCCACCTATTGGATGCAAAACCAGTACTAAAGAGAGTTTAGACCCAGTACTTAAGGTCATTTTCTCAATAGTGTAAGCCACGCTTTTCTTTACTGAATATCTATATACTAAGCTGTGCCTTTTCCAAAATTCCAACTGTAGAAAAAGATAAGATGGAGGACGAGACAACGGACATCTCATGCGTCAGACACACAACATGCTCATCTTCACGGATGACGGATCGAGCAGAAATACAGCACGTGTCACGTAGCTAGCGGTAATTCGTCATTGCAGCAAAGGGGAGTTTAGATCCCTGAAAAAGGTGGTCGAAAAATCACATTGGACACTACAGTGCACTGTAATACTTTTCGTTTGTTTGTGATAATTGTTTTCCTGCCATAACCTAACTAGGCTCAAAAGATTTGTCTCGTCGCAATTAGTTTTTTTATTCACCTACATTTAATGTCTTATGCATACGTCATTTTACTATATTTAATATTTCGATGTGATGTCGATATGATGGAAAGTTTGGGAAGTTTAGTGGAACTAAACACACCCAAATTAAAGCTGCACCAACTTGTCCGATCCTGAACAATGATTGCAAGGCGACGACCGACGATAAAGGCTATACCACTATAAAGAGAGAGACATGCATGCCCAGCCGGCCGGAGAGGTTTTGTTGTTCTCCCGACACAAGTGGCATCTCCGATCTCCGGCAGCGCGCACCAACCAACGAACCATGGCTGGCACCCCCTACTACCTGGCATGCTCTCTGCGCTTCTCCTGCTTCTCCTCCCCGCTCCTCTGCGTGACTATCACGTGAAAGTCTCTGCTGAAAAAATATATAAGCTGCAGCCTTCACTTCATTTCTTATGTAATGACATAATCCATTCAAGTAAATTGCTCTTATTGGATAATCTTCTGTTCTAGAAATGGCCAAGGGTGTACGTAATCACACTAAGGGACAGGTAAACTTTGCCAACTCAAATGTGGTACCAAATCGTGTACAGTAAAATTTGTATTCTGTAGATGTGTGCTATAAGGACATAGTACCATGCTCGTGCTAAAGCTACGGGACATTTGGTTATGTTTTCACATTGTGGACTAGTGTTTCGGTTAAGAGTGACTTGCAGTCATGTTTTCCTTTGAGGTTCTGATAGAAAGCGGGTAGAACCAGGACTCGGGGATTCCCGGTGGCCAGTGCTTCTCCACACCCATCACGTTGCTGCAGGCTCCTAACACGTTCTGAGTTGTTTGGTTTGGAAAAGGTTGCTCTTTGACACCCCAATATATATACCCTTTGCAGCTGTGTTACCAGATCTCCAACTAGGGCAATCTCGAGACTTGTTTTTGAGAGGTACTCTCACCAACAAGCAAATAATCTCCATAAATATGCAAGGTATGATGTCTTGAGCTAGCGGTGGGTGGTGGAGATACATAAAAATATCGCCTTATATAACTATGCTAGCTTGGTATTCCATCATAGATGTAAAAGGTTGATAAAGTGATAGTCTTTGTCCATCCTATCAACTTATCGAGTGCGTTACATTCTAGCAGACAGCATTATCAAATTCGTCACTTGGTGTCAACAATATGCTTGGGGGGCATCTGGATGCGTACCTCCGCAGTACCTCATATAAACCTTAAGAAAGGGGATGAACTTGTGTAGGGGCAGTTTGTAGAGTAGGTTTGGAACTCGAAATCATCTGATAATTTGTGTTTCTCTCTGGTTCCAAATTTATATAAGGGCAAGGAGGCAATTGAAACTGATTCAAAAGGCATGAGGATGTCCAATGAGTTCTCTAAGGCGGCAGAAACAACTGTAGAATTGGGGCTAAGCAGAAGGGCAGCACTACAGAGGTAGCTGATCATCCGTGGTAGAAGATATCAGTCACTTGTACAGTGTACAATATATTGGAGTTGCGTTTAGTAATCTAGACTAGATATTTATATTCACAAAAAAAAGATCTAGAGATATAATATTTTCAGTCAAAAAGAAATCAACGAGAATCAAAAAATATACTCAACGCGCCAAAACATTTGGCCCGCAGGCTGTTGTTCCGCGCTCCGTCATCTAGGCCCATGGCAAAATTTACCCAAAACCCTAACCTCATTTCCCATCTCGCCGGTCCCGTCCTTCTAGCGCTGCACTATACTCTCCATCCCACATGCCGCCCAATGAAGGGTCACTCGTCCCATTTTGCACCACAACCAACGCGGGCGCCACGGGCCCTTCCGTCCGATCCATCATTGCCACCCAACGAGTGGTGTGCCTCGCTCCATCCCATGCGGCTGCCCTCATTGCATCCAATCCGACCGACCCACAAACTCGAAGCCTGCCTCCACCACGCACATCCATGGCTCGAGACCCCATCACTGACACACACGCACCAACCT
Source organism: Echinochloa crus-galli (assembly GCA_900205405.1). NCBI lineage: Eukaryota > Viridiplantae > Streptophyta > Magnoliopsida > Poales > Poaceae > Echinochloa > Echinochloa crus-galli. Next base: position 1,286,071 of record OAMR01000067.1, read on the forward strand.
GCCCGAGTGCATGAAATAGGCAAGGGGACGAGTCCTGCAGAGTGGGAGGACAAGACCCGCTCACTGCAGGTGCTAAAGTTTCCAATGTAATTGCTTCTCAAGTGACTATCTTCCTTGCGTTAACTTCTTCTTTCATGGTTTGTTTTGCCAATAGGTATTGTGCAAATTACCTAGGTGAATATTGATGTAGATCTAGTAAACGGACTGGAATTTTGTTCAAATTCACCTGATGTTTACTTTGTACTGAAGATGTCTTAGGATGCTGTATGATTCAAAAAAACAATAGTAGACGTGGTGTAACATTGATAAGTTCAAAAATCATTTTGAGCATGTATGCTAGTTAGTAGCTTGTTCTTACAAGTCCCATGTCTATGTGTTGAATTCAAGGCTGGTAGTTTATTGACAACTTGTTCTGCCAAATACTTGGTTCATTATGGTGTGTTGCCACTTTGATATTCTGATAAATTGTCTATTTCCACAAGATGCACAAGGGGAGATCCACAAGAGGCCTAGGAAGGATATCTCCTTCAACTGCTATCTAGGCCGCTTTGAAATAAGCCTGCCCGCCTGCCCCTGTTGTCTGCACTCTGAGGTAAATTATGGTAGTTGCATTGTGAGTCAACAGTTACTTGTCCTTGGCCTTATGTAGTTTTGCAAAATTGTGCAATTGAGTAACTGAATAATTAGTAGAACAACTAATCTATACTCTGAGGTGAATCCACATCCCCTACGGATAGGACCGCTGGCTCCAGGAGATCAAGGACATTTCCCCAGCCTCAGAGACAGGTTGGGTTCCCCACTGTTCCTCCTCATCACATCATGGATGCCCTCAAAGCCCGCAACACTACTCATGGCTGCAGCTACCGCCCTTCGCGACAAGGTCCGCAGGGCCCAAGCCACTAGCACCCGGACGCAGACCATTGTGGAGACTGTGTGGTGCAACAGTTGGATCTTCAGGGGTGAGGCACATGCTGTGGGCTGTGGCATGTGCCACACGACGGAGTGGATGAAGCTGGAATGCCCACCATGTTTGTTGAAATACCAAACCATCCAAACAAATACAGGCACGTGTTCTGTCCATTGTTTAGCCATTCAGCATCTATATACTTATAAAAACCAGAATGACCTATAATTTACAAGAAACAGAGTAGTAATTAATTTAAAAATATGTGCATGTCGTACGTGCATTTATTCTACTTATAGATTATGGCCTCCACAAATGTGTACAGATTTTTGTTCCTATTTTGCTCAGTATTTGATAACAAAGCAGAGATATGACATGTAAAACATGTTTGCTTTTTCTTAAACATGCTGGCGTTCGAGGAGAAGGTGGGGAGGCAGCCGGGACAAAAGGAGCGGTTCAAGTCCATTAGAGTTTCTAACGTTCCACACTCTGAGTTAGTTATCGATGAACGGCCTCTCAACAAAATCATGGATGAGATTGTAGAGTTAAATCGCTAGCCGGTTCAAACACGGTCTCTTATTAAGATTATTATATAAAATTCTACCTGTCCAAAATGATCACGGCCATCTCAAAAGACATGTTTGGTGGTGATGGTATCTCAAAGCTTGTTCGTACGAAACTGTCAAACATTTTCGCATGAAACTGTTAAACAGATTATCGAAAAAATACGTTAGTTTGGCAATCTTATACCCAAGATAAAGGCCCTAGTATAGAAAACATCTATATAACCAAGATTAAATGGCCATCTGTATATTTTTTTACTTCATCCAAAAAGTTCTTTTTGGGATTCCCTTTTACAAGAGAATTTATAAAATTCAAATTCTAAAAAAAAGAATAAGTAGATCCATAGAAGATATATGCTATGAATAGACCAAAAATTGCTAAACTTATAGAAGAAATTGCATTAGTGATAAATTCATATGAATTTATGGAAGAATTAGAACTTTCCTGGAAAAAGTTTATTGAAGGAGTTAGCCACTTTGATAATATGGTTAACTCCGATATTCCATTACCCTTTATTTCATTATCAAACTGGATTCCTATGGATCCAACGAACAAAGTAAAAAGTTGTAATATAAGAAGAGAAAATAGCATAGTATTTCCCATTTCATGATGATATACAAAAGTGCTTTTAGCTCCAAAGAGAGTACTAAAAGATCCTATCTTATTTCTTATATTACCAGGAATTTTGGGGATATTTTGTGAAAAAAGAAACTACACTCTTCATTATTGATAAAACAAAATTCCTATTGACTCCTTTGGATATGTCTTTTCCATAAGGATATAGTGGGGATTCCACTTAACATTCTCTGGTATACCAAAATAGCAGTGGAACTGAGAGTATTTCTAGTATACGTTGATTTTTCTTTATGAGGATTGTTGAATCAATTGGGCCTGGCACATTCATTTTAATTAGGGCAAGTACAACGGTAGAGACAGCAGCTGTCTTTTTGACATAAACAGGCAGCTGAAGAGACAGCTTGTACAATAGGCTGTCTGTTTGGCTGTCTATATGGTAATTAATTTACCATTTGACACACAAACTCATGGTGATCTACTGCATACTTGATCTTTGTAGCTATTTTTGTTGTATACATGAGAGAATTAAAATACATACAAACATGTGGCTGATAAGTAGGGCCTTCTTATCTTCAACCTCCCTCTCCTCCCCACCCGGCCACACACCTCTTCTCTTCCTCCTCCTTTCTCCTCTGTCGTAAATTTCCGGTGGGTTACCGGAAATTTACGGTAGGAACCGTAAATTTACGGTAAGCGCGACGGAAATTTCCGACAGACAGCCATCACCTCCTCGATTTGCATATTCAATCAAATACTCGATGAAAACCTATGGCATTTTTTAGTAGCACACAACGAGGAAATTAAGATACAATGATGAGATACATAAAGTTCTTGTCCCCCTTTGGCAACAAACACCAAAAAGAAAAGAAGATGGCAGCAGGAAGCAGGTCATCGTCATCATGGAGTGGCCTCATCATCTTCACTATCAACCCCATCATCGTCGTCGTCGGTGTAGACGCCATCGCCCTTGTACACTTCTTCTTCTTCATCGGATTCAATCTCTTGGGTGCGACGAGTGGAGCGACGAGGGCGACGAGAGGAGGTGCCAACATCAGCAGCAGGAGGTGGAGAAGGGACATGTTCCTCACTCTCAAAATCTGACCAAGGATCTTCAAAAGTTGGAGGCTCACGGATGGGAGAGTGTGGGAGCCCGGCGTGTGCTTGAAGCTCTTTAATGCCCTTTTGTGCCTTGTTGATCTCAATTGCATTACTCTTGCATAGCTGAAAGATAGCTTTGAACGCCCTCATGACTTTGCCTTTCTTAGGACGAGAGGAGGAGGGACCATAAGTGGGAGCACCGCCCATAGTGCTTGCAGCAGCAGCAGCGGCAGCTTGAGACGCTTCAGCTTGAGCCCTTCGTCCACTCTTGGACACTCTAATGGTACGAGGAGGAGGGGACTCTCTTCTCTTTTGCATAACCCGAAGCCTCCGGTGTTGGTGATCCTTGGGATAAATGGTTTTGCCACGAAGGATTGGGTAATGCAAACTTCCAAGGCGAATCCACAAACTTACTCGGATGCTCTTGGTGACGCCTAACCGTCTAGGGAATGAATTCCCAAGAGTAACAAACAAGAGTCCGAGAACCACGAACTTGATGCTCAAGAGAGGGAATAAATGAGGCTTGGATTACTTAGCTCAAGTCCCTCAACCAACACACAACCACAACTTGGAAATCGAAGCAAGGGGTGTTGGGAGAGCTCCCAAACCTTTTCTTGTACTATTGACTCTTCTCCTTGTATTTCTTGTCTTTGTCACCGGTCTTGTCCTTG
>OAMR01000067.1:1312386-1325171 GCA_900205405.1 Echinochloa crus-galli
ATTTTAGGTAGTGCATAGTGCTTTTGGGTAGCCAAAATCGTGTCCAACGGAAGACCTAAACCCCACACCCATTTTGCATATCGGCCTCGTCGCGACCCAAAGATGGGGCTCTCTCTCTCCTCGACCCATTCACGGAGCGCGAAGAGGAACAGCCGGCGCGGCGGCGGCGGAGACGGCCGGCGTGGATAAGCCGGCGCGACGGACGGAGAAGCCGGCGACGGAGCGCCCGCGCCGCTATTTTAGGTAGTGCATAGTGCTTTTGGGTAGCCAAAATCGTGTCCAACGGAAGACCTAAACCCCACACCCATTTTGCATATCGGCCTCGTCGCGACCCAAAGATGGGGCTCTCTCTCTCCTCGACCCATTCACGGAGCGCGAAGAGGAACAGCCGGCGCGGCGGCGGCGGAGACGGCCGGCGTGGATAAGCCGGCGCGACGGACGGAGAAGCCGGCGACGGAGCGCCCGGCCGCTGCGGCGAGGAGAAGAGGCGGGGAGGAGACGCCGGCGCGACGGTGGCGGAGACGGCGGCGCGGAGAAGCCGGTGCGGCGGGCGGAGAACCCGGCGACGGAGCACCCGCGGCCGCTCGCCGGAGACCGCCGGGACCCGCGAGCCCCTCCCCGGCGGAGGCGTGCGAGCCCCACCCGGCGGCGTCTCCCGCGGCGAGGCAGCAGCGAGGAGCAGAGGCGCGGAGGGAGGCCGGCGGAGCTCCGCTTGGTAGGAGGAGACGTTCACGGCTCGACTACAACCATCCAACAATGATGTTCCTTAGCAACCGATACACCACCTCCAAAGGTTGACGCAACACTTGTCCTACAAGCAATCAAAGAACTAGCAAGAACAAGTAAAACGAGTACTAAATTATGAGATGTAGATTAAGGTCTCAAACTGAATCTCAATTATGGTGGTGTTCCGAAAAATAAGAAGATCGGCGGCAGCTTCTGCATGTGCACTTACAAGGAAATAGCCAAAGCTAAACATGCATCTAACAAAACCCGAGTGTTCTTGGTGGCGGCTAAGGGGTATAACAACGTGGGAAGACAACCACAGGGGTGTTGGAGTCGTGCTCCAACCCTAGGACACGTCCATAATAGACTTGACTTGATACACAGGCTATTGGGCCAAAATAGGATGTTGCAGCATCGTGGGCTAAAAATGTCTCAGTGCAAAAACGACGATTGTGGCCGACTCCGAAATGATATGGATGTGAGGCCGGATCCCTTGGAAAGTAGACTTGATAAGCCTTTCATGAAGTACTTGCACGCCCAAAACGAAGTCCGTATGAAGTCGTGACAGCCGTGGCTATCCTGCAATCCAAATCCAGACCGCGTGAAGCCTCTCCTGTAACATTCCGAAAATTCGCAGGAAAATGTTGAATGCAAAAACCCTGAATTTCAAAAAATTTTGGTGAATTGTGTGCATGCAAACAAACATATAAGGTTGTTTTCCATTTTGCCCTCTATATTCTTAGGCAAATTTTAATTAATTAAAAATCAATTTGAAGTGCCAAGGACCAAATAGTATGATTTGGAGTTAATTTGGTTTTATTGGATTTTTGGTTGGTTTGAATTCAAATTCTAGATTTGAATTCAAACACTAAACTAACTCAAACTAATTTAAATCCAAACTAACCTCTTTGGGCTGAATTTCTAACCTCAAGTCCAGAAAACCACCCTTAACTTCTCTTCCCGTCCATCCCACTGGAGCCCAGCTTCCCTTCTTCCTTTCCTTCTTTCCCCGCGCGGCCCAGCAGCCGGCCCAGCAGCAGCCGTTAACCCAGCACCGCTCCAGCCCAAAAATGAAGCCGCCCCCTTCCTTCCTTTCTCTCACTGTCGTGTGGACCCCGCACCACCACTGTTCTTCTCCCCCACGCCATTGTCTTCCCGAGCGTGGCGAAAAGCAGAGAGGGCCGCCCGGCCAATCCCGGCGCGTGAGCTCCGCGGCCCGTCCGATCTGCGCCACGTGGAAAGGGCGCGGACACCGAGCATCTCTAGCCGCCCAAGCCCCGCAAAACCCTAGAGCCCTTCCCTACTTAAACCCCCCCAGCCGGAGCTCTACCTGTTCGAGCCGCCGCCGCCCTGCTGGGGCACTCCGCTTCCGCAATTCGAGTAGGGGTTAGAGAGAGGAGGTGTGGAGGAGGAAGAAGGAGGAGAGCCAAGCCTCGGAGGAAGCTTAGAGCCGCCACTCCGCGAGGACAACGCGCCGCCGCAGTGTACCGACCGGAGGAGCCGCCGCCGGAGGAAGAGGAGCCAGACCAGAGGAGCGCGAGGAGGGGAGCACCATCGAATCGTCATTCCGCGAGTCGTCGGCGAGCCTGCAATGACTACACTGCCGCCCCAACATGAGCGCCGCCGTTCTTCCCCCTTTCTCCCTTGTCTCCGGCCGTGTCGCCACCGCCGCCGCATGCTAGCCTCTGTGAGCCGACCAGCCACCATGTCGCCGCGGCCGCGCCGCCGCGCACTCGCATCGGGAAGCCGCTGCATCGGCCGAGCTCCCCCGTCCACTTGTCGAACGCCTTCGTGAGACCAAGCCGAGCCTCGCCGAACTTCCCTCAAGCCTAATCGCCACCGCGTCGCCACGTCCCGAGCGCCGCCGTCGCCGCGCCGGCGCTCACCCGTTCGCAGCCGGCTGAAGCCACACCGCGACCCACACCATCTCCACACACGAGCACCGCAAAAATCCTGCCGCGGCCACAAACTGATCCTGTGAACCCGGTTTTCGTAGACCAACCTCTCGGTCCACGGTGAACCGCACCCACCAGCTCGGTCCAGCCAGCCAGCCTTCGTGGGCCGCCAGTCCAGCCTTGTTGGGCCGGCCTGCTCCCTTTCGGCCCATTTCCAGCCCGTTAACTTTTTCCCTTTTTCGTTTCTTTTAACCGCTGACACCCGGACCCCACCTGTCATAGACTAACAGAGGCTGACTTGTGGGACCGCTGACACCGTTGACTGGTCAACGTTGACCAAGTCAACGCTGACGTCATCCGGACCCATGATGACGTCAGCATAGGGCTGACCCCACTGATGACGTCAGCATGACGTCAGCAGGCTAATTTTTGTCTGTTTTTCTTTTTCGGAAATTATTTGATATTTTCAGAAAATGATTTAAACTTAGAAAATTCATAATAAATCAACCTTAGCTCAGAAAAATATGAAACCAGTTTCTATATTTTTCTAAAATCATGACCTACGCGTTAGTGTAGAGTTTGGTGTTGTTTGGGTCTTCTCGCTTCGCAGTTTTGGTGTTTCTTTGCTAGTAGCTCCCGTTTTTGTTTTCTTTCCACGATCTCAGGAGGTCCGGAGAGTCTAGAGGAGGGCATCTACTACCTCAACTACCTCTACGAAGTGGAAGAGCAAGTCCCAGGTTCACGTCCAGCCATTTTCTGAAATACCTATTAGACATGCAACTAGTATGCTAGCGCTTTACTTTATTTCGCATGATGATGATATACCTGCACTGCCATTTATCTACCCTGTTATCTTGCTACCTATTATCCACTATATGGGAATGCTATGCTTGCATGTGTTGGGAGGGTTGTGATTGATCTTCTTGGCGTGAGTTGGGTGGCTTGGGAGGAGTAGTGCAGCTAGGCGGTGTAGGCGAGTGATAACAACCCGGTCGTTTGATCGGGGTGCTTTGAAACTGAACTCGGACAGTTCCTGCAGAGTACCTGTTGCGGGTACTTGGTTACTTTGGATACTTTTGAGGAGTTGTGTCGCCACCGCCGCCGCATGCTAGCCTCTGTGAGCCGACCATCGAGTCGAGCATCTACTGCAGGGTCCCGTAGATGCCGCTGCAGCCGAGCCGCAACCCGCCGTCGCTTTTTTGCACCGCACCCAGGCCGTCGTGGAGCGCCGCACGCCGAGGATGCTCGGACGGTGCGCGAGCTCCATGGCCGCGGCGCGAACAAGCCAAGTGCTTGCCCCGCGCGCGCGTGCCAAGGCCTCCCTTCTTCACATGTCTAGGGCCGTCTAGCCGAACCCGTCGCTTGGGGGCACACCGCCGCGGAGCCGGAGCGCCGGCCACCGCGTGCGCTGCCGTCGTGGTTGCCCCGCGATCGAGCAAGCCATCCGAGGCCGTCCCATCGCGGACCTGGAACACCAGGGGCGCACGAGAGTTGAGACCGAGCCAAACCGCTGCCGTGAGCCGTCGCCACCGTGCCCGAGCCGCACCGCCGCCGCCGCCGCCGTGCGCGCTATGCGAGCGCCGCCGCGCATGCGTCCGCGGCCGTCCTGAGCCACACGCTGACCCACACCATCTCCACACACGGCCAAACACAGAGAATCCTGCTGCGTCCGCACCTGATCCCGTAAGCTCGGTGCACCATGGACCCATGACCCGGCGCACGGTGGACTCGGTCCACAGCGCCTAAGCCGCCGGCCTCGCCTTCGTGGGCCTAAATCCACCCAGGAAGTCTGGTTTTCCACCCTAAACTCTCCTTCGGGCCCAACAGCAGCCCACCAGACTTAAACCCCTTTTCCTTTTCTAACTGACCAGCCCGGCCCCACCTGTCACTGATTGCTAGAGACTGACACGTGGGCCACTGACCCCGCTGACCGTTGACTGGTCAATGTTGACCAAGTCAACGCCGACGTCATCCGGGCCCACGATGACGTCAGCAAAACCGGCCCACTGATGACGTCATGCTGACGTCAGCAGTGATGACATGGCGTGCTCTGGTGCTGCCACGTGTCCCAGTCTGCTCTTTTTCTTTTTCGGAATTATTTAATATTTTCAGAAAATGATTTAAAGTTATTCAACAAAATTATGAAAATATAGTTAAGGGGGGACTCGTTGCGGCGTACTCTCCCTGATTTACCACGGCCCCCGACTGGCCCCGGTGGGAAGGTTTCACGACCCCGGGGCAGTTGTTAGCTCAGATTATTTCCCGAGCCCAGGGAGGCAGTATGGCACCGTTATTGTTTAGGGTCTTTGCTATGGGCTGTGTCTCAAGACGGCATGCTACCGTCTGCAGCCCGGGTGGTTCCTGGAGCGCAACCTCTACAGAGTGAAAACTATACGTATAGCCATGTCCACGGTTGCGGACGATCCTTCATCTGGCTTTTCCTGATTAGCATGGGATTCTGCTTTCTTACCTTATCCTTGACTTTGGGTTATGAGAGGTTGGACCAACCTTTGCTGTTGAGACAAGGTGGGGAGGGAGCTCACCGAGTCGACTAGTGAGTGAGAGGAGTTGGCGGATGATTATTGCGGGAACCTGCTGAGGCAGGACGAGCCCGATGTGGTTGTGAGATTGATGGATGGTTTTGGGAAGTGTATGTGCTGGTGAGGAAAGGTGTTGGTGATGAGATGAACTTGGTTATTGCTGTTGCGTGCATAGGAAACCCCAACTTATATTCCTTGAGTATCTTATTACTAGAATAGTCCACTGTAAAGCTTTGCTGCATATTATGGTTGGTGACGTGGACCTGTCCCATTTCCTTGGGGACAGACTCTGGGTTTACAGGAGAGAACTCCACGTTCAAGATCGACTTCAACGGGTGGCGTAATTGAGGGCTGTGCGCTACGCTCAAGGATGTCTGTGGAGAAGGAGGACTGAAGCTCCAGAAGCTTTTAGCTATCCGCTGCGTAGTTGTGTTTCTTTTGTCGTTTAGCCCAGTGGGCTTGTATCTTACCGCTATGTATTTATGTCATGTTTGAGGACCTTAATCATGTATGGGTGTGGTATTCTCCTGAAATGAGTTCTGTACGTGATAGCTGTTGATTCTGGGACTATCACAAGGGTACAGGGAGTCGGATTCTCGTAACTGAGAATCCGGTTCGTTTCATCTCCCTTCTGGATCCACTATATTATTCCTAAGCAAACAAGAGTGCACGTGTCTTTATTGTCTAAATATGTTGACCATAAGCTTACGAGTGACCTTACTTGATCATTGATTTGACGAGCATGAGCGCGAGAAATAGGACCAAGTGGTGTTGTTGTGTTGACGAGGTAGGTGTTGGTGTAGGGGTGAATGCATTGTTAGTATTGATGTCCTTATCAAGAACTACCCTGAGAAAGACATTCAATGTGTTGTACCGTACCTCATTTCAAGAAAGTATTCAGTTAATTATTCTCAATACACAGTCCACTATCATCATGTTCGTGGTGCGCACACTCCCCATTCAATCCCGTGAATGTCTCTGCTGAAAAAATATATAAGCTGCAGCAGTCGCTTCATTTCTTATGTAATGACATAATCCGTTCAAGTAAATTGCTCCCGGATAATCTTCTGTCCTAGAAATGGCCAGGGGTAATCACACTAAGGGACAGGCAACTAAAGTTTGCCAACTCAAACGTGGTACCAAATCGTACTGTAAAATTTGTATTTTGTTGATGTTCTATAAGAACTATTACAGTGCTCATGCTAAAGCTACAGGACATTTGGTTACGTTTTCACATTGTGGACTAGAGTGTTTCTGTTAAAAGAGACTTCGAGTCATGTTTTCCTTTGAGGTTCTGACAGAGAAAGCGGGTAGGACTAGGACACGGGGGTTCCTGGTGGCCAGTGCTTCTCCACACCCATCACGATGCTGCAGGCTCCTAACACGTTCTGAATTGTTTGGTTCGGAAAAGGTTGCTCTTTGACACCCCAATATATATACCCTTTGCAGCTGTGTTACCAGATCTCCAACAGGGGCAATCTCGAGACTTGTTTTTGAGAGGCAGTCTCACCAACAAACAAATAATCTCCATAAATATGCAAGGTTTGATGTTTGGAGCTAGCGGTGGATGGTGGAGATACATATAGATATCGCCATATATAACTATGCTGGCCTTTCTTTTTAGAACTATAACTATGCTGGCTTGGTATTCCATCATAGCTTTATAATGTTGAGAAAGTGAGTCTCTGTCCATCCTATATATCAAACTTATCAAGTGCATTACATTCTAGCAGACAGCATTATCAAATTCGACACTTGGTGTCAACTAACAATATGCTTGGGGGGCATCTGGAAGCTTACCTCCACAGGTGCCTCATATAAACCTTAAGAGAGGTTATGAACTAGTATAGGGGCAGTTTGTAGAGTAGGTTTGGAACTCCAAATCATCAAATAATTTGTGTTGCTCTTTGGTTCCAAATTCATATAAGGGCAAGATGTCAATTGTAAGTTTGCAACTGATCCATAAGGCATGAGGACGCAGATTTGCAAGGATGGAGATGTAAACCTGCCTAGCAGAGTTCTCGGTTCAGCACTGGTGCCGCGACGAGGCACTGCCAGCGAGCCATGCCGATCTAATCTCTTAGAGGTGTTCATAGAAGTAGAACTCGTGTGCTCAATCTCTCAAATGTGTTCATAGTGGTAGGACTTGTGTGTATGTATATTCGTATGGATGAGTATGCATGCATTGTTTACGTTGCAGTTAAGGTGTTTTTTGTCTTTTGGTAATGAGTCTAAGGTTGGTCATAACATTATCACGACTCCGGACTCCCTTGTAGATTGAACGATGGCATCAAACGTTCAAACATTGGGTGTGAAATTCACGCGAACGCATGATCAGACAAGCTATCACTAGACACTGCTACAGCCTACAGAATCAAAACTCCGCCTTCCCCTCAGCCACTCCACTCTCAAGCCCATGCCATCTTGTGAATTCATTCGCATACAAAACAAATTCTGCGGAAAATGACCCTAGTAAGCCGAAACCACCAAGATGAAATTACTCCCCCAAGCAAAAAAAAAGCAACTGCATTTAATACGGGGATCATACAGAACAGGAGTATATGATGGCAGCCCATTATATTTCCGCGACTTCAACATGCACATAAGAGGGGTTGCTCTTATAAAAATGCTAAAGAAAAGCGAGATTAATGAACCGAAGAGGTTATGCTTGCGCATCCCCAATCAAGTTTTCGTAAAAGCTTGTCCATTGCAATGCACCTCTATAGCTACAACAACACCATCACGGCACATCACTCGAATGGATTCGAATGTCGCAGAGGTGAGTTGGTTCCATACATATGTTTCAAATAAGGTAAGGTTTGTTCCCGTTTCCATTGGGCAAATGGCATCCCGAGCAGGCAAGAACTTTTTCCTGCCTGAATTGCAATACATGTTGAAGCAAGCTCCGGTATGTAAAGCTCAAAGGTGAGGTAAAAGCGCAAAAGACCTGTACAGCTCCTCAAATGTTGTTGCAGATAATTACTCCAGTCAAGCAAGAATGGGAGGCAGCATGAACATGGCACCGAGGATGGCTTAGGACGCCTCTCTCTCAGTGCTCCTTTCACCGGAGGGTATTTGCTGGGAATCTGAATGAGTAATCCTCCGCGATCTTCCCGAGCCGTTGTCAGGTGATACTTCTGGATGCGATGGTACATGCGCCAGCATACGTCGAGAAGCAGGGACCTCGCTAGTTGGTGATGAAGCATGACCATACGTGACGGTTCCTATTGGATGATCGAATTTGCAATTTGGGCCAAACTTGCACATGCCATACCGAGAATAGAAACTGCATATGGGCTCTCCCTGTAAGCGGAAAAAACAGATGTTTAAGCAGCATGCATCATATTGTATAGTGTGTTTGCATTATACTATCAGTGTCAAGCATTGCATGATAACCACAATACTATTCAAACGGTCTTAATTTGTGGTGCTCTCCATGCTAATAAGAACAAATTGCAAAAAAAAATGAATAAGGATAAGGTGACAGTATATATCACAATCAATGGCAGGGCTTATAGTACTAAACTCAAAGATACTGTAGTTACCAGATAGTAAATGATGGGTAGACAAAATGGATCATGTTTAACTTAATGATTTTGTATTGGTGGTTCTGTATAATGAATGGAACGGGGTTAAAAGAGCTTAAATAAGAATTAGCATGCCTACAGGTAATTCAACAGAAATTAAATGAGGCCAATATAGCCAGCCAAATTCTACCAAAAAAATTGCATGCACAATAATTTTGCAAAACTCTTACCGGGCGCAGGGGTAGGCCCAATGAACTCAGTGCACAATTGGGACTAGGAATTATTCGTTCCCTGGGATGATGGAACTTGCATACGGCACCAAACTTACAGTCTCCGGTCTTCATATAGAACTGACATTCAGGTTGGTCAGGTCTCTCTGGAAACACATTTTCCCTCTGTACTGCATAAAGTCCAACAGGAACGGAACCAGCTTGGTATGACGAAAACATTCCTTGATCACCCATGCCAGGTGTTCCACTCTGGCGTGCGCCAGTATAGTACTGGGCACCTCCGGGCGTCCGTTGTTGGTCATCTGAGGATGAAGAACCAATCTGCCCCTGAACAAACAAACAAAAAACTAATGATTCATAAAGTACATGGAAACTGCAAAAATAATTCGAGAGCAACAAATTACTTTCAAGAAGACTTATAGGTAATTGATATTCCAAGTACAGGAGCTAAGCTCATACCCCTAAGCAATGAGGTCAGCATGAGCATGATGAAGAAATCAAACAAACTAAAATTTCAAGCAAAAGGGAAAAAGTAATCCTTATGAAGATACTAGGTTCATACCAGGAACTTAGGAATCGCTGTGGACTAGTTTTTCAAAAAGGAGTTTTTCTAGCCTAAGATGTGATTTGTGCTGAAGTCTAGAGATGAAGAAGCATAGCAATGACACCAATCGGTGCACTCTAAACCAGCCAGCCATAGGACAACATAACCTAAGGCAGAGAACAACATAAAGTTAATTATTCACGGTTTCGAAATCAGCAACCTTCCAGGCAAAGGCCCAATACTTAAAAGGTCCAATCAGTTTAAATTTGATTCAGCAAATCATGGTAACCTTTACATCAGAAAATTAACTATCCCCGATTCCAAATGTTTGTTGTTTAGAAGTTGTGCAAGATTAAGAAAGTGAATCAAATTAACCTTGTTACCCTTTATATGCGGTTAGAGAGTGCAGTAAGTGGAGCTGTGAGACAAGGTGTTAATTCACTAGTAAACTTGGGTGCATGGACTATCTGGAAACACAAACAATTGTGCTTTCAATGGAGTTGCCCCCAGCACTCACACTGCCTTGATCCTTGCTTGGTAGGAAGCCCATTTGTGGAGATTGGCAGGGGTAAGGGCCTCACCTTGCTCACTGTCAAGGGGATAAGTTAATTCTGGGTGTCCCAGTGGTCAGGTCTTCATTGATGTATAAAAGGTGATTAGGTTCCTAATGTTCTCAGCACTAGCGGACCCAAGGCCCGGCGAGCCTGGGCGACCTCCCAGACTCCTTGGCGAACGTTCGTGTAGGTCAGCTACTCAGCTGGGCAGAGAAATACGGTGCTGCGGTGGGAACTGTGTATGAGTGGGGTAGGGATCGGAAGCACATAATTACATGATCAGATTAGTGGTGCAGGTATTGGTTACAATTGTGTTAAGACAGTGATGATTTTGAAAAATAGAGATAGAACAAATCAAATGTATATTCTCATGTATAGTAGACAATGATTTTGGTTCCAAAACTAACAAGACCGTCAAGTTCATTGGTGTTAATGGTTGATATGCGTGCATGATCTTATCACCAATTGTTATGTTTGCCCAGGCTCTTGGATGTTTCCTGGTCCGCCGCTCGTTCTGTGTGTTGGGGGGCAATCAGTGTATGACTCTTTCTTCTTCTATCAATAGAAGGCAAAGTGTGCTATAGCCTATAGGTCACTGAAATTTCATGGTACATGCTGTAGGGTACTGAAATAAAAGTCATTGGCTACAGGATAATAGGCGGTGTCCTACAGTCAATTTCACGAAATCGCAGTGTTCATTTTTCCTAATACAATGATACGTGGTTCTCCTGCGTGTTCAGGAAAAAACCTTCATTTATGCTACATTATAAAGAGTAACAAAAATGACGAAAACAGTAGCCAAGTATTTAGCAGGTAAGAAGGGTTATCAGATCCTGCCTGGCCTACCCAGCTGAGGTCTTGGGTCAATCAGGTCATCGATTACACTGGCACCAGTCAGACCTTTATGCCTAGTTGAAATGGTTCAGTATGGGACCCACATGTAAAAACTTTTCACATGTAGGATATCATCAAAGTACTTTTGGTGACAAACAAAGATCAAAAGAACTCGCAAGATTCTCAACGAACAAGTGGGTGCAGCAAAATGTAATTCTCAACGAAGGGTGGAGCACAATGTAATTCTCAACGAACAAGTGGATGGAACACAAAGTCAGCAAACAAGTGGGTGGAACACATCGTAATCAGGTGGTGCATGCATTTGTTAGACTAGACCATGTGAAAAAGCAAAAAGGAGGTCATGGAACATACAGTGTAAGGACTCCACCCTGGGACCTGAACAAGGCCTGGAGGAACAATCACTTGCGCATAGCTTGAATGACCTGGCCACCTTGGACTTGCAATGAAAGAACCAGACCTCGACAAGGGCCAACTTGTTACAGCCCCTTGGTAAGCATGCTGTCCAGGAGAAGTTGCAGACTGTCCAGGTGAATAACCAGAGCCACGTACCGCAACCATCATGGTAGATGGTTGTGGATGGTGAAACTTGCATGGGAATCTGAATGAGTAATCCTCCGCGATCTTCCCGAGCCGTTGTCAGGTGATACTTCTGGATGCGATGGTACATGCGCCAGCATACGTCGAGAAGCAGGGACCTCGCTAGTTGGTGATGAAGCATGACCATACGTGACGGTTCCTATTGGATGATCGAATTTGCAATTTGGGCCAAACTTGCACATGCCATACCGAGAATAGAAACTGCATATGGGCTCTCCCTGTAAGCGGAAAAAACAGATGTTTAAGCAGCATGCATCATATTGTATAGTGTGTTTGCATTATACTATCAGTGTCAAGCATTGCATGATAACCACAATACTATTCAAACGGTCTTAATTTGTGGTGCTCTC
Organism: Echinochloa crus-galli; assembly: GCA_900205405.1. Taxonomy (NCBI): domain Eukaryota; kingdom Viridiplantae; phylum Streptophyta; class Magnoliopsida; order Poales; family Poaceae; genus Echinochloa; species Echinochloa crus-galli. The sequence continues at coordinate 1,324,205 of OAMR01000067.1, forward strand.
CATGCTAATAAGAACAAATTGCAAAAAAAAAGAATAAGGATAAGGTGACAGTATATATTACAATCAATGGCAGGGCTTATAGTACAAAACTCAAAGGAACTGTAGTTACCGGATAGTAAATGATGGATAGACAAAATGGATCATGTTCAACTTAATGATTTTGTATTGGTGGTTCTATATAATGAATGGAACGGAGTTAAAAGAGCTTAAATAAGAATTAACATGCCCACAGGTAATTTTAACAGAGATTAAATGAGGCCAATATAGCCAGCCAAATTCTACCAAAAAAATTGCATGCACAATAATTTTGCAAAACTCTTACCGGGCGCAGGGGTAGGCCCAATGAACTCAGTGCACAATTGGGACTAGGAATTATTCGTTCCCTGGGATGATGGAACTTGCATACGGCACCAAACTTACAGTCTCCGGTCTTCATATAGAACTGACATTCAGGTTGGTCAGGTCTCTCTGGAAACACATTTTCCCTCTGTACTGCATAAAGTCCAACAGGAACGGAACCAGCTTGGTATGACGAAAACATTCCTTGATCACCCATGCCAGGTGTTCCACTCTGGCGTGCGCCAGTATAGTACTGGGCAGCTCCGGGTGTCCGTTGTTGGTCATCTGAGGATGAAGAACCAATCTGCCCCTGAACAAACAAACAAAAAACTAATGATTCATAAAGTACATGGAAACTGCAAAAATAATTCGAGAGCAACAAATTACTTTCAAGAAGACTTATAGGTAATTGATATTCCAAGTACAGCAGCTAAGCTCATAGCCCTAAGCATGGAGGTCAGCATGAGCATGATGAAATAATCAAGCAAACTAAAATTTCACGCAAAAGGCAAAAGTAATCCTTATGAAGATACTAGGTTCATACCAGGAACTTAGGAATCCCCGTGGACTAGTTTTTCAAAAAGGAGTTTTTCTAGCCTAAGATGCGATTTGTGCTGAAGTCTAGAGA
>OAMR01000067.1:1326774-1341930 GCA_900205405.1 Echinochloa crus-galli
GTGCTTCCAAACTTGCACTGTCCTGTTCTTAAATAATAAGCACACTCCTTTTCATTCTGCAGTAACAAAATTCAAGTAAATGAAGCTAATCTTGCAAACAAGTTGCAGAGAAATGTGGTATTAACTAGCCATCAATTTCATGAATAATTGTGAAACAAGGTAGAAATTAGGAACAAACCGGGCGGAATGGGTAGCCCATTTCATTCAACTGAACTCGAGTTGCCATTGCAGCCTTTTCTCTGGGGTGGTGAAACTTGCAAGTTGCTCCAAACTTGCATGTTCCAGTCTTCAAATAGTACTAAAAATGAATAGGGGATGTGAATTATAAAAACAGAAAAAATGAAAACTCGCTTAAGAACAATAATGTAAGACACACTTTTCAAAAAAATGATATCTCCCACAGGAAAAGAAAAAGGAGAAAATGTATGAGCCACTAGATTATAATGGTTCATACCATTTCAGATAAGAAGAACAGTACATATCGCATAGGCACGCACTGAATTTTATCAACCTAAATCAGCTTAAACTTGGATTACATGCATAAAAAACTGCAAACTCACTGAAGACCATTTGTGGCTTATAATGTGAGGTTCAGTATTTCAATCAAGAGAATGGTATGTGAGCTCTTTTAAGGCTATAAATGTTTGTCTGCATACTGCATGGACCAAAAGGAAATGATCGTACTGAAAAGAACAACAAACAGAATTTATGCAACCCAAGAAACAGCGTTAAATGAATCCAAGATAGCAGACACCAAGCACAATTCTTGATGAAAGTGAGATTATAAGAACACAACCAAGGACGACATGCTGTGTTTTTAGTGTTATTTATTTATCATACAAAAAACTCCAGAAAATAACTGTCATTATGCACCTACGCAATGTTTGACCACAACAATAAGACAATTTCAGCCAGGCACCTTCAAAACACAAATAGTGATCTGCAATTAACCTAGACTAAACATCTCAACAAATAACTCATGGTAGGAGGGCAACCCTTCTAAGAATCAGAGCGTGTGCAGATATGAATCCACAATCATATTTTTCGCTGTCTACAAACATAAGGGGAAAACTAGAAGCATGGAATCTCACTTGACATTCAGGCTGGCCACTTCTTTGAGGATATTCTCCCTTCATTCTGGCAGCAGCAACAGCCTAATGATCAGACCACCACCAATATCATTATTCACATGTATGGGTATGAAATTATGAACAGAAAGACAAAGAAGTATGTTCGAGACAAAATATAGAGCTATAAAATACAAGGGAGTGAATCTAAACTTGTAATCTGTCATGAGTGTGTTTTGTGTGTGTCACACACATCTATTAATATAAATGATATGCAGATCTCTTGCATGTTCGTGAAAAAAAAAAGAGTTAGAGATTAATAGCCTACAAGTTAAATCATGATCTGATGATATCTCCTTTGATGATTGGTGGAGGAAGACTGAAAGAGAAGTCAGTGATGATACAAGGAAGGGCCTTAATTCTGTTATCATCCTTGGAGCGTGGACCGTTTGGAAGCATTGAAATGATTGTATCTTCAATGGTGCTACCCCAAGCATTGCTACAGTTTTGGTCTTGGCTAGAGAAGAAGCCCAGTTGTGGAGATTGGCTGAAGCAAAGGGGATCACCCCGCTTACTGTCAGGGGAGTGGGATAGGTCCTGCTAGTGTTTTTCTTGGTCAGGTCTTTCTGTGATTGTAAGGTAATCAGGTCCTTTTGATGATTTGAGGGTGGGTGTGTGAGTGCGTTGTGTCGGTGTGTGTGAGTCTTTGTATGACTATTCTTCTCCTATTAATACAATGATGGGCAGCTCTCCTAGTGTTCGAGAAAAAGAAAATCATGATCTGGTATTTCATTGTTTTGCCGAACATGTAGCTCTCACAGATGAACCCAAGGGAATACACAGACCAACTCCTAATCTCGGAAAAGGTATCACTACAATAATCAAAAACCCAACAAGTGCAACCTTATACAGTATGCACAACTGGAATTCAGAACTCACTTTGAATGGCTTGGAAATGAGAATCATATGAATTATGAAACTAGGCCACATAAGACAGGCACAAAAACAAACTACTAATACTTTGTATGCAAAAGACATCATATAATTCCTGAAAGAAGAGTAGAGGAATGGGTATTACCAGCTTCCTATCTGCTGGATGATTAAATTTACAGGTCATCCCAAATCTGCACATGCCAGTCCTCATGTAATAACTACAATCTGGCTCACCAACACGCTCTGGGTATGGCCCCAGTTCCACTGCTTCTCCCAAGTTCATCTGCCACATCGCTTCTGCAACTGAAACATCACAATATTAGCAATTCTTCATAAAAAATAACTACAGAAAATAGAAAAAAAACTGTTATATGATTTGCAGATTACTAAAACCAGCGGAATAAAGGCAGCATCCAGTTTGTGCTTACATTTGTAAATTTGACACACACGCTCATCACACACACACACACACACACACACACACACACACAACACCACACGACACAGCCCAACACACACCGCGCACACACAAGACAAGACAAGCACGCACACATGCACAACACAAGACCAGACCCACGCACACAAGACACACGTGCCGCATGCATACACACCAAAAAAACACACTCATGACACGCCTAAATCTAGATATTTAGAATGAAACATGCACTGCAAATTAGTAATAAAATAAGAGAGAAAACAGAACAGACTAAAGGGTGCAACTTTTAGAAGATATCTCGATACCTCTAGGGGCAACAGGCAAACATCAACAGAGACTGACAGAAAGAAAATTGGGAAAGTAATTTAAAGTCACAATAGGTTAAATGTTTCCACAATCAATGTTACACCAGAAATACAAAATGTAAGCTTGGATCGTCCATTATGGCAAATTAAACCACAATCAATTCAACTCTACATGTCCAAAAAAAAAATATCACCAAATAACCATCCTATTCTCTAAACTCCAAAATGTGTAATCTTTGCCTATTGGATTCACGCTAAAACATCATCATGAAATTCAATTACACCCAAGAATATGCCTTATAGAACAAAAGAAAACCTCATCCCCAAACATTTTCCAAAATATATTAGTATTTGTAATAGTGAAAAAGAAACATGAAATGCCTATGACCAAAGTGAACCCAATTTAGTCTGAGTTCTAACCTCTTCACTTGAAATAGAAACCACTTCAATTCCACTCACAGATTAGAAACTCTCCAAACTGAACCTCAACCAGCTCTAAAACTCTATCCAAATCTTCTTAATTTGAAGCTCCACTACCCAATAAAAAAATCTCTTAATCAACTCAGTACCAAAATCACAGTAATATCAACTGACGCATAAACTGCAATGAATCAGTGAGGCTTTGTTTGGAAAGTAGAGTGTTGGAGAGTTTTGAGGGGGATTGAAGTGGATTAAGTGAGATTTTGACTTATAGGGGAAATTGCTCCACTTCAAACCCCTCCAATCCACTCCAATCCTCTAGTTCCCAAACAAGGCCTGAATTAACTCTCAACACTCCTCTTTCGCAAAAAAAAAAAAAAAAAAAAAAAAAAACTCTCCACACTCCTCCAATATGAAATATCACACCAAAAGAACCAGCTATCTTTGGAGAACATTCATCTATCTGATTTGGATATTCACCACAAACAAACATTAATAAATCCATTGAGAAACAAATGATGTCAAAACCTCCATCTTGAGGCATTGTTTTTTCTCTGCACCCTGACTGCACTAAGACCACACCTGGCTCAAATACCTCCTTATACAGAATAACAGAATCAGACCTCATAACTTAAAACAATGAATCCAGCAGAATCTGATGCAAAGCCTGCTGCAGAACAATGAACTAGTCTCCATAATTGGAAACATTCTCTCTATAATATAAGGATATGCAGCTCTACTGCGTGTTCGAAAAAAAACGAATTGGTAACATTGGCACAGCACAATTGAAATATAAATACAAGTTCAATAATCACTATAAAATAAACTCCTAGACCTAAGATAGGGCAGACACCTTCATCAACCTCATGGGGATTGAACACTTGTGTGAAACTGTTTAAACGGAACTCTGTAACTATAAATATCATCACCAACAACAAAAAAACGGCAACAAAAAGGATCAAAATTGTTACTTTCCACAAAGAAAAATGTATTCAGTCACTTCTGTTACAGTATGCTGTAGATATTCAGTACATCTGTTGCACGATCATGCATTCATGCATGCAGGAAAACAAAATGCATCTAACTATGAGTAGGAAAGGAAGAAAAATGTTATAAACCTCAGCTTTATCCAAGAGAAAGGAAATTTAGAATTTTTTCCAGGATAAGTAGAGAAAATTAAATTGTTCAACCATTAATTCAACTATGCTTGATCCTCAAAGCACAAGTAGATTATGATAACCATCTTCAGGTACAGCTGAACCACAAGTTGCAACAAAAATACTAATAAACAAGCTACCTATATTCTGTTCTAAAATGTGAACATCCATAAATCAGTTCATCACCTCTCTTTATCACTTTCTAAAGTAAGCAACCAAATAAAACAGGTTATCCCATCCACTAGAAAACTTCATATTCCTCAATACAGAAAGTCATATGAAAATTATCTCTACAAAATCAACCTACTAACAAGGTACAGAGGATCACATAAATCACAAAAAAAATGGCCATCTCCATGGAAGACATGTCAGCATTGCAAGGGTGAGACAAGAAACCCCAAAGACTTAAAGCGATAAAACCCCCATGTGACTGTCCTCCAAGAACAAAGAGCGACATTTCCACTAAGGAAGGGCAGCAACCCCATTCCTATATAAGAAACAGTTCCCATCACAACTTAAAGACCATCTCAAAATAAAATTGTGGGCCTACTCTCTAATGCCAAATCTTACTTGAGGCATATGGCACAACCGCAATGCCTGGGCTAAATAGGAACTGCAATCAATTGAACATCTTCAGTAACAGCTTCCCTAATTTAAAGGTTCTGAACTTCCCCACTGAGGATGCTCACTCTTCACTGAAAAGTAAAAACTACCACTAATCATTACTCGCTGGATACCACACATGTTAAACCCAATAAAGATCACAAAGTTCTAAATCGTAAATTCGGCAGAGTACCAAACCAACCAGCATTGCTAAAGCACGGCAATCGAAGCAATCCTGCAGGTACAGGCACATGAACTGCGCTCAAAGGCCTCGCGTTTGACACCCGACGCATCGCCCCCATTCGCGCGGAAGCAGCTCCTTCAATCCGCTAAACGCCAAAACGCACAGGCGCTCAGTGAATCGATGCCTGGTCGGACAAACACACCGACGCGGATGCCGCGACAGTGGTGCCGCCGCGCGCCCAAAATTAACGGAAACCAACCACGCGGCACGCGCGACCGACACCGCGGCGCCCTCGGCATTGCCCGGTTCTGCGCGCCCGCGCGCGCGCGAGCGATCCAAGCCCCCTCCAACCCCGCCGCCGCGAAACCCCGCTTCTTCCAAACGGACACCGATGCCACAGCCTCGCCCAATCGAACCGAAATCAACCGCCGCTCGAGCCCCGGCAGGAATCGGAACACCATCGCGCCGCCACAAACCTCTCAGCCGTCAGAGAGAGAGAGAGAGAGAGAGAGAGAGAGCGAGGTGGAAGGGGAATGAGAGGAACGAGGCGTCCCCGTTCGGACAGCCAGTCGTTTTGTTCCTCCTCCGTCCCTCCTCCTCCCCCTCCCCCTCCTTTTCACCGCCTCGCCCCCGCGGCCGCGCTCCGCTTGCGCCAACTACCGAACCACCCACCCAGTCAACAGGGGCCGCCTCTACGCGCACCCGGAGGGCTGTACACCGTTTTGGCCCACTACGGCTCGCACGGCGCCATGTCACCGCTCTAATAGAAATGTGCCATCGGATCGGGAACGAGCGGGCGAGATCGAGTGTGGTGGTGTATGTGTGCCGACATCGGGGCGCTATAGTGATATTGGATGATGACGTGGGAGTGAGTTCATGCAAGGTTGTTCAGATCGTCGGGTTTTGCGGATCAGTTTTCCTTGCTAAGACATGTTTCAAATACTGCCAGTATAAAGATGAGATATATCGGTAGGTTTTGATAAAGTGACCATCGGATACTACTAGTGGAGATATGCTGGCAAGGTAGCGTTTCTCTTAGGCAACTTGAATACCGCCTCATCTATGTTGGAGAGGCAATTTCGTGTGTGCTTTAGGTGGCTCGAATACTGCCAATGAAAAAAAAAGGAGATACGCTAGCACTAGGTTGTAAGCCTTTGTCGCACGCAAAGTAGCTGCATGGAACGTTACTCGTGATAAACTGTGGGTGCATACCAGGGATTGTGTTGTTGGGTTTGTTTCCAAAGGAAAAACAAGATTGTTATACCATGATATGTGCTAAAAATGATAGTTGACGTGTTGTTAATAGTGTCTACTTTATCTATCTCATACCTCGTTGTAGTCTACAATAATGGTTGTTTGAACCGTCACGTTTCAATCCTAAGACCCTTTCCTTTCTGGCATACACCAACAAGAAGAGTGTATCTATGATTCATAGAGTTTCTATGTTACATATAACGTGATTTTGTATGAAATGTTGTCCATACTAAGCGGTTAATATAAATTCAAGACAAAATTGCTAGTTCTCTAAAATAAGAAAAAAATTACTTTTAAAACTAAAAAGGAGAGAAAAAAAATTTGGCCATGCATTGTGAAGTATTATAAAAAACACTCACGCTACTAGATGATTGTAGTTGTATTGTCATTGTTTCTCAAATACAACCAAGCAAGGGAAATGTCCCTATCTTGTTGTTTCATATTCGCAATGTTGCACACTATGTCTAAGTTCATGAGCATATACATCACCGCTAATAGAAATGTGCGGTCAGATTGAGAAGTGGACTCGGTCGAGATTGGGTTGGCTGGTAAGCGCTGTAGAAATATTGCATGACGTTGGAGTGAGCTGTCATGGTTGTTGAGATTGTCGGATTTTGTGGATCTTTTTTTCTTTTTTTTTTGCTGAGGCGTTCCTTGAATACTGTATATAGTAATATGAGATATATTATTGGAGTGCCCCATAGATATTACTTGTGCAGATGCGCCGGCGAGGCAATTTTCTTTCCTTTTATACACCTCAAATTCTGCTAGTGGAAAGATGAGATAAGCTAGCGCTAGGTTGTATGCCTCTATCGCGTACAAAGTAGGCTTCATGGGATGTTATCTGCAACCCGGGGGTTGTGTTGTTGGCATATTGGGTTCGTTTCAAAAAAAAAAACAAGATTGTTAGACGATGATATGAGCTAAAAGGATAGTTGAGGTATAGTTGAAAGCATCTGTAGCTAGCTCATACCTCCTTGCAGTGCACACTAATGGTTGTTTGAGTAATGACATTTCAATCTCATGGACCCTTTTTCTTACCAAGCTATGATTTGCACAGTTTCATCGAGCATACAATGAATGAATGAATTTGCATGAAATGACAGCTATACTAAGTGGTTAATAAGAATCTAAGAAGGATTGCAATGTCTCTAATTAAGAAAGGTTGGAATTTTCTTTCAATTGGAGGTATGGGGAATGTTGATTCATATTATAATTTACGGTTTGGAATTTCTATATTGTACACTTTGATTGTGATATTATTCTATTGGGTCGCAATCTCAATAACATGAACATTTCATGATAATATGATTTATTTGTCATTCACTTCAACGAGTACTTCTTGTATGAAGTGGTCTGTACAATATATTTAAATTGGCTGAAAAATGAACTGATTTCTTTACTGATCTAGAAAGGTTATATTTAAATTCTTATCATCCCAACGGGAGATCACCAATGTACTTGATTGTAGTATAATTTGTCAAATATTAAACATTTGGACAATAGGTGCTCATGACAATACATGCAAAGAGAAAATTTTGCTAAATCGTGGGTATTTATTAGATTTACATTATTGAAAATCCAAACAATAAATTCCTGACTTTGTATCACCAAACAACGGTACTAAAATTATTGAGGTACGAAGAAAAAGCATCATAGCAATCTTTTATAGTGCATACAGAGATCTTAGATACAATGGCAATACACAATTGTGGGCTTCTGGCATCACGAAGCATTTTTCCATTCATTGAATTCTTTTTTGTCAACCAATACGAATGAGAAGGGGAAGGGCAAAATGGCCTATTCAAGTTCTAAATAGGAGGCGCTTTTTCTATTTTTTCTATTTTGAATTTTGAGAACTTCCCTCCATAAATTAACAGTACATAATTAATCATCCTTGGTAGAAAGACAATTTTCAAATTGGAATTCGAACACAAGCACTAGCCTACATACAGCACAACAGCTTGAGCATATTCTTTTCCTAGTATGAAGTGGTCGTATTGTTAGGTATAGCTTCCCTTGTTGTAATGTGTATAGTTGGACCGTGAAAGAACCATGCAAGATGTGTTTGATTGAAATGACGTCATACATATTATTAGAGGTCACAAGTATAACATGCACAAACCTACTTTTTGATGAGCACGCTTTGGCCTGGTGATAACAATAATGAAACAATTCTTGTGGAGCCCAATCAGCAGCTATATACTGTAGCATTTGCATGTGCTTACGCAATCTGTAGTACTTAAAAAACTCTGGGTTGACCCTATGGTTGTTTTCGAAGTAATTAGACTTCCTGTGTTGAGAACACATCATCTATCATCTACGTCAATGAAAGCTACACGCCATGGATGACTACAATTTTTTAGTCCTATTTTTATCCCTATTGTTGACAATTAGTATATAAATAAAAATAATAATGGTATGCGTATTTTATCACCCTCCCCTCTTGTGTATTTTGGTGGTGTAGTTTGAAAGATTTAGTCCTCGATGAAGAAAATCAATGAAGGGCAGGCAATATAATACATTGTATTTATTTGTTTAAGTTAATAATGCATTATATTTACAATTTTATAACTAGATTAGAGAAACTAGTAGGGGGTACTAACACAAGTGTCTTAGGTGCCCCGTGCGCACACCAACCACACCCTATCAAACCATAGTTTAACAGCATCGAGACCTTAATCAACGAACTAAAAAGAACACGCATGATGCGTGCACCAGCAAACAGTCACCATCAAGGATCCGTCACGGATCTGATGGCGACCCAAAAGGATTTCCAATCGGGAGGGGCAATGAGTGAGCCGGGATCGTGCTGTCCAATTCCTCCGGCGTGTCACACTGCCGCCACCACCACCGCCCCATCCTTTTCCCCTACCGGTATGTGTGACTGTGTGTGTGTGCCCGTAGCAGAAAAGCTCAGGGGAAAATACGGAACCGCCGCCCAGCGCCGTAACGGGAACCGGCCACCGCAAGCGATGCCGTCCTGGCGGGCTCCCGTCGGCCGTCCGATCGCGGACGTACGGACGTTACACGCCGGCAGGGGAGCTCACGGGCGCGGCAGCCCCGCCCCGCACGTGCGGCGCGAGAGGAGCAGGCAGGCAAATCCTCTCCCCGTGGAGAAAATTGATCAAAGAAGGCACTGTAGCGTATAGTCATCGTTTCATAATGACATTTTAACGAAGCCTATTCTCACGATGACAAAAGAGCGAAGCCCGGTCCCAATTTTCTCCTCCCCGTGCCGCGGCCGAGGTGGGAACGCGGCGACCTGGGCCGTCAAAGGGAGAAGAGAGAGCGGCCGGTGGGGCCCGCAACCCCCTCCTCCTCGCGCGTGCCAAGCGGGCCCGTCTCCTCCCCCTGGCGCTCCACCGACGGCCTCTTCGCTTCGTGACTGACTCCCGGGCCCTGCGGCTTGTGGCCCCACCTGTCATCGATGCGAGCAGCGGGGGGCGGGGCAGGTGGACGGTGCGCGGGGCAGCGTGCCCCGCCACGTGTCGAGGCGCTATTGGCTGCTCCGGGCCCCGGATCCCTCTCTTCTCGCGGTTGCCTCCCGCGGGCGCGGCGACGCGCACCTGGGGGCCAGTGCTTTACCCTCCGTGTACGTGAAAGAATGACTGGTGGGCCCCCGTGAAAGCTGCCGTAGGCGCGCGCGTGTGCGTTGTGGCTGCCGGCGTGGGTAGATGGGGACGCGGTGGATGTGGGTTGGGCAGCGATGTGCGGCGGCCGGCCGCGACGGTCGCTCGGCGTTGCGGTGGGATGGGAGTTAATGACCGGCGGGGCCCGCGCGGAATGGTGGAGGCGGAGGTGGGGCCCGGGGATTTAGTGCAGGTTGAAGATTTTGAAAAATGGTTTGACCCGGGGTTAATTTCGCGGGAAAAAGGGAAGGGAGCGTGCGCGTTGCGTTGCGTTACCTCGCTGGTTTGTGGGCCTGGGGACACACGAAAGGAGAGAATTCGCGAGCACCAGAGCGAGCCTAATGCTGTAAGCACACAAGGTGACGTGTAATGTTTGTTTGGTCTTGAGGGGCTTATAATAAGTCTCAACAACAGGTGTTTAGTTTTTTAGGCTCATACTCTCTCCGTCCCAGTTAAAATGCACTTGTATGATTCAATAAAATCACAAATTAAACGCACTACTACATAGTATATGTTGATCTGTTTCAGCTTCGAGGCATGTACATAGGTATACATGGGCCCTTTTTTAAAGAAAAAAAAGACTAAAGGAGCGTGTCCTTTTTTTGTGTCTTTAGTTTCTTCGCCCACGCCTAGTTGTATCTAACGCCACATTCTGGTAACACCTCAGCGCCTCCCTGCAATCTCCTCCTACACGTCAGATCTCCTCACCCCTCTTCACTTCTCACCGCTGCAATGATTACAGTTTATATAAGTAGGTGATTTTTGTTGAGCTCATGCAAAATAAGCTTCAAAAGCACCTCTCTAGGGGCTTATGAGCTTACCCCTCCTATTTGGTTGAAAAGAGGCTTATTTGGAAGGGCTTATAACAAGCCTCTCCAAACCAAACATGACGGTGCATTGCTATGGTCTAATAGACGGTCTCATGCAATGACACGTAATCTTCAGACGACTTGTCAGACAATCTACATAATAGGTTGTTGTTTTAGTTGTCTCGTAGTAATATAAAATCCCTATTATGGGAAAATTAAGAAATATTATTGGTTGCATGTCAATAAAACTCATACAATGGTGGAGAAGTTGTCTCATAATCCTAAAATTTAGCTCATGAGGGAGTTGTTTCGTTGAACAACGACTTCATTCTCTCATCTCGCTCTCTCTCTCTCCTCCACGTCAACAAAAGTCATACGTGACACTCTATGAGACGACCTATCAAACAACTGACGTGTAGCAATATACCTTCCCAAAACCATACATACAACTTACCTACTGTACGTATGGCATTACAATACATACATGCATGTAAAAAATACGATGGGCAATATGAGATGAGGTCCTTAATTGTACTAATCATGTCGTTGAAATGAACTTGAAATGGAATCCATGTGTCTTTCTCTTTGACTTTGAGCTAAACGACTTTTGTTTTCACCATGGTGTTTTTATCAAAATATGGATGCGTGGGCTTAAGTTATCAATTTTCAAATTTTTAGTGTGATAAAAGGATGCCTCCGCCGCTAGAGCTTCCGTTGTTATCGCCTCCCGAAGATGCTCATAGAAATATTTTGAGGCCATTACCGACCCTCCTAGACAGTTAGTGTCCACGGAATTAATGAGGCTGTCAAGTAAGCATAAATCTAATCTGGTACAAGAGTTAAGAAGGAGAGAGAGAAAATAGAGGAAGGGAAAAAGAAAGAAAGGGGATAAAGAAAGAAAAGGGGAGGGGAAAAAGAAAAGGGAAAAAGAAGGGGGAGACGGCGGGATTCGCGGCGGAAAGCCGACAGGCGGTCGACGGCGCGGTCGGCCAGCGACGATCGGGCCCGGCGGTCGACCCAAGAGCGGGTGACGCGGGACGGGACAGAAAAGAGAGGGGCAGTGATAACAAGGCGGACAGAGGTTTTGGCGGGAGCTGGAGCTCGGCGGTAAAAAGGTTTTTGAAAAGTTTTCACCGGGTGCATTAATTAGTGATTTTCCCAGAGAGCGGAAACGCGGGCGTTACAAAACCAGCTCGTCACACGTTCCAAGACGACGAAAGCCAATAAAAACATTCAAACACGCGATTCAAAAAATTGGAGGATAGTGAATGGACTAGAAAATTAACTAAAGGCCACGTGAAGAAACTATGGATTGGATAGTGTAGTTTCTAAATGTGATGTCTTGATGATATAGCAACATGGACACTACTCATAGATATTTTAGGTTGGGATTGGCCTGATGCCTCTGCAAGGACGCCTTGTGCTTCTGATCACAGACAAATTTTGGTAAAATAATAAGTGTATAAAAAGTGGGATATAGAGTTAAAAAGTTGTGTTGGCTTGCCACCCCAACATGTCGACATATCACAGGTGGCGGTGCAGACCATTGTGACCCGACGCCGTAGAAGGATGAATTGGAGCAGGAGCGGCAATCCCGCACCGTGTAGGAGCAGCGACGAACAATGACCCAGCGTCGTAGAAGGATGAATTGAAGCTGGAGTGGCAATGCCACACTGCAGAGGAGCAGCGCCGCGCCTTGTTCATTGTAGTACGTCGGTGTTCTCCTCCCCTTGTGCAGTTGTGCTCCTCATCAAGAAAGCTGATAGCTCTTGGAGGTTCTGTAACATCCTAATTTTCACATTTTACAATAATTTAAGATTTTGTTAGAAACTTGCTAGTTGTAGCTAGAGAGATATTTAAATTCACTTAGATAGAGCAAATATTTTATAAATGCAAACTTAAACAATTATATACTATACAATTGGTTGAATGCATCCATACTTTGTATAAGGTTTAATTGGTTGGAAAAATGAATTTCAACATGTTTACAAAATTCGTTTAAATCTTGTGCGGACTAAGAACAATAATAATAATATAATTAGTGGACAAATAAATATAGGACCAAGTCTAATTTTGTTTTTTTCTCTCTCTTCTCTCTTTTGTTTCTAGTCTTGGTGGAGCTTTACGCAGCCTCTTAGTCTAATCTTCTTTTGCTTGCCTGATGACTCGTCAACGTATAACTCTAAACCAGCCCACGAAACCCTTGGGTCCAACCCACCTCCAACCCTAGGCGTCTCTCTCTCCCTCCATCCCTCCCTCCCCTAAGGAATAGAACAAGGTATCAGTCATCACAAACCAAATCGTGGGGGACCAAAAGATACAGTGAAAGGACCAACACTAGGCCTAGACGCGGGGGGAGGGGGGGGGGGTGAATAGGCCCTGTAAAAATTCTACAAATATTTCTTCGAAATCTATCAGATGTCGGATGATCCGACTCACTAGGAAGATCTGACACTATGTAGGATCTTCCGACAGGATTTAAAACTTACTTCGTGATTTGAAAACTACTGACCTTTTGATGATTCTACTTGAATAGAAAGTTGACAAATGAAGTATATAACCTTCTAGATATGATAACACTAGCATACACCAACTAACAAATAGATCGGGTCAAATCAAGCAGGAATAACAACAAAAACAAGTGAGCACACAAAGACAAGGATTTACTTCCAAATTCACTCCACAAAAGAGCTACGTCTCCGTCGAGATGCTCACAAAGAGTCGGGCTGTCACACTAGCCCCAAGTCTCCCTCAATCAACCACAAAGCCGGCCCAGAAAAACTCGGGACAGAGCCGTCCGGAACTTCCAGTCGGATCTTCCGGCCCTGGGTCGGAACTTGTACTCAAGACACACAGGAGCTGAAAAACGGCTAAGTCATGGAAGTTCCGATGCTACTGCCGGATCTTCCGATCGAGAAAAACTTGAAACCGAGCCGGTAGGAACTTCTGGTCGGATCTTCCGGCCTAAGTTCCGGCCACACAGAAAACTGTGAATGTGACTTTGTGTGTCTCTAATGTGGATTTTCATCTCAAGCATAGCACTTTTGACAACTAAGATTTATCGAAGACGTCCCCCTTGATAGTACGGTGGTCCTATACTCAAATTCAAAACGAAAATCAAATTTAAATAATCAATCGAATCCATCGCCATACAAATAGGAGTTGGAGACCTTCCTTTTCCATTTCTCTTCTTTTCTTTTCATTTTATTCCTGCACAACTCATGCAAAGCATCATATCCAAACTTCTATTATCATTAATCACCAAAATTGATTAAATGCCTAGATGCACTTTCATAGAGATATATGCTTACATGTAAAGTTCAATAATTTTCTACTTCAAGCTATTTCTTAAAGTAATCATATACCCACGCAAGCAAGATGTGCTTGGCAGTAAAATTTAATAGAAAGTATCAACTTATCACCTGAACTGCAGTCATGTTAGATAAGAATAATTAAACGTGAGAAAAGACTATACAACTTTCAGATAAAAAATAGGCACAGCAAATGTAATACCTCTGTTGAATCTCATACCTGTTAACACCAAAAATTGACACCAGGAAGAGGCTGACATGTGGGCCGAATTTGGTGAAAAGATAAACATCGTTCAGCTAAGAAAGCTTATCTTCAAGAACGATTTGGCAAAGGCATTCTGCGGTCGGGAGTCCGTCGCCGATTCGGCAAGGGAGTTGCTCTATGGAAAGCATTCGGGAATGCGTGATGACGTGGATTGAATACAAGGAAAAAGCCGATTTGATAAAGAATGCGAGATGAATACGGCACTTCGACGTATTTCTTTGGAAATAAACGTTTTGTAATCGTAGTCGACTAATGCGGGAATGAACCACATATTACTATATTGGTAACTCCTGAAGTACATCTCAAACCAGATATGAAGTCTATAATGTAGTTATGTTATGTCAACCTGTAAGGCTGTAACTAAAAAACTGACTCGGTCATGAGGTAACACTGGTACCAGTAGTATATCTCCAGGAAAGACCATAGCCAGCTTTATATATAAAGCATCCTCCAAAGGATACTGGGATTACCAGTTTACAATAAAGCACACACCGCTCGAAGAACAGCATCCAACAAACCCGTAACAGGACTCTCTAGGCCGCGCGCCAGAGATAGGAAGACACTACTCGCGACGAACAAACTAAAGGGCCATGAGACCATTACAAATCGACTGGACCCGACCTTCCGCGGAGCCTACGACTCCACCACCAACGGCTACAAGGAAAACCTCCAAACAACGCCTTCAGGAAGGCAAAGACGCGACTGCGACAGCGTTTGGTTTTCACCACGGAGAGCTTCCACGAACCGCCGTCGAACGAGACCCTGCAGACAACGCCCTCA
>OAMR01000067.1:1357807-1402906 GCA_900205405.1 Echinochloa crus-galli
CCCGCGGGGACGCCGACGAGGCAGCTGACGGTGGTCAGGGCTTGGCCGGCGCGTCCTCGGCCGGGAGCGTGGCAACGGCGGTCAAGCGCGAGGGGCCGGCGGCGCTGACGGACAGGACGGGCCAACCACGGCTGGCGACGGAGGGCTCGTGGCCTGCGGCCTGGGCTAGAGGCTTGCCGACCGGGATGCCCGGCAGTGATGGCGGTCGGCGTGTGAATGCTGGTGGTCGGCGGCTGCGCGGTACGGTGGAGGAGAGAGGCGTCTGCAGCGGGACAAGTGGGTTTGCGGCGGCGGCGTCACTCGGATGGGGAGGTCATGGCGGTGGTGCCGATTTGCTGCGTCGTGCGCGTGCTATGTGGGTTGGATGCTCTGGGCGAAAGCCCTTGTCAGTCTGTGCTGGCGGATGGTGGCGGCGTTCTTGGACGTCGCTTTCCCTCTTGGGGGCGTCATTACAGAGCTACAACCCTGTTGCACAAGATCTCTGGGTGAAAATCCTGTCCAGCTTTTGGACGAGCGACGGTGGCGCCTTTGGCGTCATACCCTCCTTGGAGGCGTCGTCTCGAGAGATCTCGCGCGATCGGTAGCATGACGGTTCACTGTCTAAAGCGGCCCTGACTGGTGTTGACAATCCCGTTGTGAGGCATGCACATGGGTGATGGTTCCTCGCGCCGATACATATTCTCTTCTTGTCGGGGGCCATGGGTCGTCGATTGGATGCCGTTCAACTGCTCGCAGCGGACCACGGCGGCCGACGTTGCTTAGCAATCGTCGACGCGGTGTGGGACTGCGTCAGAGGTCGGCGTTTGCGGCAACGGCAATGGGCGACGACTTGGCTTGTAGCGGATCGTGGCTGGTTGCTCCAGCATGGCTGAATCTTCCCGGTGCGGTATAACATCGTAAGACGCCACAGGCGACAATCTTGGCCTGCTGGTTTGAAGGCAACGGCTTTGTGCGCGAGGAAGCAACGTGATGATTTCGAACAACGACGACGGTCTGGTTGTTTTGGTAAAGTTCCTGGAGGCGGGGCGACCATACTCGCTATCTCGACGGGAACACAAGGAACGAGTCCGGAGCATGGAGTTGTGGCGGATGTGGCGAGGCCCCGCACGTTGTTTTGCTCGGACTCGGTGTTTTTCATCCCGTCAGATAGGTCCTGCATTGTTACAACGTCCAGCGAAGGCGTCTGCCTCCTTTGTTTCTCTATCAGCGTCGGGTCACGTCGGAGTTTTGATGATTGCATGGGTGCGGTATATGGGTGGGAGCTGCGGTTTGGTTTTCTCGGCCGGTGAGTGGTTGTCAGTGGTACCCCGTCTTGATGTCCCAATCCAACCGGACGAGCACAGTTGTTTTTTTTTCTTTCTTTTCTGTTTCCTTCTATGACCTCCCAGGGTCGTGGACTTGTATTTTTTCTGCTATATCAATGAAACACGCACTGTCTTGTACGGTTTCGTTAAAAAAATGAAAAAAGTTACTACTAACCGATATCTACATGTCAACCTTTCGGAGGAAATTTCGATACAAAAATGATGCAACCGTGACACATATTTCCAACTAAAACACAAAAGTATTTATGCATTTTGTTTTGAAAGAAATTATTTATGCGTTTTTTATTCAAATTATGAACATAGTATGGCAGGTTTCAACAACTAAACTGGAAGATCTACATAGACAATCAACATCCAGCTCCAGCATATGATCAAGATTATATTCACAAATCAACAAACAAAATTCTGCGCAGCCAGAGGCTAAGGGACTCCCCATAACCACAAAAAAAGAGAGGAATTTCAAAACAATACATCGTTATAAGTTACAAGATTAGACATCAGTATTAGTAGAACAATTACAAGATGAATGGAACCATACATGCAACTGAAACTGTTGGCAATCACGTGTTTACTAAGGAATGCAAGCTGCAAAAAGCCTCTTACATCTTGTTGTGGTTTCACTGATGACAAATGATTCCAATCGAGAAACACACATCATTTCTATTAGTACAAAATTAGATATAACATTGAGAAACAATGAATGTCAAGTACTTGCTTGACTAACATTAGTTGAACACCACAACCTGCCAATTTATAACCAGCATCAAACTCTGGTTAAATATAAAATAATATTAGCTAATGTACTTGGTTGACATACATAAGTTGTACAAAACTGTAGGTAACACCCAGATGACATACATAAGTTGTACTCCCTCCGTCCCTTATTATGTGTCGCCATTGGTTTTCGTGTCACGATTTAGATTCGATTTGTAGAAAATACGTGCAACATTTTAATCTCTAAATAAATTTATTAAAAAACTAGATCAAAAGATCTATCCAATGATACTAATTATGTAGCATAAATATTAATATATTTTAATAGAAAATTAATCAAAGTTATTTCTCGGGAAGTGAGAAAGATAGTTATTTAGGGACGAAGGGAGTACAAAATTGTAGGTAACCTAAAGGAAGGTTAAATGCTAACAAGATTTTTGTCAGAACTCAGAACATTTGCTGATCATTGCAAGCTGTCAAATTGTGGTCAAAATTAGAATTCCTCTAGTCTAGTAATCTGTCAGTGACTCAAGCGTTCCTTGCATATGGAGTAATAACATTTATATGACTGCACCACAGCTAAACTAACAGAGTTAAGTTGAATTAATCTCATAATAAATGTAGAGTTTACAGGTTGCCCAACTTGGGCATATCTGGAACAGTGGGATGGCCACTTTAGTAATTAACTTTACTATAAACAATGGACAATGAGAGCCCCAATTTTGTATTTAGCTGCGCAAGTTCATCTAAAGAAACAAAAATAACAATCAGCTCTTATTCAATTCAAGATCAGCCCTTCATGTGAAAATTTAGATTAACACGAAGATAACAAACAGCAAATGAAAAATAACATGTTCTGCTTATTAAATAGCATGAAGTTAACAAATTACAGGACCTCAGAGATCCCTAAAAGGAATACAAAATTGATAAAACCATCACTGGACATTCTACACAATGTGTACACAGATTTTACATGCATCAGTAGTGTGAGGGTTAATTTTCAGAATTCACATATAAGACAAGATTACCCATCAATAACCACAGCCTTCAATGAGAAAACCATGAAACAAATGTCTGAATCTCAATTGGTTTGACAATCGTGCAGTTAAATGTGAAGAAAAAACATACATTGCAATCAATTCATACTGATAACATCCACCTATTTAAATATTGTATGTGATATGCATACAGGAATATTATCACTATATGATCAGTGCTGAGGCACACTTATCATGCTTAGGTCTTTTGCTTCTGAAAAATGTAACGAGCTAGCAATGCATTTCCATATGTATATTCTTAACTGCAGAATTGTCCCAACATATGTTCTTCACCATTGTCAACATAGATTGGTATAATAACCCAATAAAAACAGCACATAATTGTCAAGGTAGAAATAGAAAAACTCACAATCAACAACAACAAATCACAGCAAAAGATGCAAATGGTTTTCTTAGAACACATATTGAGTTGATCATTGTGGTGCAGAGTTGAGTCATAGTAATTTCACAGGTCAATATTACATGAACCCAATTGAGAATATCTAGTCTTTAGACCTGGATCACTGATTACTGAACCTGTCTTAACAGACTCACTGACAGCTCATGGATCTAAGTTGAGTATCTGGCACAAGTCTGCCACAAATGAACAAGTAAACAACCATGACTATTATATATTTATGTTATCAAATTACGGAACAGAAAATAAAACAAAGTCAACTATTGATTACTACCAACCAAAATGAATAAAATCAAGGTACAACCGGAAATGTCAACTTCCCCCTAAACTTGAGGACTTGACATTATAAATCCACAATCTAGATGGCCTAGAAATTACAGGAACACTTCAAGTACCAGTTTCATTCTATGAACATTTCAATAAACATCCTTTTTTTCTTTCTGGCAAAAAATTGGTTCTATTATGCAGACTTCAGAAAGTTATAGCTGACACAGTACACTGCCAGCATCATATTGTATCGCTTATACCTTCCAGTCGACACAACAAACAGGTCAGCATCATTGGTTTGAGATCCCCAGGCAACCAGGTCTACCGATACAATACTTTTTAAGATCATATACGACTCATGACAGTAACTTCTAGGCACTAGGCAAAACTCACTATTCTTGACTATTTCTCTTTCAACACATTTCAGATCACTATTAGAAGCTATTTCAATACGTTTCAAATCACTCTTCAAAGACAGCATTGAGATTTGGCATTATAGTTACTGCATACCAAAATTAAGCATATCAAACTGGGTGTACCTAGACCAAAGTAAAACTGAAGCTACACAATGTTCTTCAAGTGCAAACAGCACAATACATCATTATTCGAAGTACACAACTCAGATCTAGGACCATAAAGACAACAATAGTGAAACGAAAGAGAACCCACAAAGAGACATCACCCAGAGTAACTGACAGCATTGCTGATACCAACTCAAGTCCTCAGATGGCTGCACCATTGCTCCTCCTTGCCAGCTTGGTCCATTCAGTGTGGAATGAACCTGGACGGTCAATCCGCTCGTAGGTGTGCGCTCCAAACAGGTCCCTCTGCGCTTGGATCAGATTTGCAGGCAATCGACTGGACCTGTAGGTATCGAAGTAGGAAAGACTAGCGGTCATTCCTGGAGTGCTAATGCCAGCCTCCACTGCCCGCGCCACAACCCATCTCCACGCATTCTGCCGCTGCACCATCTCCCTTGCAAACTCTCTATCGACGATCAAATTAGCCAGCTCAGGGTTCCTGTCATAGGCCCTCTTGATCCTATCAAGAAACCTGGCACGGATAATGCACCCGCCCTTCCAAATCCTGGCAAGCTCTGCAAGGTTAAGGTTCCACCCCTTCTCCACGCTCTTGGCCCGTATCAGATTCATGCCCTGAGCATAGCTGCAAATCTTGGACGCATAAAGCGCCTGCCTCACCCTATCCACCAGCACCTTCTTGTCAACACTGATTTTCTCCAACAGCCCGGCTGGCATCCCCTCCTCCTCTAGCACCCCAGCAGCTGCGACCCGCTCATCCTTCAACCCCGACAAGTACCTCCCGTCCAGCGACGCAGCAATGGTGGGCGCAGCCACCGCTAGCTCCGCCGCCTGCTGCACCGTCCATTTCCCAGTCCCCTTCATCCCAGTCTTGTCGAGAATCTTGTCAACCAGCGCCCCACCGCTCGACCCATCCAGCGGGTCCGCCACGGTGAAGATGTCGGCGGTGATCTCAACCAAGAAGCTCTCGAGCTCCCCCTTGTTCCAGTCGTCGAACACATCGGCAATCTCCGAGTTGGACAGGCCCCCCACCCTGCGGAGCACGTCATATGCCTCCGCGATGAGCTGCATATCGCCGTACTCGATCCCGTTGTGCACCATCTTGACGAAGTTGCCGGCGCCGCCGGGCCCGACGAAGGTGACGCAGGCCCCGTCCTCCGTCTGCGCCGCGGCCTTCTCGAGGATGTCCCTGATGTTGTTGTAGGCGTCGACGTGGCCGCCGGGCATGAGAGAGGGCCCGTTCCGCGCGCCCTCCTCGCCGGACACGCCCATCCCGAGGTACAGGATCCCGCGCCCGCGGCCTCCCCGATGCGGCGCTCCGTGTTCTGGTACCACTCGTTGCCGCCGTCGACGATGGCGTCGCCGGGCTCGAGGTAGGGGCGAGGGCGTCGATGGTGGGCGTCGACGGCGGGGCCCGCCTGGACGAGGAGCACCACGGTGCGGGCCGCGCGAGGGAGAGCACGCGCGGAGCAGCGTGGAGTCCACCTTGGCGGCGGTGCGGTTGTAGACGGAGATCGGGAACCCTTTCTCGGCGATGTTGAGCGCGAGGTTCTGGCCCATGGTGGCGAGGCCCGCGAGCCCGATGCGCGGGGGAGGGGCGCGGGCCGCGGCGGCCGCGGGGGTCGCCGGCGCCGGGGAGGCCATGGCGGCAAGGGTGAGGGGAGGTGGAGCGGCGGCGGCGAGGTTGGTGAGGCGATGGAATGGAGGAGGAAGAGATTGGGGGAACGGCGGAGGGGCAGAGGAGGGCTGTAGGGGATAGAAATATGGCTCGGGGTTTTGGATGGGCTCCCTGGATTCTGGTGTAATTCGAGAAATGGGGTTGCCCCTCGAAAGAAATGCAAGGAATGGGGTTCCAAATGCCTTGCCAGTTGCCTAGAGTATCCTATCTTGCACCCAAAGTGGGCACAGGAGAATTAACAGAATCCAACAGAGCTCAGGGTGCTCACAGCAAACATACCCCGCAGCCTCCTCCCCCACCCCTCGACGCCGCCTGGCTCCCCTGACGGGCTGTGCCTGTGCTGGCTGGCTGGCTGCGCAGCCGGCGGACTCATCGAGGCGGCCAAGGGATGGGGGCGGGGTTGCGTTGCGCATGGAGACAAAATACCTTTTTCTCAATTCAGTTTAGCCCCTCGCAAAGCCTCGTATTAAATAAATTTTCTTGGAACAGTCGGCGTCGCCCGCTGGCCGGCCGCTCGATCCGTCCAAGGGCCAGCTGCAACAAGTTTGGCTTCGTGACAGCGGCGGCCCTTGGCAACGGCCGTGCTCCAAACCCCCAACCCCCGTGACTGACTTGGCAACGCAGAGGTCACGTTCCGATCCGCCTCCGTCGTCTGTCTGCGCCATGTGAAAAAAAATGAAGAGCTGATGCCACTGAGATTTTTTGCTTGGCTCTGGACAGGTTCCTATACTTCCTCCGTATAAAAAAAAGTATCAAGACGGATTCTGGTTATTTCGCTTCTTCTTTGCGTGTTTACAAGTACATACATGTTCAGTGTGTAACAAAAAGATGATGCACCTTGATTCTTGTTTCAAGATGGTTTCCCATGGACCATGGCACTGATTTGGGATCCAAATCGTATGTTGTGCGGGGAAAGCAAATGAAAAGGCTGTGAATTTGGCTGCTACGCGACGTTCGTGGACGGTGGACGGTGGAATCGAGCCGAGCCGACCTTTTGTATGGTGGCTTGGCTTGGCTCGGTTTTTTTTAAATAAATGAGCTAATTTTTAGGCTCGGTTCGGCTCGTAGACGAGCTCGAGCTAGCTTTTGAGCCTGTCAACAAAATAAATCTCTAGCTCTACAGGACCGAAGGACTAGAAGGAACTCGACAATTATCACCAATACATCATATAGCAATGAATTTAACCATTGAAATGTGAATGTAAAAACATAATAGAGTATGTTTGATGAATATGTTCAACCCACATTATGATCAATAAAGTCTCAAGGTCTTAAAATAATATTTTGAGGTCTCACAATAGAAGCAAAAATCTAAATATCCGTTTCACAAAATAATCATAAGATAATATGTAGGCTGACTACTTCTTTAAGAGAAGAAAACAGCATCTCAAGTTGTCTCATTAAGCTCGTGAGCCGGCTCGGCTCGGCTCAGTTCGCTAACGAGCTAAGCATTGACTCAGGCTCGGCTCATTTAGAATTCGAGCTGAGCCGAGCTAGGCGAGCTTGAGCTGAGCTCGAGCCGAGCTCACGAGCCCGAGCTTTTTGTCTCCCTTCGTTTCAAAATGCAGGTCGTTTGACTTTTTCAACCACAAGTTTGACTTACTCGTCTTATTCAAAATTTTGTATAAATTATCATATTTTTTTGTGGCGGCTTGCTTTATTGATATAAAATCTTTAAAAATGCCTTAAATTTGACTATATTTTCACAAATTTTTTAAATAAGACGAGCGGTCAAACTTTTAGTTGAAAAAGTCAAACAATCTACATTTTAGAACGAAGGGGGTATGAAAAACAAGGCCAAGCGGCCAACGGCACTTACTTTGCCTTGCGCATGGACGAAGGAAAACACAGCGGAATACACCTACGCCACGTCGATACGTCGGTCTGCTGCCGTATCGCGTATAGCGGACGTTTCCGATACGTGATACGGCGGCGATACACCACCGATACTTATTCAGTACTACTACGCTTACTCTTCCTCCCTACTTTCTTAGATCGATTTTTTTCCTTTATTTAGATGGAAGCAACAGGTACCAGCAGTGTATGTGCAAGTGCTAGATGCTTCCAACACCAATCCAACTATTTAAGACTTATTTTATACATTAAATTATTCTATTTAAGACTTATTATATGTATTAAATTTAAATTCTAAACGTATCGACGTATAAGATTAATTTGAAAATGACGTATCGTATTAGCGTATCCGTACCCGTATCTGTTACACGTATCTGAATCGGCGTGACGTAGGAATACACACTTGAAGTATGTAGCATTTAGCATGTCGTTATCTGATTTGGACATGTACGAATCAAGCATCAAGCAGTACCGAATCTTTTTCTTCGATAAGTACACACGAATTCAGTGACAGATTTCTCACGAGATATGGCTTCGTCACATCATCGGCGTAAAGTTCTCTAAGACATTAGCTAAAAAGACTAGTCAATTTTATTAATTTAGCTACTATCTCAAAAATAAATTTTACTAGTAAATAATAGTAAATAACAGAGTAATTCAATAGATTCTATAAAGATGGCTAGTGAGGTAGGCTAGCTAAAAATAGCTAGCAATAAGGTGGGATAGAGCCACTAAATTTGAAGGGTCATTTACAGAGTCCGATGGAAACTTTTTTTCTCTCCCAACTAAATTTGATTTTAAAAAACAATTTGACTTGTCTCTTTAAGATACTCTAGGAGCAACTCTAATAGATCCCAGTAACAATCCCCTTTATATTTCTAGTTACATGGGTTGAGAGGAAAAAACACAGTTCCAATAAATCCCCTTTCTATTTCCTTTTTTCTATAATTTTTTCTCAACCCCTTATTCTAATTATATCCCACTTCTAAGGGAGGACCTCCTCTCCTTTTTCCTTTTTTCCCGTGAAATACCCACGCCTTGTGCGGGGGCTCCCGACGCGTCGCTGCTCGTCGCCGCCCCACCCAATGCGCCCTCCCCGCCCTAAAGATGATAGTTGATGGTGGTGGTGCTATCAACGGAATGACATATATAACGTAACGGAAGCTTGGCAAAGGCGAAGATGAATTGGTCAAAGGCTTACATGATGCTCATGGACTTTGAATGGAAGGTCCCGCCAGCTCAGGGGGCAACCAATGTGGAGCTAACAATTGGGAGAAGACTTTTCTTACTGTAGGATCTATGATACCGACTAGAGGGGAATGAATAGACGGTTTTAATCTAAAAGCACAACAATAGAGAAATTTAATTAGAACCTAAATTAATTTCTATCTATTCAAAGCCTATGTTGAGGGTTTGCAACCTTTGATGACAATATAGAATTCAATCTCTAGATAAATAAATTACTCAAGTAAATTGCTCGATATAAGATTAGCAAAGAAATAACCGAGCATTTGAGACGAATTTATCCCGTGATATGGATGACTCGGATAGAACCACCAAGTGGATTTAATGTTCAACCGCTCCTCTATTAAGATACCATTTGATGTATGAGTCGGATAGAACCAATGAACCTCTCCAAACCTCGATTCCACTAGAGTTGCTCTTTACCGCTCCAGCGAGGTGAGCATAAGACCTCTCACACCAACCTTTCAAGACAACTTTACAATCTTCTTGAAGTGCTCAATGAAATCACGAGCTCTAAGCCGTCTAAGAGGCGGCAAGCTCCAAGAGTAACAAATCAACCCGGTCGCTTGATGAATCCTTAACGCCACAATGATCAAATTCTTGATGTAATGCACTAGATGCTCTCAATCTCACAAAGATGGAACCTCAAAGCAAAGTGAGTGAGAGAGAGAGACGAGAGAAAGAGCTCAAATATATCAATAAAGCTTTCAAGAGAGTCAAGAGGTCTCACCTCATCGCGGGGTTGAAGTATATATAGCCAATCTCCTCGAAACTGGCCGTTATGTTCAAAACGGTCAAAAACACGACCTTCACGGAATGTCCGAGCCCACTCACGAACTGCCCGAGCTTGAATTACAGCGATAAAAATGCGAAGTCAAATGCGCTTCAGAGTCCGTCTCTGTCTAGATTAAGTTGATTTTATATGCACCGTCCGTCCTTGTCCACGGACTATCTGAGCTTGAACTCAACAACTCCATTAGCTCGGCAGATGAGAGTGGGCCCCAACACAGTGCATGGATCATCTACTGTCCAACCCAAACCACGAACAGTCCGATGCACGATCGGACATGGTTCGAACGGAATTTTCCAATTATTTTAATGAAAATCTCAACGGAATGTCCGAGACACCCCATGAACAGTCCTACACTAAGCTTAAAGCTCTCCAAATTAGCGCTCAAGCCAACCCATAAGCCACGGACCGTCCGAGACCTATCTACGGATAGTCCGACCCTCCCATCAGAACTTTGTTTTCTCAAGATTTTCAATGATGTCTTTTATGATGTTAGTCGCCACTTATGTAAATGCAATTCATGCAAGTCAATGATCAAAGTAACACTACATACACGTCAAGCAAATGACGTTGATCATACCAATTTATAACGCAACGATTAGTTATAATTATATTAATCTCAGGTTTGGCATTCCAAAGAAAAAAAATCCTGGGTTTGGCCAAAACACACACAGGCACATAGTATTTTTTCCGTCCCACAATATAAGCATTTCAAGCATTCAAACTAAAGAAATAATAGAACTGGTAAAAGATCTCTATACCCCTCATTTTACACTATCCATCAACTCTCCACCTACCCCACCAACCCATTTGGTTCTGTCCTATCTATAGAAATGCTTATATTTTGGCACAAATTTTAAACCCTACAAATGCTTAGGCCAGTCTCAGTGCAGCGTTTCATCACACAGTTACCTAGACCAGAAACTAGATAAGTGTGCCAGATGAGTTTCATGCCTCTCACATCCCATGAAACTTTTCACTCTCTCCTCTACCACATCAGCACATTAAATGTCATGAAACTCCCATAAAACCCCTACTGAGACTGGCCTTAGGCTAGTCCCAGTGGGGATTTCATTTTTGTGTTTCCAAGAATGCCATATAAGTAAGGAGACAATAAATTTACAGATGAAATGGTTCATACAATGCAAAGTTTCATTTTGATGTTTCCTAGGCGATGGATGCAAGACACAAACTTGTTGGAAACTGTGCATACAGAGTTTCATCTAGATGAAACCCATTTCATCTCTCTCCTCATTAACTTAATGCCACATCATCTAAAATACTGAGTTGGCACCCTATTTAATGTGCATGAAACCTCATGAAACCTTGCACTGGGACTGGCCTCGTATACTGGCATGGAGTACACAAAACTGAAAATCCCTATAGTAGAGCAAAAACGGCGAAACCACCTTTTCGTCCTCCCTCAGCAATCCATCGAATCCTTCACCTCGTCAATTCCCACAACAGCGTTTTAAATCGGAGGGAAGAAACAGGAGCAACGACGAGCGATTCGAGGGAGGAATCTGCCACCCCGTCTCGCCGCGCTCCCCGAATCTGAGAGCGTTCCCAGGACCGAGGGTTCGCGAGATCCAGCCCCGGGATGGATCCGAACCCTAGAGCTCCCCTCGTCCTCCTCGCCGCCGCCGTCGTCGTCCTCGCGCTCGGCGCATCCGTGGTAAGGGCCTAACCCGAGCAAAGCTCGAAGCCTTGAGCGGCGGCTTGTTGGAATCCGGCTTGTTGATTTTTTTTTCCCCGCGTACCGTGCAGGCGGCGGCTGCCGAGGACGACGCGTCAGGGATCTCGCTGGGCCGCCGCGCCGGGGTGAGCAAACTGGATTTTGCTTCCCGCGAACCCTTTTTCTCCTACTGGAGATGTCGTTTTGGTGCCAAATTTGTCATTTTGGTGGCTGATTGCTGCTGTCGGTGCGGTTTGGTAGGGGTTCTTGCACGGCCTGAAGAAGAAGGACGCTGTTATGGAGGGCGACCATGGGGTGGCGCTCGACGAAGTCGGCCCGGGGCTGTTCGACGCGCTCTTTGCCAGCCTCTCCATGATCCTAGTTAGCGAGGTATTATTGCCTAGTGGTCTGAGCAAGGAGGGTTTCCTTCGGGAAATGGCCTCAGGGCAGCTGCCATTCTGCATTGACGGGTTCAGCTGAGAGAATTGGATGTGCTGCTGTGCCATTGCCAGTGGTGCCAAGGCGTGCTTAACAACATGTACCCATTTTTCTTCTGTGGTGATGCAGATTGGAGATGAAACCTTTATCATTGCTGCGCTGATGGCGATGCGACACCCCAAGTCAATTGTGCTGTCGGGTGCACTCTCTGCACTTTATGTGATGACGGTGAGTTATATGAATCCTTGTCTTTATTAATTCAGATGGCTTATATTTTACACAGCAAATTAAACTGGGGAAATCTTGTACAACCAAGCAATAAATAAAAATCCAATGCTGCCTATCACTTATCTAGTTATAGACATGTTTGTGGTATATTCTTTGGCATAGATATAAATTGATATGATGCTTATTTCCAGTTTGAGGTGTGCATAGTCCATTCTTTTAGTGGTTTATTATATTGTATATGGTCCATTTACCTGTGGTTCTTGTACTTGTACTTTATTTACTCTATGCCAACTGCCTAGTTTTTATGAGTTTGAGCCAATGTCACAAAGGGTTCTCTATGCTGCTAATATACTCTCCTTTCTTCCTTCAAGGTGTTGTCAACTGGACAGTGTGCACATCTCTTGCAGTGATAGGAGGGAGCATGTTAGCATCAAAGATTTCGCAACGGACTGTGGCGACAATTGGAGGTGTTCTCTTCTTGGGCTTTTCTTGAGTTTTAAGGTGTTTGTTTCAGTGTTATGGTCATGCTTATCATGTCTGCAGTTATCATGCTACTAGACTTTGCACTAGCCTTTTTTTCTGATAAAACAAAAAGTATACAATAAGATACTCTTTGTTACTACATTAGCCAATATGAAAATCTCCTGTTTTATCCAGAAAAGTAGTCTTGCAAGAACCTGGATAGCTCAATTTAACATTAATGGCAAGATAAATCAACTCTTTCCACTAGGACATATGCCAGGACATCCTAGCCTTGCGCACCCGTCCCCCAAGATGTTGATCTGTTTATCTAAACTGAAAAGGTATCAAGGCACACAATACTCATGGATGTCATCATTATATTAAGTATCAACTTACACATCATTAGTTTTGCTCAAAACACTTTGCAACTTAGGTAATGCAATTAGGCAATTCGCATATCTAGGCATAGGATATGCTTGGTTTCACTCCTAGTGGCTATAATTTGCATATGAAATAATTTATCATACTGATACCAGTGCTCATCATCTATCCTCTTTTGTTTGCCTGCCAGTTTTGTACTTGTTCTTTGGACTACGGTTGTTGTATATTGCTTGGAAGTCTGACCCCAAGGGATCTCAGAAGAAGGAAATGGAAGAAGTATGTGCTCTTTTTTTGATATAGCCTTTGTTCATACATATTGCAGCTCCTTGCTGAAACTTTTTGTTGTATTATATACCATGGCCTCATGCTGAACATGGGGTGCTAGACACAAAATCTATGCTATTATGGGGATTGCTGTTTTGGTGTTGGGTATACTTGCTAGTCTGCTATATCCTTTTTCTTGTTGTTTTGGATATTTTTTTTCATCCTATTCCTGTATCAATATCCTGTGACAACTCTAAATAAGTTTGTACATGTTGGTAGTCAAATTATTGGAAGGTTGAATGTGCATATTCTAGAACAACAGGCAAAAGAGATGTAGTGTAGTGCATATTCAAATTATTGGAAGGTTGAATACAAGTTTACTTTATGTCAAAAAGAAGAAAGCATATCGAGTGCACTAGATCAGCCCAAGGTATTGGTACAAATGTTAGGATAGGCTGGAATAGTTTCTTTCTTGTCAGTTCTTGCTATAGAAAGCATGATACATGCACTCAATAAAAACTTGCAAATGTATGAATATTGAAATGTGGGCACATGAACTAAACTATTGGTAAAAATAATAGATGAAAACTAGGATAACAAGAAAGGTCAATTATATTGCACGATTAGAAAAGTATATTTTTATGCATGCTCCTAAACTACAATATATGCTTTAAAGAGGACTACATCTCTTTTGAGTATTTTTACTTATGTGCTAATGATGTACATGCATGTGTGAGCAGGTGGAAGAGAAGCTTGAGTCAGGTCAAGGAAAATCAACCGTTCGTAGGTTCTTTGCAAGATTTTGTACACCAATCTTTTTGGAGGTCAGTTTCTGTCGCCTTATAAAAGCATGCCAAATTCTTGCCTTACATCTGCATCAGTAAGCACATAACATCTTGTGTGTTTTTTGTTTGCAACAATTTTTACCTTTTGATATATTTTCTGTGTTTAGTGGTACATGTGGTTCCTCTTTTAACAAACTGATTATTATTACACGGTAGCAAGTTTTTGTTGTGTTTTTTTGTTAATTTACTATTATCAATATATTACCTGTGATATGCAAGACACCTTGGAATCTAACTCTTAATTCCGGTTTCAGGCTTTCATCTTAACCTTCTTAGCCGAGTGGGGCGATCGAAGCCAAATAGCAACAATTGCGGTAGGATACTTCTTAACTTGCAGAAATTCTTTGATGTATCTAACTTTCTATTTTGTTGATGACCATGCCATGCATTTCATTTTTCATTGAGGGAAATGATACTTTAGAAAGTTTTGTGTAATTTGAAAACTCTTATCTTACTAGCTAGTACTTATGTTTGTCACAATGCAGCTTGCAACCCACAAGAAGGCAATTGGAGTTGCAGTTGGAGCATCACTGGGTCATACAGTGTGCACATCTCTTGCAGTGATAGGAGGGAGCATGTTAGCATCAAAGATTTCGCAACGGACAGTGGCGACAATTGGAGGTGTTCTCTTCTTGGGCTTTTCTGTTTCATCCTACTTCTACCCTCCTTTGTGATGGAAAGGTACTGTCAGCTCCTTCCACTTGGATGGTAGCATTGAATTGTTTCACGCACTGCTGAACGGAACATAGTGTAACCTCCAGTGCGAAATGATGATGAAGTAACTCAGACAATTCTAGCATCCCTTGAGTCACAGGTTCCAATCCATGTATAGTCCAATCCTTACAGAATGACAGTGCATTCTACCATGCTTTCTTGGGTCTGTAACCTAGAAGCTGCCTCCATGAGAGCATGGCCAATTTTTTATTGGTTGTACCTGAGATGTAACTTATACTATATGTTCCAAGTTTCTCTAAGAAAAAGTTGCTCCATGTTCTTTCGTCGATCTACGTATCATTGCATTTTGTTTTCTTAGCTTTGTTTCTTAGAAACTTGAAGGTGAAATCATAGACTTAATTTGGTGCCTCTGGCCAAAGCTTCTCGTTTCTGGGCTTCTCCGAGGGCAGGTCACAGGTCAGCAGGCTGGAATGAAGCTTTTTGAGCAGTTGAGCTTTTTGTGAAATCGAGTTATGTAAGTCAGTTTTATACTGGGAAGGCTTGACGTTGTTGGTATCCAGGACGCTCTGAACGTGTGTCGCATCAGCAGATGATTGAATGGCAACATTGTCCTGGGTTACATTCGCCTCATGTTTTCATCAGTGTTTTGTACTGGTTCTTATGCTTCCGTTTTGCTTTGCTGCTGCCAGTAGCAGATCCCTGAATGTACTTGCCAATATATATGTTGTGATCAAGTCTCCTCGTGCTGTATAGAAAATGCTAGCCGGGCCAAAAATTTTCTGTAGGAAGCTAGGTCAAATGCAAGCGGTCAAAATGGCTGGGCTTGCGCATGAACCTAATCCGTGCAAGGATTCCCTTGGGGAGTAAAAGAAAGTAGATCATAATTTGCCATCTAGGTACTAAGCTTCATTTTAAATTTTATTACAAAACACTAACCAAGAGATACTCGGTTGAAACATTTCATTGAATTCTGCAAATATAAGGATGCCACTCAATGTGCCTTCATAAGCAAACATTTGTCGGTATGGAGGATAACACTGATAAGTAAATTGTAGATAATGAATAAGGATTGATCATTCCATGTCTTCATTATACATGCAGAGTACAAAAGCTTA
Source organism: Echinochloa crus-galli (assembly GCA_900205405.1). Lineage (NCBI taxonomy): Eukaryota > Viridiplantae > Streptophyta > Magnoliopsida > Poales > Poaceae > Echinochloa > Echinochloa crus-galli. The sequence continues at coordinate 1,373,758 of OAMR01000067.1, forward strand.
GCTTAACTGCCAAGGCAATCTGAGTACTAATTGTAACTGTTTCTTTTTTTTTCCTGAAAACAAAATCATAATCCCCTCTTTGGCTGGTGTGCCACCTGAAATCTCGTTAGAAGAAATCACATGGGTTGACCTAACTATTGAAGGAACACCACCGAGTCTTTTGAAGGTCAGTGGCCCATATCGGGACACAAAAAAATCAATATGCCGCGCTCGAATCCCGATGTGCCAATGTGGTGTACCCTTGGGAAGGCGGATTACTTGTACCGAAATTTTGCAACCAGCAATCTTGTTGCGCATCTTACCTTCAACATATTTTTGAGAAGTCGTCATTCTGAATTTCTGATATTGTGCTAAAACCAAAATAAACTTCCAGCTTTTCAAGGGCCTAATAAAGTGCAAACTACTAGCACAATTTTGGTTAAACTTTTGTGACAGGAACAGTGAACCAAAGATCACAGGTCGACGCTACATGTGTTCACCCGTACTGGGCGGCGAGCAGAGAGACTTGCGAGGACGGCAAGGGTAGTGCTGCTAGCCGTGATAACCAACTCATGGCCGCAGCTACCACACCTCCAGCCATCCGTATAACCACCTCCATTCTTTGACTGCCTTCCCTTGCACTCCACACCTCCTCTCTCTCTCACTACAAAACACTGTGATCGACCAAACTCAGGCACTACTACCACTCACAATAGTCGCAACACTCTGCTCCCTGCCTCGCCATCAGCTGCAAGCAAGCATGACCCCGATCAGCGAGCAGCAGCCCAAGCAGCAGCCGGAGACACAGGCTGCAACAAGCCATCATGCTCCATCAGCTCCAAGTAAGCACATACCATGTTGTTCCTGCATTTGCAAGAACTATGTAAGATCATATCTTCTCATGTTTTTTTTAATTTCTTGACAGATGGAGTAGTGATGGGGGATGATGCGAGGGAGGAAGAAGAGTTGGAGCGGCAGGCGGCGAGGCGGGAGCGGGACTTCCTGGCAGGAATCAGGAAGCTCATCAAGAGCTTCAAAAGCCTCTCCCACATCTTCGAGATATACAAGGAGGATGACGAGGACGACATGGACGCCGCCGGCATCGAGATCGGGTTCCCCACGGACGTGCAGCACGTGGCGCACATCGGCCTGGACGGATCCACCAACGTGTCCAACCTGAGGGGGCTGGAGGGGGCCAGGGACCTGCTCTCCCTCTCCAACCTCACCACCCTCGAGCAGTTTGAGCTCGCCATGGCCTCGCTCGCCGCCGCTCCTGCTGCCAAGGAGCGAGAAGGGGTGTTAGACAGTACAGCCTCCCGTGATTAATCTAATAGATATTAAGATGAGCATATAGTGTTTGTGATCCATGGATGATCATCGATCAGCGCCTCGATCCCTTGCTTTTTTCTTCTTGTTTTTGTTCATGCCTCTCTTTTTGTTTATTTTGAAACTGTGCCGTTTTGTCATGTGCCGTGCGCGGTCTTTTTGAAATGGAGCTGGAGGTTATTTCCATCTCCTTTTTTTCTCTCTCATTAGCTTGTTCATTGTGCAGCTAATTGCTCAATGCGTTCTTAATTGGGCGGATAGAGTGAAAAAACTCGGCCGGGTGGGGAAAGACCGCCCCACCGGTATTATCTTGAAGAAGCCTCGGCTTCCCCGACCGAGAAAATCCTCGAACCCCGGTCCCGTCATGACACTAGGATCTGTAACCTCTGGGAATTTCCTGGGCCATACACGGTCCTCAAGCCGATCGGGCCGGTTCTTAACTAGTGCTTTGGCACACGGGACTGACGAGAGAAATTTTTTAACCACAGCCTGATGGGGACGTGATGGCCCGATCTTCCGTCAGGTGAAAGATAAATCGTTTTGGGCGGAGCGCAACACACTGATCCGGCTTCAAGTCAGCGACTCGAACCCCGCAATCTTAGCACCACGACTCCTCTGGTTATCAACCGTGTCACAACCCGGTTGACCTCACCGAGAAGGCTAATCCCTGCCTGCGAAACGAAGAACACAAGCAAGAACTCGAAAGAACGCAGCTCAAACTTGAAGTGACACTGCAGATGTATGATTAAGATCAAAAGTTGGGGTTCTACAAACCGATAGACGGCGAAACTGTTCTCGACAGAATAATCTAAGCAAAACCCGAGTCTAAACGACGGCGGCTACTGAGTTTATATAACCTAAAGGGGCGTGCTAGGGTTGGAGGGGGTGCCCCCCTATGGGCTTCCACACGATACACGGCCCAAAGGCCAAAATATGAAAATGTCGCTAACAGTTAAATACGAATGCAAGTAGACACTTCATCTCCCAAGTCCTATAGCGAATATAAATGTACCGTACATTCTGAGCAGCTGTAGCCTGTAGGTGCCTCCAGCCCTCCATGCATCTGATCTGAATCATCTGATCATCTTCCAGACCCCATCATCCGTCATCGTGTCTGCCCAAGCCAAGCTTGTCCCAATGCTCTATGGGCCTACCACTCGTTCCCGCTTGCCGTCTCACTACTAGGAACCTTCTTGCTGCTGCTGCTCCATGCGCCGCCACAGCCAGCGATCATCCACCGTACAAGCCACTCGTCGCTCCGATCCACTTGGACGTCAGCACCCACATATACTCCATCGTCTTCAACGACGGCTACAAAAGCCTCGCCGTAGACCTCGCCGGCCCGCTGGTCTTGGTCGACGTGCCCCGGCAAGCACGTCACCGTCCCATGCGACTCCGCCGCGTGCCGCGTCGTCAACCAGCAGCACCCTCGTCGCTGCCGGTACGTGGACGCCGGCTGGTTCGGCGCCGAACGCGAACCGGGCTCGTGGGGCTGCGCCTGCACCGCGCACCCCTCCAACCCAGCCACCGGCGAGTGCTCCACCGGCGACCTCACCACCTTCGCCATGTCCGCCAAGGCCACCGACGGCCGGGCCGCGCTGGCCCCGTAGAGCTCCCCGCCGTCGTCGGCTCGTGCGCGCCGACCGCCTCCTGGGATCGGGATCGCTCCCGCGTTCGCCACCGGCGTGGCGGGGTTCTCCGGTCGTCGCCGCTCTCCCTGCCGTCGTAGCTCGCGTCCGGCACCGGCGGCAACAAGTTCGCCCTGTGCCTGCCCGACGGCGGCGGCGGCTCCTTCCTCAGCTTCGCCATGTTCGGCAACACGTCGGTGCACTTGGGGCGGAACCTCCCGGAGCTCACCCTGCGATCCCGTACTTCCCGCTCGCCGGCAACCCCAGGAACGGCGGCTACTACCTCCCCGTCAAGGCCATCACGGTGCGTGGTCAGCAAACCGTGGAGGTGTCCCTGCCGGCGCCGCCCTCGACGTCGACGCCCACACGGGCCGCGGCGGCGTGCGCTGAGCACGGTGCCGCGGCACATGGCCATGCGCCCCGACGTGTACCGCGCCTTCTTGAAGGCGTACGACACGGCCGTGCAACGGAATGGCTACACGGTAGAGCGAGTGGCATCGGAGCCGCCTTACGAGCTGTGCTACAACGGGTCCACGCTGCGGTGGCGGAAGGGGTTCGGCTACGACATGCCGGCGATCTCGTTGGAGCTCGCCGAGGCAGCGCAGGCCTGGACGGTGGCCAGCGCGGACCTGCTGCAGGCCGGGGCGGGCCGGTGTGCGTGACGGTGGTGGAGATGGGCGGATACCGGCGGAGGGCGGAGGACGAGCCGGCCGTGGTGCTGGGGCTTGACCAGCTGGCGGGGCACCTGCTGGTGTTTGATCTGGACAAGGCGTGTGGGGTTCAGCGATCCGCTGTTTTACATGGACACGACCTGCACCGAGTTCTACTCCTACTCACTAGCAGCACGGATCCATGTGCATCATATGTTGGTCGAACTGTTGGTGACTGAACCCGAACTAGATAAAATATGTGATGTGAATCTGTGATCGCTCGACGATCAATTTGTGTCGCAAGACGAATAAAAGTATGTGTCGAGCTTCCACACTCTAGTTGCGCTGCTGGATGTATATATCACACCGCAAATAGTCCGGCACAGCTTGCACCCCGCGCAGTATGATTTGGAGAGAGACAGACGAGGTGAGCCAGCGGCAATAACCTCGGCGGCTCCCTCAGCTCTTAAACCACGCGGTTTCATCACCTTGTTCCGACTGGCGGTGGCACGACAATGCGATGAAGCCTTCTTTGATCGGTATAGCGGCAAGCCGGCAATCAACTGCTGGTTTGAGTTTGCATTGGAGTTTTGTTTGGCTTTTAATGTGAGAGAATCTTTGGAATTTTGATTTGAATGTATTTCAAATTAGAATTAGATTTGAACCGTGGCAGCCATCAACTGCCGGTTTGAGTTTGAGTTTTTTTTGCTTTTAATGCGAGAGAATCTTTGATGGAATTTTAACTTGGATGTATTTCAAATTCAAATTGGAATTGAATCTCTCATCCCAATAAGACGGTTCTGGGAACCGTCTCCTCTCGGTCCCTCCCAGCCTCCCCGAGGCGCTACCAAGCCGTCCCTGCCTCTGCCTCGCCCGGCGCAGAACAGTACAAGGCATGGCGACACCGTGAAGCAGGATGTTCTCCGGCCGCTCTCACCGGCGACGATTTTTCTCCTGCATCGAGAGGCCATGGCGGGGTGGGGACAAGGTGGACTACGTCTTCAAGGTGATGCTCATCGCGCTACTCCGCGGTCGGCAAGTCGCAGATCCCGGCCCGCTTCGCCAGCCTCGACTCCAAGGCCACCATCGGGGTCGAGTTCCAGATGCGGACGCTCGTCATCGACCACAAGTCCGTCAAGGCGCAGACCCCGAGGAAGGAAGGGGGATGGGAGAGGAGCCCCGTCCACTGGGAGGCCCCGCGCCCGCGCCGTCCACCGGAGCTGCCGCCGTCGCCCTCACCCCTGCCGCCCCTCTCCCTTTCAGATAGCTGGCCTTACCCTTTCATCTACATTCCGTAGATTTGTTTAGCAATTCTTTTTCGTCGATGCAGGGCTGCCGTCGTCAACGCATAGCAGGTCGTCGTCTCCCTAGGGCGCCCATGGCACGGTGGAGCATAGGCTGCACGCCGGTGATTCTGAGTTCTCCGCCGCCGGCGCCCACCCTTTGGACCTCCGTCAGTCTGCGCCACCAATCTGTGCCCAACAACTACGAGGCGAGGCGCAGGTGGAACGGGTTCAAGGCTTGAAGGAATGGGCCTGTCATGCCTCGACACCTGAAGATGAGAGCTTAGGAAGGTATGCATACTTGCATTTCTCACCTCAAGATCTCCATATGGATCTCTGATATTTCATTGCTGAAACGCAGTAGGCTTGATTTTCAATGTCATTTGTTCGTTCATCACCTCCGTGTGGCTTGCTTTGTGTTTCAATTGTAGGTGTGATTAGGTCTTGATCTCTGGGAATGGGCAATCGGATGGTTGTGGGTGTCCGTGTGTCCTTCCAGTTTATTATGCACACAAGCTGTTTCCTGTATTACCTGGGTGGAACTTTCCTAATTGCTATAGTAAACTTGATTAGTTGTGGCGCTTGCGTGGCATTGACATAAAACGGATGCACATGCTGTATTCTTGCCCATTTGAGGTAAGCATGATCCCTGGTCTAAACCTGGAGCATGGCATTACTTTTAAAAAAATTAATGGCTATCTTATAGGAAGTTTTGTTACTGTTTTAGTAACCACTGATTTCCTAAACCTATTTTCTTGATCGTAGCTCTCCATTATTGTTTTCTTGTGAGCTACCTGATGTATTGTGAATTGTTGATAGTAAAATGCAACTACCATAACTAGGATAATGTGAAGATCTTACATACTTTCATTGATTAAATGCAGGTGGCTACACTTAAAATAAGGTGAATCAACGTAGGAAAGTGCAGCCAACTGGCTGCTTTCGAATGCATCAAGAAAGAAGAAAAATATAGGAAAGTGCATCCAACTGGCTGCTTTTGTCAGGATTTCCTGCTCCGTACCATAAAATAACACAATGTCAATTTATTTAGTACCTATAATTTTTTCAGACCTGAATTCTCTTTTTTGGTGTGTCGGTGCAGTGTGCTTATACCGGGTGAAAGTGATGTACAAGAAGGAAGGCGTCCCAGATGGTCTCTGATGGGGACTAGATGGCCCGGTCTTCCGTCAGGTGAAGGATAAGTCGTTTTGGACGGAGCGCAACACACCGATCTGGCTTCAAGTCAGCGACTCGAACCCCGCAATCTTAGCACCACGACTCCTCTGGTTATCAACCGTGTCACAACCCGGTTGACCTCACCGAGAAGGCTAATCCCTGCCTGCGAAACGAAAAACACAAGCAAGAACTCGAAAGAACGCAGCTTAATCTGAAGTGACTCTGCAGATGTATGATTAAGATCGAAAGTTAGGGTTCTACAAACCGATAAACGGCGAAACTGTTCTCGACAGAATAATCTAAGCAAAACCCGACTCTAAACGACGGCGGCTACTGAATTTAATGTTGTGGGGGCGAGCTAGGGTTGGGGCGCCGCGCCCACGACATGGGCCGAAGGCCCGACACGATACAAAGCCTGAAAAGGCCCAAAACAAGTGTCGCAGCACCTTTTCGTGGTCACACAGCATGATCCACGAATCTTCTCGAGCTAAGACCAGAACCAAAAGAAGAGTCTCGTCGTCACGGTTCCAACGCATCCAAGAACCCTAGTTATTTGAACCGGACCGGACCGGTAGTTCAACCGGAAAAACCGGAAACCTGCTGGTCCGGTCCAGCTAAAAGACCGGCGCGCAATCGAACCGGCGAATATCCGGTCGGACCGGCGGTTTTCACACTAAACCGGACGGTTTCTTAGCATTTAAACCGGAGGAAACCGGCCCAAGTAGCGTACTCCAGCGCGTTTCTCCGGCCCATCTCCGGCCCAAGCAGCATACTCCAGCGCGGTGGGAATAAATCATCAAAAAGGACGTCAGGGGTGGGGTTTGAACGTGGCTCAGCAGCTTCCAGGGAAGGGAACTCACCACTAGACCACATCCTGACTTGTGGTAGACATCTGAACTTAAATCTATTTAAACTTTTGAACCGGACGGTTCAACGGCTCAACCCAGTGAACCATTGAACCGAGCACCCCAGCGGTTTGATTACCGGTCCGGTTCAAATAACTATGCCAAGAACACCTTGATTGGACGTCGTATGAGGGAGATATCGCAGTTGAAGCGCAGACGCGTCGGATGAATCCGAACCGAAGTTGATGCCCGACGTGGCGACGACTTGTAGCGTGGAAACGAAGTCGACTCGTGTATGTCCTCCAACGTGGTGATGTCCTCATCACAGCCTGAAATCGCTCCCACGAGAATTCAAACTCAGGACCTGTGGAGTGTCGCTCGAGTGTCTTAACCATTAGGCTAAGCACCCTTTGACGGGCGGATAGAGTAAACTAGTGCCCTGGAAAATTTTGGACGCGGTGTACGGAATTTTGGACAAAGAAATAGCTGGTACAAAAAAAATAAGGCCTTATGATTGGTGTGCGCAAAACATTCAGATGATTTTACTTAATTTAAATAACTTTATGTAGAATAAATATTTTGGCCTTATGTTTGGATCCACCAGCTAATTTGGATCCACCAGCTAATTGCTAGCCAGCTAATTTTAGCTGAGATGGATCCCAACAGAACTAGTTAATTCTCAGCTAATGTCTTTCAAACTAGCTAAATAGCAACTATCTAATTAGCTGGTCCAACCCAGCTAATTTCAGCTAATCAGCTAATGGATTAAATGGGGTGGATCCAAACAAGGCCTTGCACCGTGTTTTTGTGTAATTGTCACTACAAGCAAGTCACGCGCAGATGATTACTCATGTTCACTACTGCCTTTGAATGTTCTATCTCAAGAGTACAATTCTATTTGCTAGATAACTCGATCTACCGTGTGCTTTGGTAGTTTGGGAAGCACCGTCATACATTGTTTTATAGATCAACTCAAAAAAGGGAGTCCATTTTGATCAACTCTAAAAGAGGAAATCCATTTTATAGATCAACTCTGGTGAAAATGCCACCAATATTAAGAAGGGCACAATTTTGTTTAAAAATGTACTTGAAGTTTTTTCAACAAAAATAATGTTAATACATCCATAGATATACTTTACCGCCAAAGTTGATATTCAAAATTTCTTTAACAAATATTCAATAGAAAATAAAAAAGTTGAGGATGTCCTCTAGTGTATATGTATCAGAAACTTTTATCATTTTAGTATGCTTTTTCTACAAAAATTATCCTTTCCATAGGATTTTTGAAATGAACATTATCTTTTTACAAAAAAAATACATAAATAAATGTGCCAACTTCTAACCTTTTTGAAATTTTAAAATATGTTTTTTAATGATTGTTCACAATATATAAAAATCTACACCGGATCTGCTTTTGTGTACTTAATGCTGTGAACAAAATTTCAACTAGATTTACTCTCAAAATATTTGAATCGATCCAACATACCATTTCACTTTGTTTCAATGCATATAAATTGAACTTCAAGTCTAAATTGTGTGAGGAGATAGAGAGTATGTAGTTTGTGCCAAAAATCATTAAGAATCTTTTGTGATTGTTCCAACAGGTTAGGCGTATATCTATACTAAACTAATTCTAGAGATACAAAATGGCACAAAAGAGAATTTTTTAAAGTATAGGATGCCACGTCCTCTCCTCCACAACATTTAAACTAAAAATCAACTTGCAAACAGATGGTACTTAGCAACAAATTTTACGCGATAAGTATCTAGGTTCTGAACCATTAGTCCAAGCTCAATGAAAAAGTGGTGATTCCCACTTTTAGGCTAGCCTAATGAAGGTTAAGCGTAACTTTCTTCATTTTGGGTCTTTTTATTATCAAAGGTGGCTCACAAATAAGGTTTTGGGATTTAGCATTTATAACATTGCCCGTCGAAAGCAAGATACAGTGGCAGTAGTCTTGGGCAATAATACGCCAAACATCTCATTGCGTAGAGACCTTATTGGAAACAAGTTGATGATGTGGAATAGACTTCTTTCACGTATTGCCAATATTACGCTAAGTCAGGAAGAAGATGACTTTATATGGAGCTTACACCAGAATGGAGAGTTCTCAGTAAAATCACACTACTTGACTTTGATCCATAATGATGTTCTTAATACCAACAAACGATTATGGAAATGAAAGTTACCCTTGAAGATCAAGATTTTTTTGTGGTAATTGCGTAGAGGAGTTATACTAACAAAAGATAATTTAGGAAACCATAATTGGCATGGTGGTAAACAATGTTCTTTTTGTCATAAAGATGAGACAATACAACATTTGTTTTTTGACTGTCGGTTTGCTCGAATGGTCTGGGTTGTCATCCAAATGGCAAGTTCTATCTCACAACCCTGCAGCGTGGCCGACATGTTTGGATCGTGGCTGACGGGTTTTAGTACCAATATAAAACACGTAATTTTTGTTGGAGTTGCAACAACATGTTGGTCTCTGTGGTTATGCAGAAATGCAATAATATTTCAAAACAAATATACTTTTTTTTGCAGGTTATCTTCTCAATTACACACTGGCTTCGTACATGTGGTATTCTCCAGAACCCATCTACGCAGGACTTGGTTGTTCAGGCCTCTCAATGCTTGGTGAAGATGGCCAAGGAGTGTTTTACCCAGGCACGTGGATGACGATCTAGTCTGTGGATTGATGATCATTATAGTGTCTGCTCATATTTCTTTCTTTCTTTTTTCTTGGACTGTGTGCTGGTAAGCAGAGACCGGGAGGATTTCAAGTCCGATTGTGTCATCTTAATGTAACGTTCTTGAAATTAATAAAACTTCCCTTTTCGGAAAAAAACTTGTATGAAAAAAATTGAATTTCACTTGGAGGCAAATTGAAGCAATTGAAATAGTGTGTGAAAGTAAATTATGCCAAAATTTTATTTAAGGTACAAATGGCCTGAGGGTTTCACATTATTTCTTGTCAATGGAATAGTTCCAAGATATTTTTTGTTGCTAACATAATGATAAGGAAAAGTAATAATAGACAAAATGTTGTCATCCAACTATCCAAGAAAAACTCAAAAAAAAAAACTATCCAACTAGAAGACAAGTGCAATCTTCTGGCAATCGACATATATAATCTTCTGAATGTTGATGTACACCACGTACACTTTCGAAAAAGATAACGTTGATCAGTGTCAGAGGGATGGTACATGTTGCGGAGCCGCAATTATATGCGACCACAAATGCATCCTCGTCCGTCCTATCTCAACTTCCCAAGCCTGGGCAACAACTCCAATAGTCCAGTGGCAGCTGCAAACATACATAACCAAGACGAAGCCACTACTAAGAAAACAAAGTACAGTTAATTTACATTCTCAGGCACGCAGGGGCTAACGTTCTTTAGTAACGCTCCGTTGAAGCCACCAGTGGCATGCTGAAAGATTACTCATCGTTGGACATTATCTGACTCCTTGTCCTTGGAATGCTAAACAATTTCATGGGGTCAGAAGCTCTGAGCCAATGCAATGCAATGAACAGCCAGCGGCATGCTCGAAATGTTTCTGTCAAAATAACAAGTACACCGATTTTTTTTAAAAAAATAAACAAGTACACCGAGTATCCAGCAACCCCTTCAAAGCGTCATACCAGGAGTGGCCTGATTACACGGAAGTGTAACTGCAGTACAGAATTTCATCTAAAAGGATGTTGGTCCCCACACGCAGACAAAGAAGACCGGGGATCCAAGCCTTGCTCTTATTTGTAGTAGTGGTTAAAATACATAACGAAATGTTAATATGTAAACAGGCCGGCATTCACAAACAGCTCAAACGTGACAACGGAGGCAAGGTGATTATAACCATTTGTGTAATAACGCCATCCAGTCATATTACACCATTTGTTGAAGTTGTCATCAGGTAGTCTTTGATGTACATATTGCCCCAGATTCCCAGACTCGTACCAATTATAGGAGTCAGGACTCACGAGATATTGAAAACCAGTATGCAGAAATAAAAAGGAGAGATTGGCATAAGGTATATTTTTTTCTGGAAGAGGACACTGAAATGCCACCTTTTCTTATTAGACCCAGTGCCTCCAACAGGCCTGCAACCTGCATTGTAAAAATCGAACACAAACAACACAAGAAGCAAGGAAAAGAACACAACTTTAATACAGGACTAAAATTCATTATGCTATATACAGAATGATGGAAATTCTAAGGCTAAAATAAAATACAAAATTAAAAGATTAAACATGCAAAATTATCTTGGGATAATATCGCTATTGAAAAAATGTCACCACTCACCAGTTCACAACCCACCAGATTAACCAATAATATTCAGGCCATGGTGCATATGGTAAGATCAAGAATACACCCAATTCACAACGAGCATGTGGGATTCTTTATTTTGGAATATTTTCGGTACAGCCATTGCTCATTGCTCTGATACCAGATGTTATGGACTGAGGTCCATTAGAGGATAACCATTGCCGAGAAGAAGGCCGGGCAAAGTCGGCGTGGAGGGAGACTAGATTCTTTGGGGGATCTTTTTGGGAATATTACTTCTTCATTGATTCCTAAGAGATACAATCCCATCCTTATATAGGTGAGAAGACTTGATCCTAAACACTAGAATCCCAATCTGGTACTATTATCTCTAACTAACCCCCACCAAGGCCCATCTGGCCCAAAGGCCTAGCTGGTCCCACTCCCATAACAGCCGGGCAAAGTCGGCATGGAGGGAGACTAGATTCTTTGGGGGATCTTTTTGGGAATATTACTTCTTCATTGATTCCTAAGAGATACAATCCCATCCTTATATAGATGAGAAGACTTGACCCTAAACACTAGAATCCCAATCCGGTACTATTATCTCTAACTAACCCCCACCAAGGCCCATCTGGCCCAAAGGCCTAGCTGGTCCCACTCCCATAACACTACTCCCCCCTTTTTGAGCAGCTCGCCCTCGAGCTGCACCAGAACGTCGACTATGACTGACTTGACACATGATTAGCCTTTTACATCTCGGCTTACCACAAACTAAAAGATGAAACAGATGAGGTGGCCCCTCTCCGACTGCAAGTCTCCCGTCTAATGCGCCTGAAGACAGCTGCTCACCACCTGGGTCCCATGGAAACAACCCAGCAAGTTTCTGCCCATGGGCTGGAACACAAACGGCCCAGTCCGCTGGATTGTCGTCTCCAAGCCAAAGTAGCCCACACAGGCCAAGCCTCTTCCGACGAAGAGAGGAGCCGCCTGCTGTAGGCAACTCGTGTGCCGCCGGAGATTGCGCCGTGCCTTGCGCCGTGCCTTGCGCCGCTGTCGCCTGGAGTCGCGCCGCCGTGCTGCGTCGGGCAGGCAGCACGTGAGCCCTCGCCTGGAGGCGCACCACCGCCTCCTGTTGCTGCATCCGCAGCGCAGCCGCTCTACGCCAGGCAAGCAACCCGCGCGCCCCAGCCTGGAGGCGCACTGCCGCCTCCTTTTGCTGCCACTGCAACGCCGCCGCTCTACGCCGGGCAAGCAGCCCGCGCGCCCCAGCTTGGAGGCGCACCGCCGCCTCCTTTTGTTGCATCCTTTCGATGATGTGGAGCAGCTTTGCACAATCTTGCGCCTCCTTTTGTTGTATCCTTTCGAAGTTGTCGAGCAGCTTTACACAAGCTGCCTGTAAGTCGCGGCACAAGGCGGCGCATGATGCGACGGCAGCAGAAGCCATGGAATCAGACCGAAACCAAAGCTATCTGATACAAGATGTTATGAACTGAGGTCCATTAGAGGATAACCATTGCCGAGAAGAAGGCCGGGCAAAGTCGGCGTGGAGGGAGACTAGATTCTTTGGGGGATCTTTTTGGGAATATTACTTCTTCATTGATTCCTAAGAGATACAATCCCATCCTTATATAGATGAGAAGACTTGACCCTAAACACTAGAATCCCAATCCGGTACTATTATCTCTAACTAACCCCCACCAAGGCCCATCTGGCCCAAAGGCCTAGCTGGTCCCACTCCCATAACACCGGCCTTCTTCTCGGCAATGGTTATCCTCTAATGGACCTCAGTCCATAACACTGGAAGACAGATTGAGAAAAGGTAACAAGTGCTTCATTGGTAGGAGAAAGCAACAGAACCAACAATTACTCAAACTAAAACACTGCTTGATTGGTCATTTCTTTTTATACTTAGCACCCAATGTTTCTTGATCTCAGAGTCCTAGTTTAAGCTTATGTTGGCTGCCGGGAGCCAATAATATTGCATGATCTGTCAACCTTATTCCTTTGAATGGAATTGATTTGTAAATCTATGTTTATTACTTGTTCTTATTGCCTTAGTCCAAAAAGACTGATCAATAACCAGAAGTGAGAAGATTATATCCTATTGTTGAGTATGCTTCATCTCCCTTTCACCACCTCTGGCAAAATTCACAGCCACATTTATCTTTCCACAAGAAAAGGCAGAGACCATTGCTGACAATGTTTAGAGTGCCTTGCTCTCCCCTTCCAACGATCGGGGTCAAGCCTTTGTATTCCTTCCCATTTGTAGTAAATTCCTAGTTTTAGGTTGTCATCCAGGCATTGCCTGCGTACTGTAGATAGGCAATTCCCCATCCCCCAATTAGTGCCTAACAGTTTGAAAATAGTGATCATGATAATTAAGCCACAATGGACTCTACCATCATCAACTATTCTTTTCAACATAAAGTGGGGCTATCATTATAATTTAGTTAAAGCTCAATTTGTCTACTGTCAACTAATTAACTATGCCTTTTGCAGCATTGGAGTTATGTCCAAAAGTACAAGGAAAAAATTGGGATAGCAAATTCTATATTAATACATTTCAAAATATATTGTAAAGATCATAAGTGAAGAATTCATTTTTTGTCCAACAAGAGCTAATGTGACGATACAGTGCAAGGGAGCAAAACAAACTATATTAGAAAACTTTGATCGAGAATGGTAAAAGAAGTAGCAAGTGCAAGGTATTGGTACACTGCACTAAACAACTGGGAAAAACTAAGAAACAACAAATTGGTGATAGAATGTGACAGCGCACAGGCAGTTCACCAAAATAGCTTATTGGAGTAATTTGAATGCACATGTAATCTTAAATTTCATGTGGTCCTGGCATTTATCAAAGACTAAGAACAGACATCGATAATCAAAGAAACACATATATTGAGGAACCAACTATCAGATTGTGTATATACAGCCTACTGCACAAAGTTAGTCTCCCCACGATGGAAGAAAGAAGAACTATAACATCAAGGGAATTCAACTGAAACTCTAAATGGATTACATATAATATGATACTCTAGGCTCTCACTGAACCTTAAAACAAAAGGTACATGACATAAATCAGTTGAGCAAGCTATGGAAGCTAGTATTACTAATTTGACTGAAGACATATATAGTACAGGTGCTAACTATACTCTCTTCGAATCCAAATTACCCCACAATCATCCTACCAGCAATAATGTATCGAAATTAGAGGTACAAGAACCTACTAAACCGTAATAATTAAGCACGCTAATACTGCTCTTGATGAACAAAATAAGCATATATATAACAAGAAATCAAATTAAACAAGTGCTTCTGCTTCGTGCATGACTAGGCAGAAATGTTCCAATAGCCTTGCACACGCAATAGTAGCATTTCAATAAATCATTGTACATTTAGCAAGGTAAATTTATGTACAATACCGCCATTACTACTATTGAGGAGTGAGGAGCGTATCACCGAGTACCTGTAATTAACCGTAGTTTCTACTGAAACGTCGAGGTGCTGCTGAAGGAGGAAGATTTGTGATGAGCAAAAAGGGACGCCGAAGCATAGAAGTAGTAAGTATACGGTAACAGTGACAACGGGAGGGAGCACGCAAGTACGCCGCCACGGGCAACCTCACCGTGACGGCCGCACCGGCGTGCTCTCTCTCGTTGTCACCGCCGGCCAGGACTAAACCACACCGAATCAAGTAGCCGCCTGCACAAGAAACACAAAGCAGAAGCCATAAGAGGAGGATCTATATCCACAAGAGACGATGGAATGAAGAAGACCAAAATCTTAATAATCGCATGGTTTAGTTAGCTATATCTACTAATCTATGACGGTGTGGCTTCTTGGAGCCTGGAGGAGATGATATTACATGGGTGAATAATGGTGATGAAAACGCCACAAAAGCAAGATCCAAGAATTCTTTTATATCTGGAAGGGGAAACGAAACAAAATCGGAGAACACGAGGCAACCAGAAACAAGCAAGAATACATCCGGCGGATTCAGAAAATAATAACAGGTATGTAGGGAGAAAATCACCACCCAAGAATCAAGAAAGGATCCGGGATATGTAATACTGCAGATAAGGAGAGTACCGGGCGGGGGGTTACCTGATAACGAGGCTGCTGAGAGAAGAAGAAATCCCCTCCAACAACCATGGATGTCAGATGGGAAGCTTCAGGAAAATCTACAAGCCTACAGGGAGAGTGGAGGGAGCAGATGGACTAGACGACTAGTCTTCGCCGCTGCATCTAGAGCTGCTTTCTTGGTGAGCGTGTGCGGTGGTGGCGACTTTTATGGAGAGAGAGGAGAGGAGGTGTGGTTTAATTTAACTCCTGTATTCACCGAAAATATATGAGATCCGTACATTTGTACAATTGCACTTGAGTTTGCTGTGCCTCTAGTACTTCTAGTAAAATGCAGTGGAAGTACCGGCTCCAAATATTCAAAATGGCAGCAGGTGTACTTTGCATATCTGTCAGAATAGGGTTTTCATTCTTGAAAATGGTGTGATTAATTTCTAAGTTTCGTTTAACCCCCTTCAAAAGACCAATTATTATTTATACTAGGTGATACCCTACGCGCTGCGAGATCTTTTGGTAAAATTTAAAAATAAGAATAATAAAGTGAAATTTGGAAGCAGAAATACTAAGATGATTTCTTCGTATAAATCAATATTTTGTAGTGGGCTGCTCGTATATAATTTAATATAGATATATAGAATTTTTTAGATTAGACGGTGCAAACAATTAAGATGATGTGGTTGCACCGCATGCGAGAAGTATATAGTTTAATATAGATATAGAATTAGCAATCAACGCATCTTGATGGGATGTTTAGTGGAGGATGATGTGGCGCGCTGCAAGAATCAACAATCAATGCATCTCGGTGGGGTGCTTAGTGGAGGATGACGTGGCGCGTTGGTAGGGTGCTTAGTGGAGGATGACGTGGCGCGTTGAGGATTCAGAGAATTCCTTAGTGGGGAGCGCTAGCAATCAATACATCTCGGTGTGGTGCTTAGTCGAGGATGATGTGGCGCGTTGGTCTTAGTGGAGGATGACTTGGCGCATTGAGGATCGAGAGAATTCCTTAGTAGAACGCTAATATAGTTTTGTATGATTCATGTTACCGTGTTTGTTTATAGATACTCCAACATTTTCTTTATAAGTTGTATTAGTCCCATGTATGTTTATAAAATTAGAACAAACTATTTCAAGAATAATTGATGGTCAGAGCTCCAAAAATTTGATGGTTCATATCCAAAACGTCAATTATTTATAGGTGAGAGTACTCCGAGTAATTGTATCACACATAATAACACATTTAGTTCAAATTTAATAAAGAATATTATACTTACAAGCTATATTATATTGAAACTGTTGCTATTAAGTCATATGGGCCTTGTTTAGTTCCCAAATTTGGTGTACGATTGGGAGTTTGGGGTCTCTTTGTAATCATTGCGTCACTTTACCATTTCGTTTGTATGTGCGAAAAATTGTCAAAAATTGATTACTTAGACTCAAAATATTGGTCTCGCAGAGTACAACAAAATTGTGCAATTAGTTTTTGATTTCATCTATATTTAATACTCCATGCATGTTATGCCATTTTGATGTGATGGAGAATCTTCTTTTTACATAGTGAATTTGGGAGTTGCTATTTAAAACTAAACGAGGCCATGGTCACCAAGACTTTTGTTTGGGACAAAGACATTATTACCTAGACACTACTTTGATTGTTGATTGATAGTACAAAATATATGAAAAAACGTAGCAAAGCTACAATAGTTGAAATACTTGAAGATGGATTGAGCTATGACATTATTAATAGCACAAAATATATTAAAACAAAACACAGCAAAGGTGTAATAGTTGAAACTACACAAATAGGTTGAGCTATGATATTTTTAAAAGATTATTTCAAACATCCAAAGAGATGTTATGGTTCCCAAACAAAAGTTATTTGTGAGCTAGAGAGTACAAGAACTCTCAGAAACTTAGACCCTGTTTGGATCCAACAACTAAACTTTAGCTGCTAAGATCGACTCTAACAAGGAGATGCAAATCCATTTTTGGCTCTCCCGCCTTACCGTGCATCTCCAAATCCATCTTCAACAAAGGAGACAAATGGACATACATTTTGTAGTGTGCGGAGAGAGGTGAGCTAAAAATGGATTCCCACTCTCCTCGATTGCATTTGTCAAGCGGGGGCGAGCGCAGGCAGCTGGCGCGAAGGGTGTGTGGGGGCGGGTGAGAGCGGATGCGGCGGTGGGCTAGTAGTGCGGGACGACCGGCGGGAAGAGCAGGGTGATGAGGGAAAGCGGCTCCGACGGGCTCCTCCTCCCCCAAGCGTGGCAGCGGTGTGGATCGAGCTCGTCGTCGTCGAGACGTTCGAGGAGCAGTCAGTGCTCATGGTGGAGGACCGGATGGCGCCGGGGAAGGACGAGCTCCTCGGCCGCATCGCGCTACCGCTGACGCTGCTCGAGCAGCGGCTCGACCACTGGCCCTTTGTGCAGTTCGGCGTCAGCGTGCTCGTGGCGGAGCGGCGAGCGGTGGCGCAGCTGGGCGGTGGGCGTCTCGAGAAGCTGGTGGATGCCGGTCTGGCTCGAGCTCGCCCCGGCCGACCGGATCGAGAGGCGGTGGCAAGCATCCGCTCCACCCCCTCCCGTCCGCGTCGTCCCCTAACCTCCCACCGGCGGGGCTCGCTGGCCTCCGCGTCGTCATCGTGCTCCACGTGAGCAGGCAAGCAGAGCGGTGCGCGACGGCGAGCGAGGCGAGCGGGCAGTGCAAGGCGGTGGGTGAGCGGCCGGGCGGAGCGCGGCGAGCGAGCGGGGACGCCGGCGCGCGTGCAGACCTCCTCCTCAAATTACAATGTCTGTTGGAGACAACAAAAATTGTCTATCCACTTCTACACTGTGCATGAGAGGCAAAGCTGGATTTGCCTCTCCAAATTGCAATGTCTTGTTGGAGTCAGCCTAAGGATCCAAACGAGGCAGCTAAAACCCAGCTAAACTTCGGTTGCATGTAAAAAAAGTACACAATTCCTTTAGCCCCTGTTTGGATACTAGGGACTAAAATTGGCCGCACTAAAATTAGTCCCTAATGGACTAAAACAGCTGTTTGGATCTTAGTACTAAAAGAGACTAAAACAGCTTTAACTCCACACGCAAAGATGTTTTTATCCTTCCTCACCTACCCCTCTTTTCTCGAGTGCCTGTGCTGCCCCCGTCCACCCCACCGGCGCGCCGATGCGCGCGCCAACCTCGCACGCTTCGCCGCCAACTACGAGCTCGCCTTCATCGTCGTCGTCGTCTCGGTCTCCATGCACTGGAGGGCTGCGGCGGCGAGGGAGCGGGCGATGGCGGAGTGGGGCGACGATGGAGCGGGAGGGAGGTGGCCACTATCGCCCGCGGCCGCCCGCCGCCGGCACGGGCGAAGGAAGTCGCCGCCGCGCCGAATCCGCTGTGTCCTCGAGGAGAGGGGAGGGGGTGGCGCTGCCACGGGACCTGTGGGGATGGCAGAGGAGGTGGGGTGGCGGCTACGTGGGAGGCGGGAGCAGCGCCGGCAGGCGGAGGCGCCGCGGAGACGGTGCTGGCGGCGCGGGTGGAGGCGGCGCTGGCGGAGGGGTAAGGGTTTGGAGAGAGAGAGAGGGGGGTGTCTGTGGGGCCGGTGGAGGGGGGCATCTGGTGGAAAAGTGGCTGTTTTAGTCCATATTAGCACCTCTTTTGGCACTTCTAGTGCTAAAAGTTATTAGTCCTTTTTAGTCCCTAGTGTTTGGATCTTTGGTCCCTTTTGGGACTAAATTTGGTCCCAAACCATTTTAGCACTCGAAACCAAACAGGGCCTTAATTTAACTGGTTAAACCTAGCTAAATAATTTCAAAGGCCAAATTAGTCCTATCTGTTTATAGAAAATTTTCACTGTCACAACAATCTATCTGTAATTAATGAAGAGTACGATAGTCCAACTAATTTAATTAGCTTGTGGATCCAAACACCCACAGCTAAAATTTAGCTATCTAAAACAAACTACTACAATATAGCTAGCTAATTTTTAGTTAGGGTGGATCTAATAGGGCCTTATTTGTTCCTCAATGAGTTGTTTTTTTCTTTCCTTTTAAAGGTGGCGAGCAGCCTTTTCGCCCCTAGAGAATAATCTTTTCTTATCAGACCCTAAAGAAAAACATTGGATTTCTTGGTGTGTTTAGTTCAAAAAAGAGGAAGAGAAAGTTTGGTAAAAATGTCGCATCGAACACTCTAGCGCACTGTAACACTTTTTGTTTGTTTGTGGTAAAAATTGTCCTACCATGGCCTAACTAGGCTCAAAAGATTCGTCTCGTTGTGTACGTCAAAACTATATAATTAGTTTGTTTATTTACCTACACTTAATACTCTATGTACGAGGAGAGAGATTTGATGTGATAGATAAATAGTAAAGTTTAGAGAGAGAATTTTTAGAAAAGTTTGGAAAGTGAACACAGCGATGCTTTGGATTCAGGGATGGTGGATGGAAACACCACGGGTCTATTTTTATAGGGGAGGTACTCTGCACTAAAAGATTGACAGACCAACCTGCCGAATCTAATCCACTATCCACCGTGGTAAAATGTCAAAAGAGCAATGTAGGGGGCATCTGATTCCCCATTCCAAATGACACGAACATGAATATGTACTAAAGGGGTTAATCCAAGGTTGGCTACTGAAGAAACTGCAACCATCCATCAGTGGCTAGCTATCCTATGTTTATACCCAGTATCGAAACAATCTAATTACGTACGCATGTTGTTCCCCATAATAGCTTTTCCTTTTCGTTTTTATAACCTTGTAAAGAAGTTACTAAGAGACCAGTAAACTCATTATTAAAGAAAAAAATTGTCTGGTCTCCATATGCATGGAAGGAGCAGCAGGATAAAAAGCAGCTGTCAGATCCTAGCGACTGGCCTCATCACAAGTAGGCCTCGGCCTGTTTAGTTCCCGGTCACATCATCAAATCAAACTTTTAAAAATTCTCTCTGGCCTTTAGTTCACGGTCACATCATTAAATTTCTAAAAATTCTCTCTCCAAACTTCACTGTTCACCTAACACATCAAATCTCTCTCCTCATGTATTGAGTACTAAACGTGGGTAAATAAAAAAACTAGTTACATGGTTTTGATGTACACGACGAGATGAATCTTTTAAGCCTAGTTAGGTCACGATAGGACAATGTTTATTTTGATGTACACGACGAGACGAATCTTTTGAGTCTAGTTAGGTCATGGTAGGATAATGTTTACCACAAACAAACGAAAAATGCTACAGTGTCCGATGTGACTTTTTCACTTCACTTTTTACCTTTTTTCAGGAACTAAACACCCCCTCTCTAAACTTCACTGTTCACCTATCACATCAAATCTCTCTCCTCATGCATGGAGTACTAAACGTGGGTAAATAAAAAAACTAGTTACATGGTTTTGATGTACACGACGAGACGAATCTTTTAAGTCTAGTTAGGTCATGATAGGACAATGTTTATTACACGACGAGACGAATCTTTTGAGCCTAGTTAGGTCATGGTAGGACAATGTTTACCACAACAAACGAAAAGTGCTACAATGTCCGATGTGACTTTTTCACTTCACTTTTTACCTTTTTCCAGGAACTAAACACCCCCTCTCTAAACTTCTGTTCACCTATCACATCAAATCTCTCTCCTCATGCATGGAGTACTAAACGTGGGTAAATAAAAAAACTAGTTACATGGTTTTGATATACACGACGAGACGAATCTTTTAAGCGTAGTTAGGTCACGATAGGACAATGTTTACCACAAATAAATAAAAAGTGCTACAATGTCCGATGTGACTTTTTCACTTCACTTTTTACCTTTCTCCACGAACTAAATACCCCCGATTGTTTAGATGTTAGAATTGAGAGGGTGAATTTGGGAGTATGATGTCACTTCTTAATCATTGTGCCACTGTAGCATTTCGTTTGTATTTGTGAAAAATTGTCCAAAAATTGATTAATTAGGCTCAAAATATTCGTCTCGCAGAGCACAATAAAACTGTGTAATTAGTTTTTAATTTCATCTATATTTAGTACTCCATACATGTTATGATATTTTGATGTGATGGAGAATCTTATTTTTATATAGTAAATTTGAGAGTGAAATTTGGTATCTAAATAAGGCCCGTAGTACTGCAAGGAATTTTCTCCAATCCCATGGCGCCATGCTTGTACTGGCGCATCATTTCATCTCATCGCCGTACGCGCAAGCTTATCCATCGGAGCAATGACCGGCCGTTCTGCACTTCTGCGAGGTGTGGTGGTCCGCCGAAGACCATCGGTCGCCGTGGCGGGGCCTGGCCATGCGTGTCGAGATCCCGTTGGTGTCATGGGATTTAAATAAACACAAACCGTAACCGGCGACCGATCCAGGCCTTCCACGAACCACATATGCATATGCATGGATGGGTGTATTCCATAATTTATAGTTTTGTTTATGTTCGTTCTTCTTCACGACACGGAACAGTTAGTATATTTTTTAGAAAAAAAATATTCATTAATATCCGAACACTGCGTCAATCAATACATATAGCTATTTATTATAATACCTTCATGACTTTAACAGACTAAGAGATGATTTAAATTAAAATTCTCGGCTATGCGTAAAAGTAAAAGTTCACTAAACTTTTGTCACTTCGACACCGACATCTGTGTAATGGGCCTGTGTAAATTACCAAGGGGACACGCAGGAAGAGACTAAATTTGAGAATTACGAAGAGAGAAACCGTTCAAGATTCCAAATTTGCCCGGCTGACTAGTGGGTCATGTATGTAAGTAGCGGTAGGCATTGCGTTATGGTAAGCAGCCCCTTTTTCCCTTAATTTATCTCTCGCTCACGTTGCCTGGGTTCGGTTGTACATCAAAACACGAATAAGTTTAAATGTACACGACGAGACGAATCTTTTAAACCTAGTTAGGCATGTGTATATGTAGTTCTTTGCGTCGCATGGATGACCTTTCATTTTGTGTACTAGTTAATGTTAAACACGAATAAGTTTAAATTTTAAGTGTGTTTATAATAATTGTGGAATGATACATTTCTCTTGAGAGGTTTGAAGTTGGAACCACTTCCATTATCTAAAAAGAAATCAATCTCCCTTCCACCATATTGGTTCATGGTATGGCGTAAGTTTGGGGACATGGGCACGAGATATATAAGTATGATGATGGGAGTCACTAGTGAATGAAGTAGCACTATATAGAAACAAATTGGATATTCTTTCTAGAAAGACTGGTACAAATACATACGTTCACACGCACGAAGGAACGTGAGCAAGAGATATCTAACATGGTAGTGAAATTCCGATTCAGAAAAAAGAAGATGGCAGACATTGAGAAAGACATGGGACAAGGGAACTTACTGTACTGAAAGATGTGCATCATAGTGCCAATTATTGGAATTGACATATGCAGTGACGTGAAATAAGCTTGTCTTATTCTAGAACAATGAAATTAATGGTCCTCCAGCTGTTTTGACGGTGATTTTGGCTGACGTGACGACACATCAACCATCCTGTATGGCGCCACGTCAGCTTGGAGGGACCTAAATTGAACTATACTGGTAGCTTAGACCAAATACACTAACAAACAAAAACTATACAAATATTTTATAAGAAAAAAATATGCAATTAATATTAAAATTCTAATCTAATCTTAGAAAAAATCATGGAAATTTTGTTTTATTAATGAAAAAAATATCTTATTCTCTTCTTCTCCTAAAATCATACTCTATCTTTTTTACTCTATCTTATAGCAAATAACAAATAATTATTTAATTTTCTATGACCTTTTGTGTGTTTATTTGCTAGAAGATGCTTCGTTTATCTATTATAACCAGGTGATTCTCCACGCGTTGTTGCGGGATGTTAGAGAGCTTTTGTGGCTACTTTATCACTAAAACAAAAAAGTGATAATATTTATACCATATTATCATAAAAAATAATATTATAAAAAATGTGCAATGCAGAAACCCATCTTGAGTCATGTTTGCTCATTGCACCTCAAATATTTCTCTCCTCTCTTCCTTCCTAGTTCCTACCTTAATTGCAATCTTGATGATTAGAGAACCACTCTCATGTATATATTGTCATTTTCTTTGTTGTAATTCTTTTTGAGTTAATTCAATAACTTCATCATTCATAGGCACATCTATTTATATGCCCATACAACATAAATGCTCGATCAAACATCACAGCCCACAAAGCTGACGCATGGTTTTTCAACTTTGTTTGAGTGGGGAAATAAGTTATTGTCAAGTCATTAGTTCAAGCAACACATGTATGATCCTTAATGTTGTCATTAGTGCATGTCTCTTGATCTCGTCTGCTGAATAAAGAAGAGGTGACGGCCGGGAGGCTCTTGATCTACCTGTCGGTGCTGAGATTGGCCGACCAACCTCAACGCCTAACAGAATGCGCTGTGTCCCGTCCCTCACCGGTTGATGCAAGAGCTAGCACAATGACTCAAGGGATTTATCCTGGTTCCGGCCACGGGGCCGTACGTCCAGCAAGGCGTGCTCTTGGGCACTATACTATCTTGCACCGGGGTGCGGGGGGCTACAAGCTCGGCGGGAGAGGAGGCGAGGCCTCCAAGTCCCTGTGTGAGTGGGTGATTGAGGCAGAACGCCAATGTCGCGATGGGTGTGTATGTGTGCTCTTGGTTCGGGCATGGCCCGTATCAACAACCGCTGCACCACCGGCTTGGAGTGGGGCTGGATGTCAAGGGAGTGCTCGGCGACTCTCCTCGGAATGCCCGGCATGTCCGAGGGCCTCCACGCGAAGATGTCAGCGTTGGCGCGGAGAAAGTCGACGAGCACCGCTTCCTATTTGGGGTCGAGGGTGGTGCTGACCCTCAACGCCTTGCCCTCGGGGGCCTCGGGGTCGAGGGGTACCGCCTTGGTGTGCTCCGCAGGCTCGAAGGCGCCTGCATGCCTCTTCGCGGAGTCTGCGGCCTCGTTGACCATCTTTTCGAGGTCGGCCACCAAGGTCTCGCTGTAAGCAAGTGCCTCCGCACCCTCGACGCACTCGACGTCGCACGAGTAAGCATGCTCGTACGAAGACCCCACAGTGATGACGCCTTTCGGTCCGGCATCTTCATCTTGAGGTAGGTGTAGTTGGGGACCGCCATGAACTTGGCGTAGCACGTCGTCCGAGGATGGCGTGATATGCTCCTGGGAACCCCACCACCTCGAAGGTGAGGATCTCCCTCCGAAAATTATCCGGGGTGCCAAAGCAAACGGGCAGGTCGATCTGCCCGAGGGGCTGGACCCGTTTCCCTGGCGCGATGCCATGGAACGGCGCCTTGCTCGGCCTTAGCTGATTTGCCCCGATGCCCATGAGCTCCAAGGCGTGAACATAGAGGATGTTGAGGCTGCTGCCTCCGTCCATCAGCACCTTGGAGAATCGCGTGTTGCCGATCACGGGGTCGACTACGAGCGGGTAGCGTCCCGGATTAGGGACGTAGTCCGGGTGGTCCTCGCGGCTGAAGGAAATGGTCTCGTCCGACCAGGCGAGGTAGGCGGGCGTCGCAGGGTGGATGGAGAAGACCTCCCGGCGTTCGCGCCTCTCCCTGGACGTCATGTTCGCGGTGGGGCCCCCAGCGATGAAGAAGACATTCTCCACGTGGGGGAACGCGTCGTCGCCACCTTCGCCCGGATCTTTCCTCGGGCCACCTTCCTTGGCGGAGGCGGCCCGAAGTGGCCTTTGATCATCTTGCACTGCTCGAGGGTGTGGGTGACTTGGCCCTTGTGATACGGGCACGGCTTCTTCAGCATCTCGTCGAACAGGCCTCCGCCCTGGGGAGGGCCTCGAGGGCCCCTGCGGCCTCGATCGGCTGCGAGGGCTTCGTCGGAGTCGTCGTCTTGATGCAGCTGCTGGGGTTGTCGGGCCTTCTTGCCTTTACCGCCTCGTTTCTGCTTTTTGCTTTCCCCTTGGATTTGCTGCCCTCCGCGGGCTGCTCCTCCACGCGCTTCCCCTTGGTCTTGCCGTCGAAGATCGCACCAACCGCTTCCTCGCCAGAGGCGAAGTTGGTGGCGGTGTCGAACAGCGCGCTGACGCTGGTGGGGTGGTTCCGACCCAGCTCGCGCACCAGCTCACGACAAGTCGTGCCCTCGAGGAAGGCGTGGATGATTTCGGAGTCTCCCACGCTCGGGAGCTCGGTGCAGCGCTTGGAGAAGCGGCGGATGAAATCTCTGAGCGGCTCGCCGGCAGTCTGCCGACATCCACGCAGGTCCCAGGAATTCCCAGGGCGCACG
This sequence comes from Echinochloa crus-galli, assembly GCA_900205405.1. Classification (NCBI taxonomy): domain Eukaryota; kingdom Viridiplantae; phylum Streptophyta; class Magnoliopsida; order Poales; family Poaceae; genus Echinochloa; species Echinochloa crus-galli. The sequence goes on from OAMR01000067.1 coordinate 1,399,206, forward strand.
TACGTGCCCTGGAAGTTGCCCACGAACATCCTGACCAGGTCGTCCCAGTCGTGGATCTGGTTCGCGGGCAAGTGCTCGAGCCACGTTCGCGCGGAATCCGCGAGGTGGAGCGGAAGGTTGCGGATGATGACGGCCTCGTCCATGGCCCCGCCTAGCTCGCAGGCCAGGCGATAATCGTTGAGCCATGTTTCGGGGTTCGTCTCACCCGCATACTTGGCGATGGTAGTTGGCTGCCGAAAGCGCGGCGGAATGGGTGCCGAGCGGATTCTTCGGCTGAACACCGGGGTCCCAGGAGGCTCGGGAGTCGGACTTTTATCCTCCTCGCTGTCATAGCGACCCCCACGTCGGGGGTGCCTGGGGCGAGGAGGCGTCACGCCCTGCCTCTTCCTGTTGAGGACGTTGCGCGCGTCGCCGTCGTCGAGGGTGCCTCGCGTGTCGGCGAGCCGGTCCTTCGCGGGCCTCCTTGCCTCGTGGTTGTCTACCACGAGCGCTCTGCCGTCGCTTGTCGGGCGGTGAGGAGTCCGTGCTCCCCTGGGCGGGGTGTGAACAGACTGCTCTCTGTCCTGCCTGCCAACCTCGGCCCTCGAGCTGGCCTGGTTACGCATGCGGGACGCGGAGCTCTCCACTTGTTGCACGGCTGCCTCCTCGACGAGGGCCTGTATCTTGCGCCGCATATGCGCGCCTCCGGTGTTGATGGTTCGGGCATGGCCCGTATCAACGTCACCGCGGCGACGAGCTTTTGGCTCGCCCGTGGTGGCATTGCTGGCCCAGTATCGCGGACGTCGTTCAGGATGCGCGCCCTGGCTACGCGTCCGGCGGCCCGCGCGCGTTGCGCGCTCGGGCTGCTGGGCCTCCAGTGTTGCGCGCAGCTCTGCACCTGCTGGCGTTCTTGCTGGAGCTTTGCCTCCAGCTCTCGCACTTGCGCGAGTTGCGCTTGTGCGAGCGCGGGATTATCCCGCGGCTCAGCAGGTGCTGGCAGTTGCTCGTTGCGCGTGGCGGGTGCCAGCGGCTGCTCGTCGCGCGCGGCCCCTTCCGTGGTTTCGTCGTCCTCGCCTGCGAACTCTACCTCTTCTTCAAGGACGAAGCACTCCCGCGTAGGGTCGTACTCCCCCTCGCTGGAATCGTCGGAGCAGGTGAGGCAAAAGTCCGCAGCGGCCTGAAAGGAAGTGAGACCTTCGCGGTCGCACAGCTCGGAGTAGTCCAGGTCTGGGTGTTCCTGGCCACACACGCTTTCCTCGTCGTCGGGGTCAACCGAGGACCTGTCCGGCGAGGAGAGGTGGAGGTTGCGGATCAACCCCAGCTGGTGGCTCTGCGAGTCCGCGTATGCGCTCATGCTGGTGATGAGTGCCGCGGAGTACCTCGCGGCCGTGTTGGTCAGCCCACAGGGCAGTTGCGTCGGTCCGGCTACATCTCCCCGGTGCGCTCCTTCCGCAGGAGCTACCGGTGGGGATGCGTTTCGCTGTACCGCGACAGCGTGCCGGAGCAACAGGTCTGCGTCACAATCAGGGAGCACTATACGCGGGATGACACGCCGCTCCACGCGAACCTGGAGCTCGTGCAGTGCCCGCCGCCTCCTGATCTGGGACGGCGTTGGCGATGCCGGGGGCCCGGTTATCAGGCCAGGTGCCACGGAGGCGAGCCGCATGAGGAGGCCCTCACCGGTCGCTTCGAACTCCAGGCTCCCGAACATGATCCGGTACCCGCGCGGAAGCGGGCCAGGAGGCCCCGCGGCGAGCTGCGTCGGCATGGCGCAAACGCGGCCTGCCGGTGAGAGAACTTGCTCGGGAAAGCGGTCGATCACAGCGCTCCCCTACCTGGCGCGCCACTGTTGGTGCTGAGATTGGCCGACCAACCTCAACGCCTAACAGAATGCGCTGTGTCCCTGTCCCTCACCGGTTGATGCAAGAGCTGGCACAATGACTCAAGGGATTTATCCTGGTTCCGGCCACGGGGCCGTACGTCCAGCAAGGCGTGCTCTTGGGCACTATACTATCTTGCACCGGGGTGCTTGTAGTGGGGGGCTACAAGCTCGGCGGGAGAGGAGGCGAGGCCTCCAAGTCCCTGTGTGAGTGGGTGATTGAGGCAGAATGCCAATGTCGCGATGGGTGTGTATGTGTGTTCTATCGTGAATGTGGCCGTCTTCCCTTGGAAGGGTTTTTTTGAAAGGGTGCCCGCCTCTTCCTTTTATAGACCAAGGAGAGGGGGCTTACAGATGTGGGTACTGTTTGCTGCTACAGTGGAATGTCCTGTGGGGCGTGGCACCGGGCGTCGCGGCCGTCCCCATGCGTGTCTTGGTGCGGCTTCGAGGGGCCGGGAGAGCTTCCGTTGATATTTGATTGCAGGCCGTACGCTTCTTCGAGGCTCCCTCATGCCCCCTTGAAGGTGGCGCCGTGGGAAAGGACCGGAGCAGGTGAAATAGGGGATGGAACTGTGGTCCCTGCCGGCCACAGTGCGCGGCATGCCCGCCTCGTCGGGAAATGACCGGGAGTTGGTGGAACAGCGGTGCCGAATGACGCCTGCCAGCCCGTACGACGATGACGGGGGCAGGTGGTCCTGAGATGTGTATAAGAGACAGATATACCACCAACCAGGAGTTCGTTGCCGGCGAGGCGGCGCCCGCCGAAGGGGAGGAGTTGGTGGCGGCCGACGTGCCGCCTGCGGGAGGAGATGCGGCCGCCGCACCGCCATCGAGCGCAGCTGGTCAGCCCTTGATGGGCAGGGGGAGCGAGGCTTCCGTGTCCGCTGCGGACGTGCCGCGCCGCCACCGCTCGAGTGCCGAGGGCTCGAGGGGTGCGCCGCCCCCGAGCGGGTCCTCGAACTCGAGGAGGGCTTCCTCGTCGGGGAGCTCGAAGCGGAAGTTGCAGTCTTTGCAGGACTGCCTTCGGTGAGTCTTGTTTTTAGCTTTGCCGCTTTGTTCTTTTATCATTAGTCTTCTTTGTGGTTTCAACCCTGTTTCTTCCTTGCTTTAGCGCTCGGGGTGCTGCCAGGGCCGACCCCAGCCTTGCGCCGGCGAAGGTGCTGAAGGCCAGGGCGTTGGATTCCCCCGCGCAGGGGAATCGAGCTCGTGCCAATCCCCTCGCCCTGCTGCGATGCCTAGGGCGGCGCCGAGGAGAACGACGTCCGGGGCTCGAGCCCCCGGGCGCGGGGAGAGCGAACGGGGTAGGACGCCCCCGCCCGAGGCCTCGGACCAGGGGCGGAATGCCCCGATGGTGACCGCGGATTTGGGGCCGAGTGCCCCGGAGGCAGGCGCTGACCGGGGGCTGGCGGCCCCAACAGAGGATGTAGAGCCGGGGCGTGATGCCCTGGTTGTAGCGGGCGAGCAGGGAATCATCGTGGCGCTTCCCTCGACCCAGGTGCTGCCCCCGCCGCCGGCGACTGGGGGTGCGCCTTCTTGGGACGCGGCCGCGGCGGAGCCGCGCGCCGGCCCTCATGGCGCAGATGCGTGGCCAGAGGAGGCCGGCGTGTCGGACCTGCTCTGGCGGGACATGGCCGAGGAGAACGCGCTGTGGGACCGGGCCGAGGACGTCGCGAAGGACCTGGAGCGGAGCATCACTGCCGTCGCCGATCTCCACTCCAAGCAAGCGCACGGGCTCTTTGAGGTGCACGCACGCTCGCTCCCTTTGTTCGTATTCTTTCCCTTTTTTTTTCGACCCGTGCTCCGAGCTTTCGTTGCGTCTTCTTGTAGCAACTGCGGAAGGACG
>OAMR01000067.1:1414876-1433021 GCA_900205405.1 Echinochloa crus-galli
CCACTGAGTAGATGTGTATAAGAGACAGGCGCCATGCCCTGCCTCTTCCTGTTGAGGACGTTGCGCGCGTCGCCGTCGTCGAGGGTGCCTCGCGTGTCGACGAGTCGGTCCTTTGCGGGCCTCCTCGCCTCGTGGTTGTCGATCACGAGCGCTCTGCCGTCGCTTGTCGGGCAGTGAGGAGTCCGTGCTCCCGTGGGCGGGGTGTGAACAGACTGCTCTCTGTCCTGCCTGCCAACCTCGGCCCTCGAGCTGGCCTGGTTATGCATGCGGGACGCGGAGCTCTCCACTTGTTGCACGGCTGCCTCCTCGATGAGGGCCTGTATCTTGCGCCGCATATCGCGCGCCTCCGGTGTTGATGGTTCGGGCATGGCCCGTATCAACGTCACCGCGGCGACGAGCTTTTGGCTCGCCCGCGGTGGCATTGCTGGCCCAGTATCGCGGACGTCGTTCAGGATGCGCGCCCTGGCTACGCGTCCGGCGGCCCGCGCGCGTTCGTCGCGCTCGGGCTGCTGGGCCTCCAGTGTTGCGCGCAGCTCCTGCACCTGCTGGCGTTCTTGCTGGAGCTTTGCCTCCAGCTCTCGCACTTGCGCGAGTTGCGCTTGCGCGAGCGCGGGAGCATCCCGCGGCTCAGCAGGTGCTGGCAGTTGCTCGTTGCGCGTGGCGGGTGCCAGCGGCTGCTCGTCGCGCGCGACCCCGTCCATGGTTTCGTCGTCCTTGTCTGCGGACTCTACCCCTCCTTCAAGGACGAAGCACTCCCGCGTAGGGTCGTACTCCCCCTCGCTGGAATCGTCGGAGCAGGTGAGGCAAAAGTCCGCAGTGGCCTGAAAGGAAGGTTCCGGCCACGGGGCCGTACGTCCAGCAAGGCGTGCTCTTGGGCACTATACTATCTTGCACCGGGGTGCTTGCAGTGGGGGGCTACAAGCTCGGCGGGAGAGGAAGCGAGGCTTCCAAGTCCCTGTGTGGGTGGGTGATTGAGGCTGAATGCCAATGTCGCAATGGGTGTGTATGTGTTCTCTATCGTGGATGTGGCCATCTTCTCCTTTTTTTCTCCCTCTTCCTTTGAAAGGGTGCCCGCCTCTTCCTTTTATATACCAAGGAGAGGGGGCTTACAAATGCGGGTACTGTTTGCTGCTACAGTGGAATGTCCTGTGGGGCGTGGCACCGGGCGTCGCGGCCGTCCCCATGCGTGTCTTGGTGCGGCTTCGAGGGGCCGGGAGAGCTTCCGTTGATATTCGCCTGCAGGCCGTACGTTCCTTCGAGGCTCCCTCATCCCCCCTTGGAGGTGGTGCCGTGGGAAAGGACCGGAGCAGGTGAAACAGGGGATGGAACTGTGGCCCCTGCCGGCCACAGTGCGCGGCATGCCCGCCTCGTCGGGAAATGACCGGGAGTTGGTGGAACAGCGGTGCCGAATGACGCCTGCCAGCCCGTATGACGATGACGGGGGCAGGTGGTCCTGCTTGCTGAGGTCTGCCGAGGTGACTTGGCACGGCGCGTCTGCCCGGAGTCCGCCCCTGGTCGTCGCCCGTACGCTATTCGAGGGCGGCCTAATGCCCTCTCGAGGGCCTCACGGCCGGGGGAGGACGGGAGTTGGCGTAACAGTGGTGTCGAATGACGCCTGCCAGCTCGCTCAGAGCCTTGCACAGTGCCGCGTGCGTCAGCGTACCCGCGGCGTGGTCGCACAGTGACCAGAGTAGGTGCAACAGTGGGCTTCCGTGGTGTCAGCGGCGTGGTGCGGGGCTCCCTTTTGACTTTGGCCCCGGACCGGCGGGGCGGGATTTAAATGCGGCTGCCGGGCGGAGTGGTTGAGCGTCTTGGTGCTTGCGCCGAGGAGGTCTTGAGCGAGGCGGAGTTTGGGCTCGAGAGGGTCACGGCCCTCGAGCGAGGTGGAGATCATGGTCAAGCCTGCTCGAGGGGGCTGCTGACCTCGAGCGAGGCGGAAATAGGGTCTCGCTACTTCGAACCCCTCGGTGGCCGAGACGGAGCGACATCTTGGGCCGCGATGAGCGGTGGTGGGCCGTGTTGCCCAGGTTTTGTTTGGGCCGTTGTTTACCCTAACCTCTTTGGTTTGGCGTTTTTAGGGTGTTTACCCCGATGGTTAGGGGACCCCCTCGGGATGTCCCCGACACTACCAGTGCTGACGTGGATGTGTTCTGTGGACATCCTGGCACACATATAGCAGCACTCCGGGTTTATATAAAATCCGGGTGTGACACTTTGCCACCTTGATGATTAGAGAACCACTCTCATGTGTATATTATCATTTGCTTTGTTGTAATTCTTTTTGAATTAATTCAATAACTTCATCATTCATAGGCACATCTATTTATATGCCTACAACATAAATGCTCGGTCAAACATCACAGCACACAAGCTGACGCATGCCACCACGAGCACCTCCTCGTCGATATGAAGCTCCTCTGCCGCTTCCTGTCGCTGCCCCGCCGCCGGAGCACCTCCGTCGACATGAAGGCGCCGCCGCCAGCCGCTGTCTCCGCCGTGGTCCAAATCCCGGCCGCCTCCGCACGTCCCCGCCGATGGTGAGCATCTCCGCGTGACCCCCTCGCCCTCCCCTATCTCCTGCGCTACCTCCCCGACGCCCTAGCCCTTCGAATCAGCCTGCTTCCCGAGCCGCCATGGCCATGGCCGGGAGCTCCCTGCCTGTTTCAAGGAAGGAGATGCACCTTTTCAATTTAGCCCCTGGAGAATCCGGAAATTAATAGGTCCATTCCCTGTGTCATGCCACTTTCACAGAAAACCCCCTACAAGATTTCACACCTCCCACGTAAACCCACCCCCTCCTGGATCTAATCTGGATCGTCGGATCTAGATCCGACGGTCCACATCCACCCAACCCCAAGTCAACCGAGCAGATACCGGTCAGCCCTGCCACCTTTGCAAAAGAGCCCCTCACCTTTTCAAGAATCAACCCGCAGTCCAGCCCCTTTGAAAAATAATTACAAAGGTGCCCCTGGTTTTCGAAATAGCCCCTGATCTTTCCAGTTTTTTGCACCCAGAAGCCCAGCCTCGTCTTTTTACATATAAAACCTCCTGTTTTAATACGAAATTATATTTTAGCCCCTGAGTTTTTGCAAATAAGCACCTAAAAACTTTTAAAACTTTGCCAGCAAGTCCCTGAACCTTATAAAAGCCATAACTTCTCCGTTTTAGCTCCGATTTGGGCGATTCTTGCGCTCACGTGTTCGTAGCGAAGCATAGAATAGTTTCGTAGCCTCCTTTTGTTCTATTTCTACTGTTTGGTGTATTGTTCTTAGTTATTTTTGTTTGTTTGTTGTGCCCGATGATTGCTGCGAGTAGAGGAACGCCATCAAGAGCATTCAAGGAGAAGAATTGAAGATCAAGACCCGAAGATTAAAAGTGTATAAACTGGTTTTGAGGCAAGTTATAGCACGGACAATCCTTGCTACCTATTCACCCTTTAATCATTTATTTCATACATGCATTCGTCTAAATTGTTTCCCATTAAGGTTGTACCTAGTTTATCTATCCTGTACCTTGATTACCTTGGGATTTTGTTACCTTGGGTTTATGCATATGGGTAGAATCTTTGCTACGCGCAGCTACTGTCACCCTTACTATTGCTGTTAATCTTGACGTAATGGTTCACTTCAACTTAAATGTTAAAAATATGCTTTTTTTTGCAACATGATTAAGGGAACTAGGGCGTGAGCTGCGTGCCAGGCCCTAGTTTCTCTCCGTAAGGACCGTTTCAAAATGCGGCAACCCAGGAGCCAGTCGTCGCCACCAGGACTATAATGGCTCTGGTATTAGACAAGTAGCTTGTACGTCTCTAGCTTGACAGTGGTTACCGACGGGCCGACGACGTTAAGGGAAGTAAGGCGCGGGGTGTTTTCCCGATTCCACCGAGGACGGTAGCCCCGTCGGCTAGGTCTCGTTAGACCAAGTCCCGTGTGGTAGCCCCACACGTTGCTCTTTTATTTACTTGCTGGCCTACGTGCCCCCGCTCTGGACGCCATTGACCCTCTTACGGGAGCGCCCTGAGAGTAAGTCAATCTCGGTGCCTAAGGTCTCACCACCTTGTATTACTGCAACGGCTACTGTCTTGTTAGGGTGTCTTGTGAAAAGCCTCGTAGCGTCCCTATGCGATCACACCTCGGAAGTGTGGTTTGAGAGGTCTGATCCACCTCCGCATGGTTGGGTTTAAAGTTCTTTTGAGCTTTTACGCGACTGGTGGGTAAAGAGCGAAACCTCTGTAGAGTGTAAATCTATCATGAGAGCCTTAAGGAAACACTCGGCGCTCCTCTGCTCCGGTGTGAGTGGCTCTGTCTCCTGCGGACTGCGGCCTCACCTTGGAGTTGAAGATTAGACTTCCGCTGTGTATGTGCTAACTCTGATTTAAATTGGTTTATTTCGAGCATATGTACTCTGTATATCATATTTGTTAGCTGTATGTGTTCTGTGGACATCCTGGCACACATATAGCAGCACTCCGGGTTTATATAAAATCCGGGTGTGACACTTTGCCACCTTGATGATTAGAGAACCACTCTCATGTGTATATTATCATTTGCTTTGTTGTAATTCTTTTTGAATTAATTCAATAACTTCATCGTTCATAGGCACATCTATTTATATGCCTACAACATAAATGCTCGGTCAAACATCACAGCACACAAGCTGACGCATGGCTTTTTAACTTCGTTTGAGTGGGGAAATAAGTTATTGTCAAGTCATTAGTTCAAGCAACATATGTATGATCTTTAGTGCTGTCATTAGTGCATGACTCTTGATCTGGTCTACTGAGTAAAGAAGAGGTGACGGACGGGAGGCTCTTGATTTACCGGTGCTGATGTGGCTTGCCGAGAATTGAGAGAAATCTTATAGTGGGGACCGACTATATAGGTATTACTAGGTGATACCCCGCGCGATGCTGCGTGATTTTTTGGTTTGTCCAGAATTTTATTTTTTGAGATCAAGACGATATGCCTAGATGACATGGCGAGGGGGCGGTGGTGAGCATTGGGCAGGGAATTAAATGTCCATGTAGGAGGAGGATGACGTGGCATAGCTGAGAGCTCAAAGAATTTCTTAGTGGGGAGCTAAAACTAAGTTTTATGATTATAGAAGATTAGCCAAAATTGATGGCTTAGACTACGTAGAAAGATAAATGATTTTGTGGATGACAACACCGCTGTCACTTGATCCTATCTATGAATATATTAGTGTACATAATTATAGAAAATAATAACTCTAAGCTAGGTACCAGGAGATGGAGTATAATTTTTTTAAAAAATCAAACTCGGTTTTTTTTGGTAAAATAAACTTTATATGAAATTTCTAAAAGAAACCAGATTTCTGAATAGAAAAAAATATGATGGTTTTTTGAGAAATTATTTGTAATTTTCTTTTGATAAAGTATATTTGACCCCTTAACTATCAGCATAGTTCAATTTAGGTCCTCAAGGCTTACGGTGTGCAACGTAGGACGAATGACGTGTGGCCATGTCAGTAAAACCACCATCAAAACAACTGGGGATGAAAAATAGCTGGTTTTTGAAGTTGAAAGGATAAGTAATACCTGGTTTTGTACACGAGGGATGAAAGTCAAACTAAGGTGATATATGAGGGACCTTAAATGGACTTGAAACGGGAAAAGGAGGGCTCAGAGGCCTGGCCCAGTTTGACTGCTACGCTGAGCCGGCCCACCTGCCCACAGTCACGCGTGTCGGCGCGTGCCCGTCGGCCACTAGCGCGCTTCCAATGGCGCGCCGCCACCTCAGCCGCGCCACGTACCTTCAGGCCCTCGTAGCCGCATTCTTTTTTTTTGAAAAGAGCCGCATTCCCCAACCCGCCTCTTTCCCAGTCCTCCCGCTGACACTAAGGGCCACCTGACTCTGGACCCGCTTGTCATCGTGCATCTCCCCCACGAGTAGTCTCACCCAGCGGAGCCCGACACGTCCGCCCGCCCGCGCCCCCACGGCCACGCGGAGCGAGACCCACCAGTTCGGCCCCACAGACCCTGCGGGTCCCGCCTGCCAGTGGCCACACGCCCGGGCCCACCGCCTCGTTTCATTCCCCCCTTCGAGTCTCGTCGTCTCGCCCCGTCTCCTCCACCGCGACCGACCAAAAGACGAGAGAACACAGCCACCCGCCGACGAGCCCCGAGCGCGCGCGCGGCGGAGCCTTGCGTTCGCGGGGAGGAGCGGAGGCGGAGGGAAGGCGGAGCCGGGGTCGGAGATGAACGTGTTCCGGCTCGCGGGGGACATGACCCACCTCCTCAGCGTGGTGGTGCTGCTCCTCAAGATCCACACCATCAAGTCCTGCGCAGGTACTGCCCCCTTCTCCTCTCCCTACCCCTCTCCCTCCCACTCTCCGCTCGTCCGGGATCGGGGGCTAGGAACGGAATCTCGCCGCCATTTCTCCGGGTTCCACAGGGGCCGCGCGCGCTCGCGCGCGATGGAACGGGACCGGAGATCTCGATCTCGTGGGGGCGCAGGTGGTTGCAGTGCTGCGCGCAATGCCGCGCGTTGCGCGTACCCCCGTCGATCCCATCTCGTTACTGGGGTTTCCTTTCGATGCCCGGCGCAAGGAATTTGTTGTTATTAGGATAGGATGAGAGGTTGGGGACCTTGATGCTTTTCTGATCCAATTGGGAGGCCAGGGTTGGGGAGGCTCTGCTGGGTGTCGTCTGCAGGTTACTGATCTTCATATGCACCCTGCAACTGGATGTGATCAGCTGTACTAGTATCTTATTATTCGGCCGTTCTCGCCGTTACAAGCAGGGGAGGTTTTCCTCTCGCCATAATTTTTAACAATTTCATGTCTCTAACTTGTAGTGCAGTTATGAATTTAGTGCCATGACCATGAGGTTCAAAATGTTGCTGGATTATGAGAGCTATCCGCTGCTGCAACATCTCAGCTAATAGATGGTGCGGGAAAAGCTTAATAGAGCAAAACATCTCTCTCTTTATGCTCTAATAAAATCGGTCATGTCACAAGCTACACTGTAACAGGCATACCTCTGAAGATCCACAATTTAACCTTATAAGCAAAATGTTCCTACATGCCCCTACATGCCCGTCATTTCAAATATTGGTTATGGAAGTTTTCCATCATCCCTATTTAAGTCAATTGTTGGGGCACCGCCCCTTCCAGTCAGAACTTCGAGTTAATCCATTTCTTTCATTCCACCATTATAGTAACCAATATAACATTGTGTTGCTATTGTCGCAAGCTTTTATTGCTATTTGGTTCGATGAGTCTCTATGTTTCACATGGTAATTTATTGCAGGCATATCTCTGAAGACGCAGGAGCTGTACGCACTTGTTTTTGCTGCTCGGTACCTGGACTTGTTTGTTCATTTTGTATCTCTCTATAACACTGTCATGAAGCTAGTCTTCTTGGCAAGCTCTTTCTCAATAGTTTGGTACATGAGGCGGCATAAGATTGTGCGGAGAACATACGACAAGGATCATGACACATTTCGCCACTACTTTTTAGTGTTGCCTTGTCTTCTTCTAGCTCTACTCATTAATGAGAAGTTTACTTTTAGAGAGGTCAGTGTTTTTATTTTCTGTACTCTTAGCAACTAACCACTTAGTCTAATATAGTAGATATGCGATCCAGTCAGCACTTTACCTTTCTAGATTATAATGACATTTGACTTTTGGTTGTTGCCTTGTTGGAGCCATTATTTTTAGACATGATAGAAATCTGCTTCCATCCATTCTTTTTGATTTTTTACTTCCTGAATTGTGCGTTTCTTATCATTTATGTCGTTTTCTAGAGCAGGTGATGTGGGCATTCTCCATTTATTTGGAAGCTGTCGCAATATTTCCACAACTTGTATTGCTACAGCGGACAAGGAATATTGACAACTTGACTGGACAATATGTCTTCTTCTTGGGGTAAGATCTCCTACAGCAGTTAGGCTGAAAACACATAGTAAAGAGAAGAGTGTATGAACAGTACTTGATGTTGTATTTGCCTACTTAGTGAAATAGATGATAGGGAATGAATTTTTTTATTTCAGCTTCTTATATTCAGTATATCATGCTAGGACCATGTATTATTCTGTGGGTCCTTAATTTGTCTTCTTTTAGTTTATGGGACAAAGCTACTTAAGTATGCTATTCCTAAATTACAATGACATATATATTATACAAATACTCAAAATGGAATATAAATATATGTTATTAAACATACCCACCGAATTTGGAGAATTTTGAATCTCTTCAAATAATTAAAAAGAATAAGGAATAAGAGATTAAGTAGTCTGTATATTTTGTCACTTAATGTAGCTAGCTAGCCTGATCTCTGGCATATAATATGCATATTGAGAAGGGCAAGGGTATGCATTCAGGTATGTGCATTATTTGCCTTTTCCGGAAGATTTTAAATCAATCACTTGGTTTTCCAATTTACAACTAATCAATGGGCATGAGAGAGAGAGAGAGAGAGAGAGAGAGAGAGAGAGAGAACTTGGTTTTCCAATTTACAACTAATCAATGGGCATGAGAGAGGTTTAAGTTGAAGAGAGCTGATGAATTACCTTCGGCTATTGTACGTGTTGTCTGTTAGGCTGGTGGGTGCTGCTCTCTGTTGTGCTCTTGGGCCACAATCTCTTGCTGACTGGCTTGCATCGTGTGCATGTCTGTTGGTCTGCTTTATATCCTTAACTGGATCTACCGATACTTCACCGAGCCCCATTTTGTTCACTGGATAAGTATGAAACTCCCGTCATCTGTTTTCAGTTCCTACGATGGTGGATGTAACCATTATTCATGTTTCCACTGCCTTTTGTTTTTACCAATGCAGGCTGGATCGCAGGAATTGTGCAAACTCTGCTGTATGCTGACTTCTTCTACTATTATATAATGAGGTATTTCCTTCGGCCTACATAAAACATTTTGTTACGATTGTCCTAAAACTAACTGTGTTCTCCATACAATTTGCAGCTGGAAGAACAATGTGAAGCTAGAGCTGCCAGCTTAAGCTTGTTGTTCCTTTCCCAGGTAGACTAGAGTAATTAATACTTGGTAATACAACAGATAGGCAGACTGGATGCACAGCATGAGCATCGATATCACCCATGGGGTTGTGACATGCATTTTGGTTCTCTGGCTTGTGTCCCCTTGTATCTCTCTCCTATTATTGGGAGGAAAGGCAGGTCAGGCTCACCTTGTAACTTGTATAATAAGATGTGTAAGATCAGCACCAGAAAGCTGGGAATCCTGAGGACTTTTGGGACTTTCGTGCTGCTGTAACCCTTTTGGCAAGTGATTGTCGTACAATATAATCTCATACTGCGGAATGTGGTAATTGTTTGTGGAATCCTTCGTGGTTGGTACTAAAGCACCTGTGTTTATGTTGTTCTCTTTTGATCTTCTCGGGGAGTATCAGACCTATTGATTTGTACTGACTTCCCCTATTTTTTAAAAAGAAAAGATGTATTTCATCGGACAATGTTTTGACTAATCATTATTTCATTAATATTTTGTTTATGTGATATAAAATTGTAATAATAACTATTTTTAATACGAATATGATAATGCTGTTTCGAGCAATCATTATTCCATTAATATTTTGTTTATGTAATATAAATTTTTAATAATAACTATTTTTAATACGAATATGATAATACAAGTATTCACAATGTAATCGTTGACAATACTTGTCTTAACAAAACGAAAGAACATTATGGTTTCAAAAGGAGGAAGTACTTTGCCAATGCCATTTCATAGATAAGTCTAGGGGTTCTTTATCAATTCTAATAAAGCCTCATATGGTTTTAAAATTGGAACGTGAATTATGGAATTAGAAATAGAAAATGTAAATTTTACCCTTTGGATTCACTTGGAATTGGAGTTGACACTGAAAGTCATTTTGAAATGAATTGAAGGATAATTTAGATATGCTCTTGATGATTCCGACTGCGCCTAGTTCTTATTTAGAGAACACCGCAGCTTGTCGCATGTTACCACCTGTATTTGGGCCTATTTGAAAACAAAATCTTTTTTTGAAGTTTTGTGAAAATACTATAGATTTAAAAAATTATTTGGTTCCAGAAAGCTAATAAGCACTTGTATGCAAGAAATTGTAGCTTTAAATCATGATATATTATAAAAATGTAGTATTTTTTATCGTATGACATGTTTAGATGCTGTAGATTTTTTAAAAAAACTATGATATGAAGAACTATAATTTAAGAGACTTGTGCGAAACAATAGTTTCAAAAAGGGACCAGTTTCTAAAAAACTCTAAAAATTCTACCATGTAGCGATACCGTGGTTTTCAAAACTATATAATCTATTGCATCGAAACAATTATTATCATTTTGAAATCAACGTATATAAAAATCAGTATATTCAAAAAATTCTGATCTTTTTTTTTGTCAAAATAGGTCTTCATAACTCCATTAGGCTCTTTACAAAACCTTGGTTTTTGCGGGACTTTAGATCCCGTTTGGTAGGGATTCTCTAAACCATTTCTTTCCTTATAAAGACGGATGGTCTTTATCTATATACAAATAGATATTCGAAAAGGTAAAAAAACACAAAAAACTGCATGATATGCTAATTCAATATGTTAACCCTACCCAAAGCCAAAAAAGTTATAAAACAAAAATATAGGCCAGCACTATGTTGAACTATCTCTGCACTTCCGATGGTATGGTTCACTTGCTAAAATGCCATTGTATAGGAGCCTATAAGGCTTCCTGATACTATTTTTGAAAGGAAGCTTCCTGATACTATAATATGGGGAACAATCTTTTATGGTGTTTGCAAATGATTTGTCCCTTGTTAAATAGTAAAGTTGCAACCTACATTTTTTGAAATAAACGAAGGAGTAAAGCTTGTGAGAAAAGATTTGTCATAAGCCATGCAAGCAAGCATGACAAAAAAAATTGTCATAAGCCAAGCTACAATAACACCACATGAATGTTTCACATTGCCTCTCACTTTTTAGAAGCAACCGTTTACCCTCTTTTTGTTTTTTTTTAAAAAAGGATTGCAGGAGCATTGCACTGTTATTTAAGTAGAAGAGCAAGTCTAGAGCTCATACAAGTTGTGAGTACAATCTACCCTCTTTCGCAATCAGTTTTGAGAGGCTATTCCCTTGATACGTCTCAATCAATCATCGAAACATTTTTGTTTGTTATCTAGAAACTCATAATGTAGATCAATATAAATTACATTGGATATTACATATGTAGCCCTAGAGATAAAACAAATACAAATAAGATATCTTTTTTGAAAGATGAACAACATTCACAGCCATCATATCCTCTATATCCTCATCGACTTGTATAATTGAGAAATATGTGTCTTCTCTCTAATTAATTGTTTATCTTTTTAGAGAGGACTCTAAAAACAACTTTTTAACAGCAAACATAAGATCTTATAAGTTGTGACACATCTAACTGCTTATATCTATATAATTAATAAAACTAAAGATATAAATATAGGGCATATTTGAAAGTTTTGCTGGCGTTTGCTTTGCCCAGCCGAGCAAATCAAAACACGTTTGTTTTCCTTGCTGAGTTGCCTCGGGGCCTGCACAAGCGAGCTTTTGCTGGCTGCAGTAGGCGAGCTCAATCGACTCTCTGCGGCAGGTAAGGCAAGGCCCGCTCGTTAAAGCGAGGCGCTCGGCAACCGAACACGTTCATAATAACAACTAATGATTTGCGCGCGCCCATCGGCGCGCGGCAATGTGTAATTCATAATAGTCGTAGAGATTTGTTTTAAAACACGAAAGAAACTAAAACACCACAGAAACATAGAGAGCCCTAGCCATTTTACCAAGCCCATGTTACAATACAACAATAACTTATCAATCTATATTCAATTTCAAGCTTCAATTATGCTCTCCCCTCCCTTGCATTCCTTTCGCTCAAGGCATACTACTCACACCATCCTACACACTCCTAACACATTACAGTTTTTCCCTCATCATCAGCGTGTTTTTTTTGATATATCACCAAATATTCCTTGGCCATCTCCTCATCTGTAGTGATAGCTGAAACAACAAATATAATTCCACTTGGAATATAGTAAGAAAGGAAACATAGTCAAATACATTGATACTTCAAAGCTCAGGAAAACGGATAAACCTAAGGGAACAAGCGACTAAGATAATCTATATAATTCCACTTGTTTGCATTTCTTTTATACTCAGAAAATAAGAGTGTTAAAGACATGTGGTCACCCTATGTAAATTACAATGCCGAAGGAAATACGGTAAGAAGAGTAGCTGCTAACAACTTGCCGAAAGCCCAGGTAGCAGGAACCTAAGCAGTTGATCAAATCTCAAATGTAGTCATTTTTATGTGCACGATCAATCATGAAAGAATGACCCGTTAAAAGAACTTACCAACACAAACTGGTTGTAGGGAAGCTGAATTCCTCATCCAGTGAAGCCCTGCAAAAGAAATTAAGGAATAATAAGTGGTCATTGCTATGTAGGTTGAAGTAACACTTAGCCCATTTGGAAAATAGATAAATTGATACAATGACATATATATTATACAAATACTCAAAATGGAATATAAATATATGTTATTAAACATACCCACCGAATTTGAATAATTTTAAAGCTCTTCAAATAATTAAAAAGAATAAGGAATAAGAGATTAAGTAGTCTGTATATTTTATCACTTAATGTAGCTAGCTAGCCTGATCTCTGTCATATAATATGCATATTGAGAAGGGCGAGGGTATGCATTCAGGTATGTGCATTCTTTGCCTTTTCCGGAGGATTTAAATCAATCACTTGGTGTTCCAATTTACAGGTAATCAATGGGCATGAGAGAGAGAGAGAGAGAGAGAGAGATTAGAGAGGTTTAAGTTGAAAAGAGCTGATGAATGGTTGAATGGGCTTTACCTTCGGCTATTGTTGTCTGTTAGGCTGGTGGGTGCTGCTCTCTGTTGTGCTCTTGGGCCACAATCTCTGGCTGACTGGCTTGCATCGTGTGCATGTCTGTTGACAGCTGACCTGCTGGCTTATGTGCTAGGCAATCCTTTAGCAAGAGAAAACTGCTGCATCCTTGAAAAGGTAAAAAATCAATATAAAACATCATACCTGCAAATGAGGATATTATCACAAATAAAGTATGTTCTGCAGTTTATACAACAAAACAGCTGATGTTGGGCAGAGAGGTGACGGAGAATACATTTAAAACTTGTGTTATCATTTTAAATTGGACCCTTTAACACATCTACACCATTTAAAAAAAGTACCTAAATCGTCTAGGCAATGCTTACACTTCTGTAATCTCATTATTAATCCAAAGCCAAATGTTTTCATCAGTCCTTGTTTAGGTTCTGAAATCACATTGGTTTAGGAGTGACAACCTAATATAGTATCATTTGACAGCAATGAAAATCTAGTTCACATCTATAATAACAAGGTAGTGGAATAGATAGCGTTTTCAAGATATTATATCACTAGGCAAGCTTGAGATGAAACATAACAGCTCAAGGTGCACAGAGAATTAGATATGAGAAAAATGAAATGGTGACCATGCTAACAACTACACAAAGCAGAGTATAATTATCAAATTCGCTAAGAAATATTTGTTTTTTTTTAAAAAGCAAAACTTTGAGATCACATTGCTGCTCTTAAGAGTGAGCTGGCTACATAGAGACCAATTTAGAATTCAGAAGTAAATTAGTACATATTTGAAATAATTATCAAATTCTGGAATCAGTGAGACCTCACCTTTTTTTAAAATGGTTCGGTGTAGCCCTCATTCAAAATAAGTTTCCTCCAAACCCATAAAAATCAAATGGCATATATTAGCACACTATGAATATTTTTAGAACATGTATTAGCACATCCACTGTCTGGTCTAACATGGCAGGTTTTGCTATGTACACCTGAACCATATATGGAAAGATCTATCTTGAGAAATCTCACATAGTAACATTCATGAAGAGTCCATCATTCACTATGATGTGTGTTTAACAGAGCATGACAGAGGTGATCTAGGACTATAAGATACAAAGAGATCTATCCTTCTTACATTTCAATGCAATGCTCATTAGTAAAGTTGACATTTTTATTTTTCCTAAAACAACATGTAAGTGCACAGATGATTCAGAATGCCGGATCATTGTGTCTAACTAAACAGCAATGATGGTGTGGGGAGATTCACATGCATCAATCAGTTGGGACCCAAAAGAGAAGAAAAATCTTTTTTTTAACTACAGGACTTGTAGAACAAATGTTGTGATATGATCCAAATTCACCTATGGAGCGAAGCGGAGGCCCATCACCAGAGATTTGGACTGGAGCGAAGGGGTACTGTGTTTTTCTCTTATGAGCGCACAGTTTAGTCCCACATCGGCAACGCAACCAAGCACGGTCACGTGAGCTGCCTATATAATAGAGCTTTGCCCTTGATGAATAAATCATCCTCTTGTAAGCCGCCAACAGGCGTTGTAAACACACACATGATATAGTAAAGTTTTGCTGGCTGGCGCCCGTGATTTTTCCCTTCTACATCGGGAGACCGTGGTTTTTTTCCTTCTACATTGGGAGGGTTTCCACGTTAAAATCTCGTGTCTCCTGCGGTTTGATTCCTTTACTTCTTGTCGTTTATTCGCCATCATTTATAACAAGTGGTATCAGAGACGGTTTCAGATTCGGTTTCCTTGATGTCGACGACGATGAAGTTTGATCTACCGCTGTTGGATTACAAGACGAGGTTCGCGCTGTGGCAAGTCAAGATGCGGGCTGTTCTGGCGCAAACTTATGATCTCGATGAGGCGTTGGATAAGTTTGGTGGCAAGTTGTCCAACGAATGGTCTGATGAGGAGAAGCGCAAGGATCGTAAGGCTCTGTCTTTAATTCAGCTTTATCTGTCTAATGATATTCTGCAAGAATGTCTGCAGGAACAGACTGCTGCAGCACTCTGGCTGAAACTGGAATCGATCTGCATGTCGAAGGATCTAACCAGTAAAATGCATATGAAGTTGAAGTTGTTCACGCTCAAGATGAAGGAGGGTGATTCAGTGATGAGCCATATATCTGTGTTCAAGGAGATCGTTTCTGACCTAGCGTCGATGGAGGTTAAGTATGATGATGAGGACTTAGGTCTCCTATTGTTATGTTCTCTGCCAAACTCTTTTGCAAATTTCCGTGACACCTTGTTGATTAGCCGTGATGAATTAACCGTTTCGGAAGTTTATGAGGCACTCCAATCAAGGGAAAAGATGAAAGGTATGGTGCAGCCTGACGGATCGTCGTCGTCCAAGGGCGATGCTTTGCAAGTGAGAGGCAGACGGAGCACAGATCTTCCAATGAAAGTAATGATCGTTACAAGAGCCAAGAAAGTAGAGGTCGTTCTAAGTCCAGACCACCCAAGAAGTTCTGTAAGTATTGCAAGAAGAAATCACATTTTATTGAGGAGTGTTGGAAGCTTAAGAACAAAGAGAACAGAAAAAATAATTCGAATGGTAATACCTCTGTTGTTTCTGGTGCTGGGAATACTTCTGATTCAGGAGATTGTCTGATTGTTCTTGCTGGTTGTGTTTCTGGTCATGATGAATGGATACTTGATTCTGCATGTTCATTTCATATCTGCACTAACGGAAATTGGTTTAGTTCATTTAAGCCTGTGCAGAAAGGAGATGTGCGTATGGGAGACGATAATCCGTGTGACATTGTGGGGATCAGCTCAGTTCAGATCAAGACTCATGATGGCATGACACGCACGCTACAGAATGTGAGATACATACCAGGGATGACCAGAAATCTGATTTCGCTCTGCACATTTGATGCAGAAGGATTCAAGTACTCCGGTTCGCATGATAATCCAGCTGATATGATGACTAAACCTAAAAGGGTAAAGTTCAACACTGCTGTTCATACCACCAAAGGTCCTCTTGATTATGTACATGCTGACTTATGGGGTCCTTCTCGTAAGCCTTCTTATGGTGGTGCTCGTTACATGCTTACTATTATTGATGACTACTCTAGAAAAGTATGGCCTTATTTTCTGAAAAATAAAGATGATACTTTTGCTGCTTTTAAAGATTGGAAAGTGATGATAGAAAGGCAAACCGATAGAAAAATGAAGGTGCTTCGTACTGATAATGGTGGAGAATTTTGTTCTGTTGCATTTAATGATTATTGCAGGCAGGAAGGCATTGTCAGGCACCACACCATACCGTATACTCCAAAGCAAAATGGTGTGGCTGAGCGCATGAACAAGACCATCATCTCGAAGGCTCGTTGCATGTTGTCCAATGCACGGATGAGCAAGCGCTTTTGGGCTGACGCAGCTAACACCGCCTGCTACTTGATAAACAGGTCGCCTTCTATTCCACTTAATAAGAAAACACCTATTGAGGTATGGTCTGGCACACCCGCTGATTATTCACAGTTGAAAGTCTTTGGCTGCACTGCTTATTCTCATGTTGATAATGGAAAATTGGAGCCTAGAGCTATTAAATGTCTTTTTCTTGGTTATGGTTCGGGGGTTAAAGGATATAAGTGGTGGAATCCCGAAACTAAAAAGACTTTCATGAGCAGATGGTCTGGCACACCCGCTGATTATTCACAGTTGAAAGTTTTTGGCTGCACTGCTTATGCTCATGTTGATAATGGAAAATTGGAGCCTAGAGCTATTAAATGTCTTTTTCTTGGTTATGGTTCGGGAGTTAAAGGATATAAGTTGTGGAATCCCGAAACTGAAAAGACTTTCATGAGCAGGAGTGTTGTTTTCAATGAATCTGTGATGTTTAATGACAGTTTGTCCTCATATCATGTTCCAGATAATTTTAATAAAGGGCTGCAGCATATGAGCGTGCAGGTGGAGCATGTGGATGATGATACAGACGAGCAGGTGGAGCCGCCTGTGGATGATCAGGAAAATCAAGCTGTTGATGATGAGGCTCATGATGATGTTAAGCACTTACCACCTGATTTGCAGCTAGAGGAGGATTTACCTATTGCTCAGCGCAAGTCAAAGAGAAATTGTGGACCTCCTAAATGTCTCATTGATGAGTGTAATCTAACTCATTATGCTTTGAGTTGTGCTGAACAGGTGGAGAATTCACATGAGCCGACCACATATGTTGAGGCCATTGATTGTGCTGATAAAGAGAAGTGGATTTCTGCTATGCATGAGGAGATGCAGTCACTTGAGAAGAATAATACCTGGGATGTTGTACCATTGCCAAAGAAGAAGAAAACAGTCCACTACAAGTGGATCTTTAAGAGAAAGGAGGGTTTATCTCCAAGCGAACCTCCAAGGTATAAGGCAAGGTTAGTAGCGAAAGGCTACAGTCAAATTCCTGGTGTTAATCAACAATACCTATGCCTGCAGGACCTTTACAAAATTGTTTCAGAGAGTTTCTTCTCGGTAGCAATCTCGGCCACTACCTGAAATTAAGTTCAGGTTCAGGGAAGTAAATGTACAGTGCAAACATCAGTAGTAATGAAGGTAAACTATTCAGCTAAAAATGAAACAGGGAAGCACCAGTACCCAGTGTCCAAGTAACACATCAGTTGAAATAAAACATAGTACTACTGAACAATCAAAGTTAGAGAAAGGGGAAAGCTAGTCAAAGTTGAAAGTCATGGGGGTTGTTTCGATGGGCTGTTTTGTGGAAACTAGTATCCTTAAACATCATTTTAGCTTAAGTAAAATCATTTGTCTATGAGTAAAATTAGTTTTCCGTATTGACAAATCTACGTTTCTAAGAGAACCAGCAACATAGTACCTTGTTCGATAGAGAATGACAGTACCTGGTTCCATAGAAAGTGACCAAACAGAAGATGCTACTTGTTTTATAGTCTCCTCACTCTAGCAATTGTGGCCACTACTTGAAAGTTACTTCCCATCATTGAAATAAAATACAGTGCATCAGTAGAACTGAAAGTAAGCCATTCAGCTAATAAAAAACATGTGGCAGAATGAGTCAAACCAGTTCATTTATGGATAACATAAACTTTGACTACGATATTCAGAGATCACTAGTGGTTCTATTGCAGAGGCCAAGAATTAAGAAAGCCTGCACAGTGAACAGATATTAATGAGCATGAGCAGCAGTTCTAAAATTCGTATAGAAAATAAAATGTATTTAAATATTTCAAGATGTCAAAATTGGACTAAAGAAGACACAAAACCAGCATGGGCTGCGCAATAAGCATCTGCAG
>OAMR01000067.1:1451203-1461393 GCA_900205405.1 Echinochloa crus-galli
TTGGCCGATGTTTACATGATGACCGGCCTGAACATTACAGAGTCTGTGCGCCCATACCTGCCGACCGCATGACGTCATCATGATGAAAGATCGGTATTTAATTAGATGATCGTTACAATATTTAAACACAACCGATTAACTGGCATAAAGCATGATAAATGTGAAAGCACGATCGTAAATCTCTAATAAACAAGAATGCATAGGTTTAAAAGCACTAGTCTACCGCATGTCTAGGTACCTTCGAACCCGTCAGGCGTAAAATCAAACAAGTTAATCCATCGCATGATACAACTTGTTTAAAATCACACCACCAACCAAGATTAGATCAATCTACCGCATGATATACTCTAAACGTGGAAGGCTAAAAGCATTCATTATTTAAAACAAAGTTACGAACATGTTTTCACTCATTGAGGTTTGCCGAATACGGCTAGATAGCCGATTCGGGTTCCATGAAGAAGGAACAAGCTTCGTCGATGTTGATAGACCTATCAGATCGATTTCGAGCTCTAATCCACCGGATGATTAGTTCTAAAACGACCCAAAAACCTGCATCTACCGCATGATACCCGGCTCTGTCAAGATCCATACAAAACCAACGAGTTTGAACCCGCGACACGTGGCAATCTAGATTGATTCGAATTCGGCTATGTAAGGAAACGTAATCATGTCATGCAATGGATCAAAACCGAACCTAATCAATCTAAATTGGGCAAAAAGAGTGTTATATGAATTAAACATAAAGTAAAACCCAAATAACACAAGGTAACTTAATGAATCTATTAGATCTTTGCCAAAATCTAATAGAGCCGATAACTTGCTTCAAGCTAAACCTCAGCCTACCGCATGACTCATGATTTAACAAAGAAGCCTTCTCATACCAAGCTTAAATCCACCGCATGATACTAAGCATGATACAAGGTTGTCGATACTTACGGAGGTCGACGGATCGATGGTTCCTCTCGAAGATTTCGACGACACGACTAAAGGACTCGAAAAGGTGGCGCAAGGCCGGTTTGTTGTATGATTGTTCGATCCCTATTACAATCACCATGGGTTCATATTTATACCCTGGTTTTGACACGATTCCTACTCGATTACGATTACAAAACGTTTGTTTCCAAAGAAATACGTCTAAAATGCCGTATTCATCTTGTATTCTTCATCAGATCGGCATCTTCCTTACTTGATCCACGTCATCACGCGTTCCCGAATGCTTTCCATAGAGCAGCTCCTTGCCGAATCGGCGACGGACTCCCGACCGCAGTGAGGGCGTTGTCTGCAGGGTCTCGTTCGACGGCGGTTCGTGGAAGCTCTCCGTGGTGAAAACCAAACGCTGTCGCAGTCGCGTCTTTGCCTTCCTGAAGGCGTTGTTTGGAGGTTTTCCTTGTAGCCGTTGGTGGTGGAGTCGTAGGCTCCGCGGAAGGTCGGGTCCAGTCGATTTGTAATGGTCTCATGGCCCTTTAGTTTGTTCGTCGCGAGTAGTGTCTTCCTATCTCTGGCGCGCGGCCTAGAGAGTCCTGTTACGGGTTTGTTGGATGCTGTTCTTCGAGCGGTGTGTGCTTTATTGTAAACTGGTAATCCCAGTATCCTTTGGAGGATGCTTTATATATAAAGCTGGCTATGGTCTTTCCTGGAGATATACTACTGGTACCAGTGTTACCTCATGACCGAGTCAGTTTTTTAGTTACAGCCTTACAGGTTGACATAACATAACTACATTATAGACTTCATATCTGGTTTGAGATGTACTTCAGGAGTTACCAATATAGTAATATGTGGTTCATTCCCGCATTAGTCGACTACGATTACAAAACGTTTATTTCCAAAGAAATACGTCGAAGTGCCGTATTCATCTCGCATTCTTTATCAAATCGGCTTTTTCCTTGTATTCAATCCACGTCATCACGCATTCCCGAATGCTTTCCATAGAGCAACTCCCTTGCTGAATCGGCGACGGACTCCCGACCGCAGAATGCCTTTGCCGAATCGTTCTTGAAGATAAGCTTTCTTAGCTGAACGATGTTTATCTTTTCACCAAATCCGGCCCACATGTCAGCCTCTTCCTGGTGTCAATTTTTGGTGTTAACAATAGCATCTCGAGGTCCTAGCTGAAGATGAGCAATTTCCTCCTCCGGCACCACGAAATAATCCTAAGACAAATAGACGACGTTGATCTCCATATTGTCACGCTTTGGAGAAGGCTCAAAGTCAACTAGTTCTTCATCTTCAACTACTAGAGGAATTGTATCTTCATTGGTGGTCAAAGTAACTTCAGCTCCTGCCTCTGTCTCCAAACCGGTCTGACTGGTTCCAGAAACCGGTCTGACCGCTTCTGCGGCACCCAAACCGGTCTGACCAGATTCTGAAACTGGTCTGACCGGTTGTCCTGCTGGCTGCACAACTGATTTAACTTGCCACGTCTTGGTCTGAGGAATCATAGGCCTGTATCTGTTGAACTGTTCATCCCTCAGCTTCTCAGCCTCCTGTTCCCTTTTTCTTTGTTTCGCAAACGCTGTAATTTTCTCTTTTGTGTGTGAGTCAAACCGGAAGGACACCACCTTGGTTGGAATACCTTCTTTACAGCCTTGCTACTGCTAGCCTCATGATCATTAGCCAGGATCGGCTTTTTAATTGCCACAGGAGCCGAATTTCCAATAACTATCGGCTTTTTACTCAATTCTTGCATGGCCACTGGAACTTCACCAATTGTCACAAATCTTCTGTCTTTGGTTCCTTTTGGATCAACCATGGGCTGCACATCCTCCTTCTTCTCCTTGACACAGTATTCTTGCTTAGGAGGAGCAAATTGTTTTTGTTCAGACCGAAACCGGTCCGACCGGTTTGAAACCGGTCTAACCGCTTTGTAAGCTGGCGCCGGACCTGATTGATGTGAGCCCAATCGGTCATGCACTGAAATTCTAGGATCATTGCCCATGTAATCTTGAGGTGGTTGTGGCATGGGAAAGCATTGCATCCACATCCCTTGATCCCATGTTGGAAATGGAGAATTTGACGCGGGAGGTGCCCATGGCAGGGTAGCATACATCTTCTGTGGTGGATAAACAGTAATAACATCACCACGGCGCCTATTGTTCTCTGGATAACCATCTCCACGCATTGGTGATCTTGGTCTTTTTTTACCGGCCCCTTGAACGGCCTTTGTGTACTTGTTCAGGAGCTGAGAAAAAGTAGGCCCTTGCTTCAGGACCGTACCTTGCACTTTGGGTTCATTCACCTTCCAAGTACCCACTTCCGGACGCTTGGGCTTGAAAGTCCTAGGTCGGTCCAGGGGCAAACCGGTCTGACCGGTTTGGGAAACCGGTCTGACCGGTTTCGCCTGATCAGCGGACCGATTTTCTTCTAGGGAACTTTCTTGCCCCCCGGGCCTTGATGTGTTAATAGTAATCTTCAGAGACTCTTTTCCATCCAGAGTCTTTCCAAGCATCACTTTTCTGACCGGAGATTGAATATCAACTTTTTCCGGCCTTGGATCTCCAATCACCACATTCTTACCCTTAGCTCCATCGGCTTGTTCCGGTCGAATCAGCACCTTGGTATTCAAATTCAGAGTATGAAAGGGAAAGGAGCCTTATCAACTTGCATCTCAGCTAGTACTAATCGACCTTCATTAATAGCCGATTGTACCTGTCGTCGGAAAACATTGCAATCATTAGTCGCATGTGAAAAAGAATTATGCCACTTACAATATGCGTGATTTTTCAATTGATCGGCTGGTGGAATTGCATGAGAAAGTTTAATAAAACCATTCTTAAGCAACTCATCAAAAACACGATCACATTTGGCAACATCAAAAGTAAATTTAATTTCTTCTCGCCGATTTTTCTGAACCGGATTCCATGACGGACAAGAACAAGGTTTAGCTTTTGATGGCCAAACAAATTCAGCAGCATAAATCTCTTTACTTTCATCATCCGAACTATCAGAATCATTATCAACAATATGCACATTAGAACGATGTGGTTTAGCAGGTTCTCTTGAATTTTTTAACTTAAGCTCTAAACTCATGACCTTCATTTGCAAGTGATTAATAGAAAGAAAATTAAAACCTTCTAATTTTTCCTTTAAATTTGGCGGCACATCTATGGCACGTAGGTGACTCTTCTCCATGCATAAGAAGAGAGATTTGATGTGATAGTGAATAGTGAAGGTTGGAGAGAAAAAGTTTGGGGGAATTTTACCTTTTGAAAGGAACTAAACAGGGCCCATCTATTTATCTGTCAATTTAGTTTCATTTTCTCCGCTAAAGAAGTGATCATGAAATTTACGCTCCAATTGACTCCAAGTTTGGATAGAATTAGGAGCAAGCGAAGAAAACCAGGAGAAAGCAGTTCCAGTCAGTGTTAATGAGAATAAACAAATGCGCAATGGTTCATAAAAACTTGCTTCTCCTAACTGCAAAATATATTGACTAACATGCTCCCAAGTAGTATGATTATCTTCACCATTGAATTTAACAAACTCAGGAACACGCCAACCATTAGGATAGGAAACTAAATCAAACTCAGGAGGATATGGTTTTTGATACAAGTGTGAATTACCCAAATCAATCCCAAGTTTAATTTTAATTGTATTAGCCCGATCCTCTTTGAATTTAGAGAAATCGGCTTGATAGCTTGTACTAGTCATAAAACGACATGCATTAAGCGTTGAACCTTGAGAAGCGTTTGGAATCGGCCTAGAAGAGGTGCCAGATCCATTGGGTGAGCTTCCCACAACAGTAGTAATAGGAGGTGTAAAAACAGAACCAGAAGCAGCTGAATTAGCTAAAACCATCGCATTTGTTGCACCAACACCCATAGAACCGGTCTGACCAACTGAAGTGGCCAAACCGGTCTGACCGGTTGTGTAAACTGGTCTGACCAATTCGTGGACCGAACCAGGATGAGGTGGCTGTCCTGAATAATAATTCGGCGGCATACTCAAATTTGGATCTATAATGTTTTCTGGTATGCCTGACGTGTTAGGATCTGTTTCTACAGCACTTTTAGCTTTACCAATATTACTAATCATACTAACAAGTAACTCACTAGTAGCGGCTTGTGCAGCATTTAATTTTTCATCCATCATACGAGTTACTTGTTGCATAAAATCAGAAGATGAGGATTCACCGGTTACCTTAGGAAGTTCTTCAACTTTGTCGTCTGATAACTTGAAAGCCGACATTACGAACTCCTCAACTCTCTTGACGAAACCACCGCGATCCTTCTTGAAGCCCTTCAAGAATTGTGCCTTGAAGTGCTCCTCAGCAATCAGGTACCGCTTCCGCTCCTCGTCCGTGAGCTCTTCCATCGTCGCGGTGA
This sequence comes from Echinochloa crus-galli, assembly GCA_900205405.1. Lineage (NCBI taxonomy): Eukaryota > Viridiplantae > Streptophyta > Magnoliopsida > Poales > Poaceae > Echinochloa > Echinochloa crus-galli. Next base: position 1,456,528 of record OAMR01000067.1, read on the forward strand.
TGATGTTGTTCTTGTCAAGATCACGATCGATCCCGTCATCTTTGGAGTAGATTAGATCGGTTTTATAACCAGATTAATCTTCCCCAGCGGAGTCGCCAAAAAGTATGTTGACACAGAAGCGCGCCAACAAACTCGAGATCTCGCAGAACATGCAGCAAGGCCGTCACCACGGCTAACACTCGGCCTCCCTCGGGACCGGTTTCTAGAACCGGTCTGACCGCTTCTTGGCAGGAGGTCGTGAAGACCTAGAAACTCAAGCTCGGGAGGGACCCCGTCGGAGCTCGAGCAATCTAGGGTTGCTCTAGGGTCGGTAGGCCACCTAGAACGTCCTTGAACGCCGTAGAGACGAGCAAAGAACAGCAAATATGGGGTTGGAAAAGGGCTACGGTTTGAGAGATAAAAATAAAAGACAATTTGTATTTGATTCGATTGGAATACCTCAATCGGCCTTCTAGCCTTTATATTTATAGGCCGGGGAAGTCTTACCCCTCATGAGTCGGTTACAATATGGGATTAAACTCGGAATCCTAAACCTACTCGAATTACAGATCAAAACCGGTCTGACCGATTTGGCAAACCGGTTAGACCGGTTTGTCCGGATGACTGTCAATTTTGGCTGTCAACAAGTAGCAGACTTGCACAAGCCAATCACCATGTTGTCATTATCATTAGCAATGCTTCCCCCATGGCCTCTTTTGAACACCTTTGTCTCCATCCAGAAGCCTATGCCACCCTCCATTTGAAAGATTCTCTACATATCGGCAAGCATCATTTAAAGGTATATAAATACTAATCTACATAAGTGCATGATATCACGTATTTTTTGTTAAACAGTGCACAACTCTTTTCATAGTGAGTTTATATGGCTACGTTGAAACTGAATTGGATCAATTATCCGAAAAAAGATTATTTAATAAATTGTACCACAAAGCGAACATCAAACTGCCACAAGCCCACTACTTTGAAAGATCTGATGGTAGAAATTAAGAGATTCTAGAATTGTTGGACCTAATAATTTAGAAATCCTTGTTTGCTAGATATTCATGATTAAAATAGACACTAAAATCGCACTTGCTATTGCTTACCTTGGTTTATAATCGTCAGTTGTTGCTTCCACCATGTGCACTCTGGTCCTGGTGGTAGATGCTGCCCCTTGTGCCCAACCACTGGCTCAGCCGTGACTGCAGCCAGCAAGAGAAGCACCATGACCCCTCCGCCAGTCTCATCCCAGCAGAGAGGCGTGGTTCCTGCAGTTGGCTCCATTCATCCCATGGAAGGGGAGGGGGAGGAGGAGGCAGAGGTGTACCACGTGGCGGAGACGAGGAGGTGGAGGTGAAAGGAGCAACTGCAGTGCCTGCACCCGCTATGCACTCCCACGAAACGTCGCCGTTGTCCACCTGCGGGGGGCGCCCCCGCGTCGTGGCCCTGCGCTTGGACCGGCCGCCGACGTCAGATCTGTCCAAGCTGGAGGTTGACGACGGTTGGGGCGTGGAGGGGACACAGGTAGGGGAGGGGAGGGAGCGGGCAGGACAGGGGAAGGGGCCGCCCCCGCAGCCGCTCGCCGCCGGCCGGCGTGCTGCCCCTGCTGCCGTGCCACTGGCCATCGCCCCTACGTCGCCCTGCCCCAGCTGCCGCGCCGCCGCTGATGGGTGACAGGGAGTGGAGGGGGAAGCACCGGGGGAAGGAGAGGGAGCGGCACGACATGGAGGAGAGGAGGCGACGAGGCGCGGAGGAGAGCAGCAGCGGAGGGGGAGAGGGCGGCGAAGCGGCGGCGGGGAAGCGGGGGAGGTGGAGGAACGGAGGGGAGGCGGAGTGTCTGGAGGGAGGGAGGCGCGATGGGATTGGTAGAATGGCGAACCAGAGACAACCAGAAGGCGTGCGATGGTTCTCGACACAAGATATTTTTACCGTGGCTAAGGAGAAGCGGGACGCTGCGCTTCTTACCGTGAGATAAAGATCGGACGGTAACAATTTTTTTCATTATCGTGGACTCCCTGGCTGCCCGCCGGAGGCGCCTCCTTTCGTAAGAAGGAATATATTTTAACTTACCATACTCAACAAATATTATTTTTAGAAACGTCAAACAGAGCAAATATTCGTCAAAGTTGTGTCCTCTGAAGATTATAAACATGACATAATAACGATAACTCAAATTAGAAACTCTAACATAGCCGTTCTTAAATGCAAAATCTCTCCATTTATCAGGGGTAGCCAAGGAAAGAAGAAAAACAAGCCCAGAGCCGGAACACTGAACAGAAAGAAACCAGACACAGCCTCCTCTCCCCCCTCCGGCCCGGAACAGCAGGCGCCTTCGCAGATCCGGCATAGCCTCCGCTCACCAGCATCGCCATAGCCACCACTTCCACTTCCACTGCCTCCTCCATCCTCTCCACCGCCTCCTGCTTCAGCCGCTCCCGCGGAGAGAGCGAGAGGCCTGCGGGGAGGGGAGGAGAGGAGACGGGAGCGGCCAAACCCTAGCACTATCCCGTGGGCCCCTCCTCGCCGGCGGTGGCGGCGGCGGCGGGGATGGATATGGTGGTGTCAGCGCCGGCGCTCCCCGCCGAGATGGAGATGGCCCTCATCCGGGACATCACCGTCGCGGCCGAGGCCCAAGCCAAGGAGGGCGACACCTTCTTCCTCATCACCAGCAGGTCCGGTTGTGCCCGCCCGCTCGTCTTACTTATCCCGCCGCCCCCTCCTCCCTGTCCCCAAACGTGTCGATCTAGTCTCGGGTTCTGCAGCCGTTCTCGACGCCGCGGTTGGGAGGGTGTTAAGGTCGTAAGTTTGTATTTTTTTTTGTTTTAGTTGCTTGTTTTTGGTTCTTGCTGTTGTTCGTGGACGGAGGAATGCGCATTGCTGCCGGCGAAGTGTCCTGGCCCCTCTGCGCTTGCGCCTCGGCATTGGCTTGAGGTGGATTTGGTGGGCGTGGTGGTTTAGGTCTTCTCTCTGCTGGAAGATTTGACTATTTGAGTCTTCCTAGTTTTTCCTCCTCCGACGGAGTTGTAATCGGTCAGCCTAGACTTACATCTCTGGCGCGCGCCTCTTGATGCCAATGGCGTGTGCACGTTTCGTTTGAAAAGAGAAATGGGCAGCAATGGTGGAGAAGAGATTGTTTGCAGCTGGGGAAGTTCTAGGATTGTTTTGTGTTTTGTGTCATCCATGACTGGAAAGTTCTAGGATTGTTTTCTGTTTTGTGTCATCCATGACTGGAATTTAACCATTTATTTTCCGTCTACCATTTGAGCAGTGGCATAGCTTGGACTGGGAGTTAGAGGGGGGCAATCTAACATGCATAGCGTCAGAGGGGATCAATTTAGTCCTACTTTGGCAGGCCTAAGCTGCGCCCCTGCTTTTGAGACCTTGTGATTCTGATTTAGGCACCTTGCAGCCTTCTGTGTTTGATCTCTGAGCACTTTAGGACTTCACAACTCATTTGTTTTGTTTGGATGCACATATTCATGGGCCGTGGTGGTACGTAGGCTGTGGATCAAACTAACAAGAGAAAATCGCCCCCATATATCACTTAATCCAAATCTTTTTTTCTGCGCTACCATCATTTTTTTTTGCCTATTGTGAACATACCATCAGGTTCTGTTCTGTCTTTCCTCCATGTAGCACTCTGCTAGCACCTTCTTGGCGAGCTGTATACTCTCTGCCTGGCAGAGGGAGGTGAGGAGATAGACAAAAGGGTACATTCTTGTGGGAGCGTGCGCCATGGCTTGGCCATTGGTCTTCGTGGTCCCATCAACAGTTCTTGTTGCTTGCTTATGCAATCGGTGACAGGGAAATGGAAAGATATCGGTGGAAGGCTCTGTGGGGATAGGTTGAGATCGCCCGTGGATGCGCCAAATGCTTCTACCCTTGACCCCTGCCCCGCCCCTCTTGTTCAGATCCAGCAAGGTTAGCGTGAGGAGGAGCAAGGGGCACATGGAGGAAGGTGTGTCAGTGGGCGAGATGGCAACCACAACAGGTGACAGCTGCCGGAAGTCCTCACCTCTACCAAATCCTCCGGATATTAGTGGTGATCTAGACAATTGGTTTGCAATGTAGACAGATCAAAGATGGACCACATCCGCTGCTATTGGGCAAAAGCTATGGTACGATAGTGAATCCCTTATAGTGGCATGAGAGCAGTTTCCTTAACTCACAAGTATCATCCGCCCCATGGTACTTGAGGACCTTTCTTTTCATGATAGTGGCATGAGAGCAGTTTCCTCAACTCACAAGTTCCGCCCCATGGTACCTGAGGACCTTTCTTTTCATGTTATGATTACAGTATCTTAGAGTACGACGTTTTGTCGAGGTGGACTGCTAGTAGGATGCCTAATGTATCTAAGCTCCCCCCCCTCTCAGTGAGTGGCCATGAAAGTATCTGTTATAGAAGGTTTCTTAAAAAATGGAGATTGATACTATTATTATAATTATTTATTTTCCTTTTTTTTGCCTTATTTAATATATTAGCCTACCTGGCAGTTGCCTCATTTGCGTACTCTCAGTTTGGTTTATAAACGGGTGATTCTTTGTTTGCTCAACAGGTGGTGGCAAAGTTGGATCGATTATGTTATTCAAGATTTGAGTAGTGTAACAAGTAATGGTTCTCATCATCATGAGTTTTGTTCAAAAACTCCTAGAAGGCCAGGAGCTATTGACAATACTGATTTAATTGATGATACGGCACTTGAAGTCTCCAATATGGAGATTGAGATACATGATACCTTAGTTGAGGGCCGTGATTACATACTGCTTCCTCAGCAAGTGTGGGAAAAGTTGCATGGTTGGTACGTCACAGTTGTTTAAACTCTATATTGTGGAATATGATTTCCATTGACTAATCCCATGCAGATCTGTCACTTTTAAATACCTCTA
>OAMR01000067.1:1462693-1492291 GCA_900205405.1 Echinochloa crus-galli
GCTTGGTTTATATTGAAGTGAACCCAGCATATGTCTTGCCAATATGCTATTTACATGGTTAACATAAGTACTTATTGCACGGAGTTTTTTCTGATAATATTGTACTTAACTATTTGTAGGGACCATGGAAACAGTAACAGTTTGATACCTTGGAAGCCCTATGGTGTTCCTCTCCTTGCACAAATACCTCGCAATGAAACTGTCACGGGTTTTGATATCCATGAGTTGGTCCATACAATGCTTGTGCCCATGCTAAGAAATCAGGACTCTCCGCATTTGGCAGCTCAAAGTTCTGTTTCCACAAGGACACATAGTTATAATGCTGACAGCAGCAAATATCAGCTACAATTGATTGATGATAGCAGCACAGTCATTGAAAAATCAAATGATGTTATCAGGGTCCCACAATCTTCAGTCGCAACTGTATTTTTTGTCAATTGGTCCAAGGCAGATCTGAAAAAGGTCAACACTCAACATTTAGAGTACCTTCCAGAGGTGTTTATGTATGCTCCTCCTGCCAAGAGAACCCGTGGTGAAGCTCTCTCACTCTATGCATGCTTGGATGCTTTCTTGAGAGAGGAACCTCTTGTACCTGAAGACATGTGGTTAGTTTTCAATTTCCACATTCTTTGAAACATTTAATACTTTAAAACATGACAATCCCTCAACAGGTGGTGGCAAAGTTGGATCGATTATGTTATTCAAGATTTGAGTAGTGTAACAAGTAATGGTTCTCATCATCATGAGTTTTGTTCAAAAACTCCTAGAAGGCCAGGAGCTATTGACAATACTGATTTAATTGATGATACGGCACTCGAAGTCTCCAATATGGAGATTGAGATACATGATACCTTGGTTGAGGGTCGCGATTACATACTGCTTCCTCAGCAAGTGTGGGAAAAGTTGCATGGTTGGTACGTCACAGTTGTTTAAACTCTATATTGTGGAATATGATATCCATAGTCTACTCATGCAGATCTGTCACTTTTAAATACCTCTACGTGCCTAATTGTGCAGCAGCTTCTTGTTGTTAGTAGTGTCTGCATAGCTTACCATTCTATTCACATGGTCATGTTTACCTTTTTTTTGGTTCATTGTTATTTTTTATTTAGTATGGATTACTGTCTTTCAAGGTGATTGTGGTTCATATACATGTTTTACTGATATATTCACTTTCCTGAGCATACTGAGCGGACATCAAAAGTAACTAATTTTCTTATAATGTGTAGCAGCCACTATCTATCAGACTTAACAATTTTTGTTGGTAGTTGTCAAATATTGCTTCGTCAAATTATTATACGTAGAAAACAGCAAGTATAGTGAGTACCCTTTGATCTTAAGATGAACTGAGGCACGGAAAATGGTGTTGTTTTATCTCCAGATGTTTTGCATTGACTGCAAAGCAAAATGTAGTGCATGAAAGAAGGTTGATGCTATTATACTACGAATTCAAGTTAAGAAGTTGAGAGCTTTTCCCGATATACAAATATGAGTTCATTCATTTGTGTTCACTATGTGAGAAGCTGTGATATCTTTCCATTAAGAAAAAACAAACTGCACCACTTTTTATTTGATGTTTGGAATGCTTCTCATTACTGTCAAAATGTGTTAACAGGTATGGTGGAGGGCCAACATTACCAAGAAAAGCAATCAATACTGGCTTTTCTCAAACTGATTTGGCCATAGAAGTTTATCCTTTACGTCTGCAGTTACTTCTAATGTCAAGAGGAGAGCGAACCTTTATAAGGATAAGCAAGAAGGTATGCTTGGTGGCTACTGTCGAGCAAATTGTCCTTTCTTTTAATTTGTATTTCCATAAATTATTCAGAGTGTTCATACTTCAGAATTAATGTAAACTGTGATGCCACTTTGTAACTATAACCTATTGTCGAAGTCTTTCAATGTCATTAATAGCTTCTGAAGATGTTTGCTAGATGTTGTTTTATGAAAGAACTGAAACATTGAAAATTTACAAAAAGACCTACGAACCATTTGCAGGATACAGTTGGCCAACTCCATAAAAGGGCCTGTGAGGCTTTTGAATTGATACCAGATGAGGTAGCTGTTTGTTTTGATGTTTGTTTTTTTTGGTTGCAAGGAAAGGATTTTTTTTCACATTTATTGTGGCCATCATTGGCAGGTGTGCATTTGGGACTATTATGGTCGAACAAAGCATGCATTGATGGATAACTTGGAGAAAACCCTTGACGATGCCAACATTCAGATGGATCAGGAAGTGAGTCAACACTTTATAATAATTTACATGTCCCCACCCCAAACTGAAACTGTAGAACAAATGCCTGCTAGTTCATAGCTTTTGTAGAGTAAATGACCTGGCTTACTGACTATATGCTTTTATATTGTTATTATCACAGATTCTAGTGGAGATTACTACCGATGCCAATGGTAGTGTAGATGGTGGATGCATGAGTTTGGTTAAAGGAAACGATTTTTTTGAGCGACCAACTTCTTTGATAACTGATGGTCCAAGATCAGGATTGCCAAATGAGAATTTTGCAGCCAACAACTATGCTTCTAGAAGCTATAGTTCTAGCCTGACGCCAAACCTCTACATGCGATCTCCCAATGGTGACCTTGATAATGCACATGGTTCTAGTGGCATGATCAAGAGGGGCTCACCTTTAGGTCTTACAGGGCTACTTAATCTGGGAAATACGTGCTATATGAACAGTGCTATACAGTGTCTTGTGCACACTCCACAGTTTACTAGATATTTTTGTGAAGATTACCACCGCGAAATAAATCGGCAAAATCCGCTGGGTAATGTGGTAAGTATTCTTTCCACTCATTAGATCTGGAGGTGATGCTTGAACATAAAGCCATTTTTTGTGGAGAATATGATCATCGTTATATGCAGTTGGCATAATTTTTTTACGATGATATTATTTGTAGCAGTCAGCATTTTCAGATTTATCTGTGTATTTAGTTTTCTCCCATTGTTCTAGACATGCAACAATCATTAAAAGACACCAGATCCTTAATTTTTAAAATCTGTATCTTTTTTTGATCTGTTAAAACCTTCTACATGTACAATATCTTTTCTTGACTGCGGTAGTTGTATTGCTTCTTAATTACTTTTCTAGTTCATATTTATAAGCTTGTCACTCAAAAAGTGGTCCATAAGTTTTCCTTAGTTTTTGTATTATAAGCCACTCTAAATGTCATGTTTGTTTACCTTGAACCAAGTAACCTATGTGTTTACTATTATGTACTGGCATATAGAATTATTAGAATTGAGCATGCATGATGGATATTCTCTGCACCTAGAATGTATTTTAATCCTGCAAAAAAGATCTTTCTACCCTTTTCTGTTTTCATTTTCACTAGCATCCCACGTGTTAATTTGTACTGAGTTCTGATGGTAGTCATGTAGGGTGAACTTGCATTAGCTTTTGGTGAGCTACTGAGAAAACTCTGGGCTCCTGGAGTACGTGCTCCAGTTTCGCCTAGACCATTCAAAATGAAGCTTTCTCGGTTTGCATCTCAGTTCAGTGGATATAACCAGCATGATTCACAGGTTTGATCGTCTCTTTAGGTTGGTGTTCCATGTTATGTTATTTCGCCCCTGAATCTGTACCTTGGCAAAATACTGCAGGAGTTGTTGGCTTTCCTCTTGGATGGACTCCATGAAGATTTAAATCGTGTGAAACATAGACCTTACATAAATTCTGGAGATGCTGATGGACGATCAGATGAAGAAGTTGCAGATGAATATTGGGCAAATCATATTGCTAGGAACAATTCAATCATTGTCGATGTATGCCAGGTTGGTTCTAAACTTGAGTGGATCACCTCACTATAAAGTTGAGTCCTGTGTAGTCCTGATAAATGCTGATTGCCTATTGCAATTCGGTACCGTCATGTTGCTCTTGCTTGTTTGGGATTGAAGTGGTTCTTTGATGACTTTGTAGTCATGTGTGTGTGCATGTACATGTATGCACCTTTTAAGTTTCATGTCTTTGCTTTTCTTGTTTATACCTCTTTTCTGTGGCCTTCCTGTTGTAATTACATGTGCTACCTTGTTACAATTGGAGCTAGATATACATGTGTATGCGCGGAAGGATTAGCTGTGTTATATACATCTCTATTTACTCTTTAGTGTTGGGCCGTTCTTGAGCTGCAATACTTGAGCTGGATACATGGATACACACTTGTGAATCTTCCCTTTCAGGCACTGCAATACCTGAGCTGCATACTTGTCACAAGATGCACACATCTGTCATCTGCTTGTTGCATGCAAATTGACATGTTTTTGTCTTAGGATTTAGTTCTCTCCCTAATTACTGCTAAGGCATATTTCGCTTACATTTCCTTCTATAATCATTTTCCAGGGTCAGTACAAGTCAACTTTGGTCTGCCCTATCTGTGGAAAGGTCTCAGTGACTTTTGACCCGTTCATGTATCTTTCCTTGCCCTTACAATTTGCCTCAACCCGGAGCATGACTGCTGTGGTCTTTTCTTGTGACGGAAGTGTTCCACCGACACCATTCACTGTAAATGTACTGAAGCAAGGTAGGTGCAGGGATCTGTTACAAGCCCTTGGCAATGCATGCTCACTTAAAAATGGGGAGAAACTTCTAATTGCCGAGGTTTGTCATTAATGCTCACTTGAACTAATGTACAGGTTGGCGTGTTTGATGATCGTCAGTACTTCACATTTTTCTTGAATTTATCTACAGATACGGAATCATAAGATCTACCGTTTTCTTGATGATCCAGTCCTTCAACTGTCTACAATAAGTGATGATGATCATCTGGCAGTTTATAGGCTTCCAAAATTGGAAAAAAGGGCAAATTACATTCAGTTTGTGCATCGTCGCGAAGACTTGTAAGCAACAAGAAAAAACACTGATTTACATTTATCTTGCTAGAATTACAGCCGTAATGGTTTGCTTGGTTTATATTGAAGTGAACCCAACATAGTCTTGGCAATATGCTATTTACATGATTAACATAAGTACTTATTGCACGGATTTTTTTCTGATAATATTGTACTTAACTATTTGTAGGGACCATGGAAACAGTAACAGTTTGACACCTTGGAAGCCCTATGGTGTTCCTCTCCTTGCACAAATACCTCGTAATGAAACTGTCACGGGTTTTGATATCCATGAGTTGGTCCATACAATGCTTGTGCCCATGCTAAGAAATCAGGACTCTCCGCATTTGTCTGCTCAAAGTTCTGTTTCCACAAGGACACATAGTTATAATACTGACAGCAGCAAATATCAGATACAATTGATTGATGATAGCAACACAGTCATTGAAAAATCAGAATCCATGGTACAATTGATTGATGATAGCAACACAGTCATTGAAAAATCAAATGATGTTATCAGGGTCCCACAATCTTCAGTCGCAACTGTATTTTTTGTCAATTGGTCCAAGGCAGATCTGAAAAAGGTCAACACTCAACATTTAGAGTACCTTCCAGAGGTGTTTATGTATGCTCCTCCTGCCAAGAGAACCCGTGGTGAAGCTCTCTCACTCTATGCATGCTTGGATGCTTTCTTGAGAGAGGAACCTCTTGTACCTGAAGACATGTGGTTAGTTTTCAGTTTCCACATTCTTTGAAACATTTAATACTTTAAAACGTGACAATCCGGTCATGGGCGCATAATGTCCCATTTTAGCTTGTACACCACGCTCAGACAACATTAGGTTACTTTGCTGCTTGCACTTGTACTTGTGTTGTTATAACAGCATAAATCTATGTAGGATTTGGTATTGGAATATAAGTTTGTTTTGGAAAGGCACTTGAAAAATGTTCCTGCCTTATGTCTAATAGCTTTCATTTATACATTGTGTAGTGATAAAGTTATGTTATTTTGTTAGGTATTGTCCAAGGTGCAAGGAGCAAAGGCAAGCAAGCAAAAAGCTGGATTTATGGAGACTTCCGGAAGTGCTAGTCATACATCTTAAGAGATTTTCGTTTAGTAGGTCAACAAAACAAAAGTTAGAAACTTTTGTCAGTTTTCCAATACATGACTTGGATTTGACAAATTATATTGCAAACAAGAAGAGTTCAGAGCGCCAGATGTATGAGCTGTATGCTGTAAGCAATCATTACGGCAACATGGCAAGCGGGCATTATACTGCACACATAAAGGTACATTTGTAAATTGCGAGTTATTAATTTAATTTCTCTGCAAGAAACTTAGTTTGATAGTGATGCCAATGTCCTATGGCTATATGGAATGTATATTGTCTATATTGGATTCTGCCATCTGTGCACATTCTTATGGTTTTTATAATTTATGTAGTAAGTTTGTTGTATTGTGGCAATTGCAATGGTACATGCAATCTGTTAGCAATGCTGCCTCTTATAATTTTAATCCATTTCAGTTTGCAATCTAGCTCCTCTTGGTGGTGCTTCAGACAGATAATGTCACCTGCAATATTTTTCTTTTTGTGAATTTTCAGTTGAGGAGTCCCTAATTTGTCCAAGTACCAGTTTGTGTTCTGGAGTCCCCATTGATGCTTCTCCATGTATGAATGCTGATAGGAATTTTTCTCTATGCAGCTCGTGGATGAGAACCGGTGGTACAACTTCGACGATAGCCATGTTGCAGCTATTGATGAAGACGAGGTGAAGACCGCTGCAGCATATGTGCTGTTCTACAGAAGAGTTAGAGAACAAGATGGAGCAACTAGTAATGGATCTCAGTTATATGCAAAGAGAAGCCATAGATCTAGCTATAGATAGACCCATCCATTGCGCAGGTTCGGTGCAAAGAGTTTTTGGGAATGACACCTGCACCTCCTTTTGTTGGAATTGCAAGGAGCGAATGGCATTGCCAATTTGCCTCTACCATGGCAGAGGAAAAAGGCTCGCCAGTATCAGGTGCATTTGATGCGATACCATTGTCCAGGTGGAAGTCATGAAAGATTAGAGCATATTTCTACTGCAGTGCTGATGCAGATGGAGATTGCTTAGGGCAGATCAAGGGAGTGATTAACTCTTTATGTTATGCCGGGTAGCTTCAACTGGAAGGTAGATTTTGGTGTCATTTTGTTTTTCTGATTTAGTCTAGAAGAGAGAAACAAGGGGAAGCAGGAGAACATTTAGGAACACCTTTTGTTTAATTTGATTTATGATTCCATCCATTTTTAGATTTAGTTTAGCGTGTACACTTAGACTGTTGTTAGCGATGGGTGCGCTGGTGTTGGTTGATGCCTTGGTGGTCAACTATACTATACCCAACTATACCAAACTCGGCAGCGGTGAATGCACCTTTGACACTGTCAGGGCATTAGCCTTGCATTATGGTGCTGTTGTTACAGCAAGAGTTGTATCTTCTGTTGTAATATTGTACTGGCAGCAGTTTCCAGATTGTAAAATTTATTGAAGTGCTGACATCTCCGGGAGGAATCCCCCTATGTTTGCTGAGATGTTTGTTGGAAGAAGCTTGGGAGTGAGTGGTGTTACTGGGTTGACCAAACAGATAAAAATCTTCAAGACCAGTGCGATCTCTCGTTCCGGTCCGCGTGCTACTGCTCAAATGTGGATGATGCAGTTGCCCACAATCTCTTGCCGCTCACCACGGCGCCACTCAGATGGTACTCCTCCCCTTTATCCTTTATGTGGCGCAAAGCGTTGAAACATTTGACACCCTTTCAGAGAATCCATGGTCACCTTTCATCTCTCTCCACTCCTTCCTTCGCCTTCTCAAGAACCTCATTGAGCGGCGGATGGAAGGCCTCGTCGAGGAGTTCAAGGAGATTCGGCGGCCGAGGACGATGGTGATGCTATGGTCCTTCAGCTCGACCTTATTCTACTTAACAGCAAGCTAACTCACCAAGCTAACGGTGTAACTAACGGTGTAATAATGGATCGGCAGATGTATTCTTACTCGTGTTAACATCGCCGTTGAGGTCGCTACCGGTGTATCTGACAAACCGTGTCTTCGCTGTTCCCTCAGTAGTGGTAGCCGAGACTTGTCCTAATTATATAGCACGTCATCTCATTCTTTTTGAGAAGGTGCATAGCACATTTTATTAAAAAAGAACTACAACAACGTAGACTCAAGAGAACCCTCAAGAAACCAAACAACGACAACCACGCAAATGGTGGCGCCCAACTTAGGGCAGAACAACAAGAAGAAACCTACACCTCACCACCAAACCACACTACAATAACAACACGACAGCCCTACAAAGATAACCGAAGTACACCACGACGAGCCGCTTAGACAACCGAAGCAATCAAGCAGAAATGATACAGAGAAAGGATACAGAGGAAATAGCCAGACGATGCCTTCAGGAAGAACACCCTGCTCGCTGTCGTCATCTATCCTTCCAAGGACTGAACTTTCACTCGGCGAATCCACAAACTCAAGGGGTGGATGACAACGTCTATAAAAAGGTGAGCTGCGCCCATGGATTTAGCCTGCCATCACCGACTTCAAAGCCAAGCGGAGCTTTTGCTTGTGACAACCGGTCCCAACACCGTACACCCACTCAAGAAGGCGGCATCAACATAGTAGCGACGACTTGATGACCATGAAGATGACAAAGGAGACAACAGGGAGCAATTTCTAAATAGCCACCCAACAACGACCGCACGACCGCGCATGACTCTGGGGTGGTCAGGGCTCAAACGATTGGTGGTGGAAACCACCCTAGGGCGCTGCCTGGGGATTATGACCAACTCCGGCGGACCGCACATCAAACATAAATATTTGCTAATACTCCATAACCAATTCCTAAACATATGTTTCGCAAAGAAAGAAACGCTACGATGTCGCCCAAGACATGAAGCCACATGTGTGTTTAACATACCGCACGTGCAAAATGACAATAAAAAAAATGTTGAATCGATTGATCATTAAAACAAAAATATCACCTTTTGTTTCCTTGCTAATTGCGTTTAGCTAGGTTGTCTCTGGTCAACACCCCTTCTCATAAATACTACGTAAAAATCTTACTTTTTAGAGACACTTTTAGTTTTCATAAACAATTGTCCAAGTTGGGGACATCGACATGTATCATGGCTAGATAGTGAGATTTTACTGAGAACTGTCTAGTACGTAGGATGTAAGTTCTAGTGAAACTTATCCTGTGTGTGACGCAACACTATGTACGCAACACTATGTTAACCATACATGAACTTAGGTCGTTCTATGCTGCTAACTTATTGTGTATGGAACGTAATATTGATGGTTAAGGAACCAGCCCAATATTTACACAAACCAATAAATCCAGTTTGCATTATGATATGTAGACCACATCTTGTGCAGCAAACCCAACAAACTTGTACTTAGGCCAAAATCAACCAACACAGCCAACTAAACATGGCCTGATTGTGCCCTCTACCCTAGCTTGGGCCAGCCAAATATTTACGCAAACCAATAAACCCAGTTTGCATTAGAAAAAAGTCCTATTTACCTCCCTGGATACAAGACCAAGTTCACGAAACCACCCTAGGCACGAAAACCGACCGGGTGAACTACCTCCCTCAACTTTCAAAACCGTTCACCTTGCCTCCTTGCCGTGGTTTTAAGCAGTTTTCAAGGTGGTTTTACCTTTGTCAATTGAAAATAAATCTCGTAAATATTTATTAAACCACAAAAAAATATCCCTAAGCTTCTAAAAATTATGAGAAAAATCCTAGAGATGGATTGAGATGCAAAAAATCTAAATAAAATATTTAAAACTAGTGAAAATGACTACAAAATTTTCTAAATTTAAATTTAATTCTAGCAAAATGGAAATATATCCAAAAACTTAAACACACACAAAATTTTCTAAATGCATCTTGAATACTTTTCTCAATAAAAACATGAAATGAAGCCAGTATGAATACATTCATCGTAAATGCATTCAACCATCATAAATGTAACATATATTAATGTTGAATGCATTTATGCATTTACGATAAGTGTATTCATGTCGGCTTCATCTTATGTTTTTATTATGGAAAGTATTCAAGATGCAATTAGATATGGATTTAAATATTTTCATATATATATATTAATTTATTGTATATATTTTCTATTTTGCTGGATCTAAATCTAAATTTTAAAAAATTTTATTGATATTTTCACTAGTTTAAATATTTTATCTAGATTTATTGCGTCCCATTCCATCTCTAAAATTTTTCTCAGAATTTTTAGAAGCTTAGGAATATCTTTTGTGGTTTAATAAATATTTACGAGATTTATTTTCAATTGAAAAAGGCAAAACCACCTTGAAAATCGCTTAAACCACGGTAAGGAGGCAAAGTGAACGGTTTCGAAAGTTGAGGGAGGTAGTTCACCCAGTTTTCGTGTCTAGGGTGGTTTCGCGAACTCGGTCTTGTATCCAGGGAGGTCAATAGGACTTTTTCCTTTGCATTATGATATGTAGGCCACATCTTATGCAGCAAACCAAACAAATTTGTACTTGGGCCAAAATCAACCGACACAGCGGACAAGCATGGCCTCATTGTATCCGCTACCTTAGCTTGGGCCAAAAGTTTACAATACTGTCCTGTTCTTAGTTTGCTATATATTTTCAGTACCGAATAAACTTTATTTTTATTATGAACAGAAAAGGCTTTGTGGCTTTCATACCGTTGCAGCCAAATATTGATCCTATATTGACGGTAACCATTACTACACACTAAGCTTAGGCCGGTAATATACGCTAGCAAATTTTTTTGTAATGAAATCAACACACGCCATTCTTATTCTTTCAGGTGTTGCTGGGTTGTCCAGTGGGAACCAGCCGAAGTGCCCCTCCTCAGCTCTTGCAGCGAATATTGCATTCTTTATCGCAAACAAGACAGAGGATCCCAGGAAAAATGGTGGCTCTCCTACAGCTTTGGAAGAATGAATAGCCTTCGGATTTGGTATTCCCTGCAAAGAAAGAAGTAACATGAAGCCGATCATAATCTACTGGAGTCCTAGACCTACTACATTGTGAAGCTGTTGAAAATGTTCTTCTTTGATAAACAAAATGGGAAGCATACAGTAGAATACTAGAATGCACACATGGGGCAGTGGCAAATAACATGATACTATGCTTAACAAATTCATGGGCTATCCAATCTACTTTATGATTTGTTCTACAATAGTTTACCTTTTTTCAGGGAGCACTCAATTCCAACTGACTACTCATATGGAAACTAAACTAGTGTCCGACTATTGTTTAACTACGTCTGCAAAATTGTAGCATCTCCCTTGTAATGTCAAATTTTATAAAACACAAATGTAATTTTTAACTAGACAAGAAATGAAACAGAAACCTAGCAAAAATTTAACAGAATGTTCAAAGGATTGGCTTTCAGAGGTACATCATGTACCTTCAATAGTGAAACTTTCAAGTTCAGAGGTACATCATTGACAGAGGGTATTTTGTAAGACCCAGGACCACAGGTGAAAAGGTGTCCTGGCCGGATCCATTTGTGGTGTTCATCCCCCCATTTCAGTTCTTCCAAGGCTACCCAACCCAAACCTTGGATGAAAGCTCCTTCAATCTGAAATACTCCATGGTAAGCTACCGGAGGCCACAATAAGGAAATATATGAAAGAAGGCGTTGGTCTTCCACCACTTCATAGTGATAAGAAAACATTTCTCGTAGTTGAGAACATACCTGGCCAATATCAATTGCTGGATCAATTGAAAACCCAAGGTCCATAGCAATATCGACTGTCCTTGTATGAAAATCCCCAGTCAGAGTGTCGATCTCAACTTCTGCAAATGCAGCTCCATAAGTGAAATAATGGTACGGGGTTCCTTTGCCAGCTGCCCAGTCAAAATCAATGTCTGGTGTGGCATAAAACCCATGTGCAGAAAGATCCACCCGTTCCATGTAGCATGCTTGAACCAACTGGCAGAATATAAGGCCACAAACCAAAATGAATTTAACTATATATTTAATGAAACATAATGATCTTTTTTACAGTGTAGTATGTTGGATAAGATTGCCAGATTTTTTGACGGAATAAGATTGCCAGATTGGCATGGAATGATAAATCAGACAAGAAACAATAATTAAGTCAGAAAACAAAAAAAAAATTATCGCTTTCCAATTTTCTCAGTATATGTTACCAAACTGAATGGAGCAATTCAGCGCTGGAACTAGACACACTGACTGTATAGAGCAATTTCGAAAGAGTGCCATTCGCAAAAGGAAGATCAGTACACTAGGGAAGTCCAATAATCTACCAAAGTACCAAGTAGTGTACCATTTACATTTTCTTAGAAAACATATACTCAAGTCATCAATCCATCTTATAAAGGTTGTGACATTTACCAGCACTCAGAGATATAATATTTGTATTGGAAAATACTTTTGCATTTGGAAAAACTTTTTTTACTCCAATGAACTACTATGTTGGTTCACTTAATACCTTATCTAACCCAGACTAGCGTGTCACATTACACTATTCACCAGCATGAAAACGGTATTAACTGCTTTCACGGCGTCTTATCCCCTTTGATCTTACTGAAGTAATAAATCAATGGTATGCACACATGGCGGCTGAATGTAGCTATGCAGTTATAAACAGATACCACCAGACTAGCTTTGCAGTTATCAAGCACCTGAATCTACAACCATATACAAACTTTTTTCTTGAACACGTAGGAGAGTACAACTATACAGAAGCTAGAACTGATTGCGATTGTAATTCTTGTTTACAGATTTGCTGCCATCTAAATACTTGGAACCATAAAGCAATTTTGCACCAGCAAGAAACTGACTTGGAGCTCAAATTGCATTGGGTTACTCTAATCTGGCCTAAAGAACATTGCACAGATGAAAGTTCTGAGCACCTGAAAGAAACGCTGATTCGAATCTTTGATATGGCAAAGAAGTGTCAAAATGAACCAATGATTAACATTATAATCAAGACTATGGTCCAGCTACTTAAGATAGAGGATATACAGGTTAATATGAACTCACCTCAGCGAACGAGTTATGGGTTCCTCTGCTAGCTATGGGTTCCAGCCGAGCTTTAATTTGCTGACAGGCGTCCAAAACTGCCGCTCCATAAATATCTGAACTGGCAGACGCCGCTGTTGCTGATGCATTTGGAACCTACATGATCATTGTTGTCAAAGAATGTTATAGTGTAAAAAAAAAATCAGAGACAGTAAAATTAGTTCATAACATGCAGTCATACAGTGTGCAGAACAATAGGAGTACAAACCCCACCTTATCAGTACTTGTCTCTGATATAAATACAGAGCTAAGAGGGATGTTAAAGGATGAAGCAGCAACTTGGGCAACCTTTGTGTGCAAACCCTGTCCCATCTCAACCCCGCCATGTGTTACCAAGGCAGTGCCATCGGTGTGAACTTGCACAAGTGCGCCAGCCTATAATAGTTATGCATAAAAAGATAAATATTTCCTTGAGTAATGAGATGAAGCCATTTTATGAAAAACTTCATTATCATATTTTCTAAATCTCATATTTCACGAAATCCAAAACCTCCAATATCCCAAGCTCAGTTGTGAGTTCGTTAATAGAAAAACACACGGATTCCCTGGTTGATTATGGGACGGGATGCTACTAGTACTCACCTGATTCATGAATTTTGCACCGAAGGATATACCAAGTTTTGTGGGAACCATAGCAATTCCCCGCTTCCTCCAACGATTATTAGTGTTAAAACTGTTTATTGCTTTGCGAGCTTCCGCAAAGTTACAAGATGTCTTTAGTTCATTCCACACCGAACTTATTGTACAATTCTGGAGCAACTGGCCGTAATGCAGCACAACCCCATCATTGTGAAAATTAAGTTCCTGTAAAACAATAAATATATCATTCCATAGTAAGATGTCTTGGCTTGGCTAGTAGCACATACTCAGCGAACTTGTATATATATACCTACTTTTATTTCCTCAGGACTTCGCTGGAGTTCCGTAGCCATGTGGTGAATCCAATTCTCTGCAATCAGCATTCCTTGTGGAGCACCAGAGCCTCGGAAAGCGGTTTTACTTGGGATGTTTGTAAGGCATACTTGCCCACTGACCCTGATGTTTGGTATATCATAGACATTATCTGAGTGAAACATAGCACGCTGCAAGACCGCAATGGATTGATCAAGTGTATTTCCACCGTTGTTATAAATTTCAAGGTCTAAGGCCAGTATCTTCCCGTCATTGGTAAATCCCACCTGAGGGGTCAACAGGAACTTGAGTAATGCACCAAAAGAAAAGAAGTACAAAAAAGTTCACTATTGGCAATTTATGAGCATTTCAGTAGTTACATGACAGTTGTGCAAAGTTTTCACTTGTACCATTTGATTCAACCCTTAATATGGCATGGTTTGTAAGGGGAAACCTCCTGGTCCATGAGAACCAAATTATTGATATGCGCTCATCTAAACACAAATTGAGAGACAAATACTCTAAAGTTTGTACCTTATATTTCCCCAGGAAACTGTGTCTCTGTCCAGTAATTGCCATGTCAACGTCTCTGTCCAAAACAATTTTTACTGGCCTTCTTAAACGATAAGCGGGTACAGATGCTGCAGCAGCAAATAATGCCGATCTGGTTTCTTTTCTACCAAATCCACCACCAATACGCTTAGTCCGGCAAACAACTTTTGATAGTGGAAGACCAAGAACATTAGCAATACATTTCTGATGATTATAAGGTGCCTTTATACCAAGAAAAAAAAATCAATTGACACTATGTGTACAATTAGTGAAATAGGAAAAATAATCATGAGTGGCCAGAAAGAAAGACAATTAGAAAAATATAAAAAGACTACATTCCCAAAACTTTTCCATTCGTGAGGCAAGTAGCCACTAGTGTGACGGAAGTAAACATTGTGCAATGCTAAACTTAACAAAAAAAATTGAATATGCAGAATGCATTTCATATAAAATTGTTCTAGTTGTGCTCAATCATACTCTGGCATATTTTGATTTGTCTTGTTTCACCTAAATATGTGCTGCACCCCATTATATTTGTTTTTTGCTAACCATGGAAAATGGATACTTGTGAAACTATATCTCCCATGTTGGAGACTTGTAAGGAAATATTTGTTTAGGAGGTGTAAGGAAATAATAATGCCAGAATCAAAGCATCATCACTACAGATAAGGGGCGAATTTGCAAAATGACAAAGAAAAACATGTAAGGAGGGACACTGATAGTCCAGGCCGCTTCCATGGATAGTGTTGGAACAAGAGAAAGTGTTAGTGATTGTGTTGAGATGTTCCATGAATTTAGTATCAACACTATATACTATTAATTTGCGCATCCATCCACATCGATACCTATATATTGTGAATGTAAAGCTCCAAAGGAAAGAGCGTACTTGAGTAGAAGCGACCATATGCATTTCGTTTCCAGAATCAACTGGCCAGATAAGAGTGCATTGAGGTTCCATGTAAAAATGCTCTTGCCCTCCAACTCGAACTTCTCCTGAAATAATTTGGTCACATGCAACAGACAGGAAACATTGTTCAACATTGCCTTTTGCGAGGCGTCTCTTGGTATTTGGATGGAAGCTTCCTGTCTTGATGGCTTCCTCGATTGATAGAATAGCTGGAAATTCTGAATACTCAATTTGTACTTTGTTGGCAGCATTTTTTGCATTATCATGGGTATCAGCTACAACAATTCCAATGATCTGCGGTTCATAAGAATGAATATAAATGGTTTCACCAGACCCCAAGTAATATCAAAACCAGTTACAAAGTTTGAATAAGATAGCGGATGAAGCGAATACCTGACCAACGCACGTAACAACATCCGATGCAAAAATCTCCTCGTCACGGATGAATGGTTCAATGTGGTTATCACCAGGCACATCTTTTGAAAGAAACAGACCAGCAAACCCTGGGGACGATTTGGCAAGTGAATCATCAATCGATAATATGCGAGCGTGAGCC
Organism: Echinochloa crus-galli; assembly: GCA_900205405.1. Taxonomy (NCBI): domain Eukaryota; kingdom Viridiplantae; phylum Streptophyta; class Magnoliopsida; order Poales; family Poaceae; genus Echinochloa; species Echinochloa crus-galli. The sequence goes on from OAMR01000067.1 coordinate 1,478,549, forward strand.
TTCCTACTCAGAACCAGAGCAGCGTGAAGAGTATTGGGTGGTGTTGGTGTGTCGTCAGTGTATTCAGCCTCACCAGTGACCTACCATAGTCGAAGATATTGCAGATTGAAAAAAAAATTCAAATTAATGGCAGGAAACAACATAGAACAGAATTTTTTTATTGGGGTTATTGTCTAATAAACTGTACCTGAAGCATAGCTGACATATGAACCATTGGCTGGCCCACGGCAGTTCCTTGCTTGACCAATTCGTAACATTGACTTCCAACAGTAACAGGCCTGCAGTAAGACTGTGTAGCTGATAGATGAGCTGCCTGAAGCCCCTCCTCTAAGAATCCTTCCCTCTTCAGTGAATGAGTAACAGAAAGGAAAAATTTGAAAAAGAAACTCAAAGCAACTGATCTGCGAAATTCAACCATTCCACCCGGTGCATTCTCTGCTAAAGCGATGTCTTCTTTCAACAAATCAAAGGCTTCGTCCGAAAATACCGAGTCCCACTTCTTTCCAGTAAGAAAGTTTTCGGTCTTTGAAGCACTCAGTGGAACCACAGCAACCCCTCCATAGACAATCGAAACATCAGAAATTATCCAGCTGTCTTCAACTTTTCTTAGATACACACGCATTCCAGAATTTAATAAGGCAATGTCATCAGCCCTTCTATGCGCCTGTTTAAATTCTTTAACATACTCAAAAGGCCTAGTCCATGGTATTATAACGGATAGCAATATTTCATCAGGTTTAATGTCAACTTTACGGTAACCAAGGACGAAATCTTTTGCCTGGGCGGTTCTAACATTGGTATTCACGTCAATTATCTGGAATTTTGCACCTGTAGCCATCCATAGTGGATTTAGGTCTGATATTGGACTAGCAGTGCAAATATTACCACCAACAGAAGCAACATTCCTGATTTGTGTTCCTGCAAACCATTTTAGCTGCCGTATTATTGCCTGGCAAGATGAAGTTTGATGCAAATCACGTTCTGCAGTAACCTTTTGAAGGATATTTTGAAGGTGTGCAAGTCTTACAGCAGAACCGATTTGAATGCCATCCTCTTTTACCATGAGAATATTAAGCTCGGGAACATGAGTAACTGAGATCATGACCTTATACTCGGCGTTCTTGAACTTCGTTTCAACTCCCACTTCAGTGTTACCAACTATGATCTTTGCATCTGGGTATACAGCTTTCAAACGTAGTACTTGCTTTAGATTAAGAGGCCTATACCATCTTATCCCATTGAATCCATTCAATTTAAGTGGCGTCATTTTTCTCAACTGAAGTTCTGGGGGAAAAATTAGTTCTCTCTCACTGTAGGCATTTCCATCAATTTCATTATATGAACAAGATGAATATCTTTCCCCTGACAATGGGACCGAAGATTCACTAAAATTGGCATCTGTCAAATCTCTGCAGGAACATGGCTTCCCAGTTGATGGGCAGATAACTTGACCATTTATATATTTTGAAGATGAATTGGTATATACCAAATTATCTGTTTCGGCAAATACACGAAATGCATCAATTATTGGCCTGTAGCCGGTACACCGACACAAATTTCCGGAAAGGTTATCTTCAATCTGGTCTTCAGTAGGAGGATGTTTACTTGATCTCAGAAGTGCATACATGGACATCACAAAACCAGGGGTGCAAAATCCACATTGTGAACCATGTGCTTTGGCTAAAAATTCCTGCAAGCATAGAGAATCATGCATGAAGGAAGAGAGATAAACAGCATATAGCATTGACCTCCTGTTTTATTTATTCTTAGTTCTGTCAAAATTCAAAATTCAACACGACAGGCAGCTTTTTGTCATAGAATGGAAACAAGGATTGAACCATCAAACCAACTAGGAAAAAAAAAGACCAAAACCCCTCTCTTGCTAGTTGCTATCCTGTCCTCTTGAGTCTCACATAATTCTTTCTTAGAACCGGTGCCTTTATGTTTGCATGCTATAGCCACGGGAACTAAACCTCAGTCTGGTTGGTGGAGGCATGAAGGATACATCAAAATGCCACAACGCATAGGAGCATATATCAAAAGGATTTGCTGAGGACAAGAGCTAGGGGGTTGGGTCCTAGTCCATGGTCGACTATGAGAAAGAACTGAATCAAGAGATGAATGGGAAAACTTCGCCTAGCGATGTTACTAAAAAGATATTTATGATGGGAACTTGCTTTGTTTACAGAAGTGATCAATACTTGTCTACAGAGTGATCTCGAATGAACGAGAGGCATGAATAATTGCAGGTTGTTATGATTGTCCTCTTTTGTGGTGCTATACTGGCAGCTATGTCAGTGGCGTCATGAGAGAAGGTGTCCGTCGTTGGCAAAGTTTCCCATTCATATGTAAATAGCTATTGCTGTTCAATCTCCAAAAAAATGCTGTTATTGTTCAAGAAACTATATACAACTGGTAATTCTTACTGGCGGGAGACATTTCATTTTTTCTAGAAAAAGATGGTAATTCTTAATCTCATGGGCCATGGGTTGAACAACTCTGGTAGCAGGGGAAATGATTATGCTGAACTATCGACTAAGCGAGGTCCACATCCTTGTCGATGCCAGGTGTTATTTGATTATTAATGAGTTTTTCATGTTTTTATTTGGAGGATTAAGGCATAAAACTTTAGGTACACCACGATGAGTTGACTCCCTTGGACCGGGTGTTAATCTTTGTCACTATTTGCACGTCAATGTACTGCAAAAAATATTAACCTTTTTCAATGAGTTTGTTTACCATTCTTTAACATAATATTGGTGTCTTTTTTTTGCGAATGAACATAATATTGGTGTCTAAGGTATAAAATTTTAGTACACCTAGTTGCCAAAGATTCATATCTTACTAGGTATAAATTGTGGTGACTTTTGGTACTTTTGAGCAGAACCATGGCACCCGTATGTCCCCTGCAGCTATGCCATCCAATGCCTACCCACCCTTGCCAATGGGGCCTTCCCATTCGTGGAGCTTGTGATGCATCCGGCCCAGGCGTGGGGTTGGCCGAGGCCCAATAAATTAAGGTTGCCCGGCCCCCAACAGTTCTTAGGCGCACCCACTCAAGGAAAGGCCCAATCACCCCAAAAGACTAGTCTACTAGGGGAAGAGTGGCTCTCCCTTGTGGCTTCCTCTTCCCTAGCTAAGCAAGGTGGGATTATTCAGAGGCTCACACGGTCGCCGCCCGACTACAACTGTGCCTGGCCCATTTTGTTGCGTCTTTCTCAACGGGTAATAGTGGAGGAAGATGTCCTCATCAGCTTGAATCATCGTCATAGTGGTTGATTTAGAGGCCGTTCACCTCTAACATCATCCACATGCGATTTTGAGGATCACCATCACCAATTGCTTTGACAGCCAATGCATCTTCTGGTTCATGGAGTTCGAAGCATGCATCATTATAGTTGTTTAATTTTGAGGGCATTCACCTCTAGGAGCAAGGCTGACAATATAGTCAGCAGTGGGCTAGCTTTATGCAGTTGTCACATCACTTACAATTAACTAAAAGGCCACCTTTATAATAGGTTGGATAAGAAATATATTAAACCACTAATACCTAGTCCACCTCCTCCTCCTCTCAGTTGGCTGTAAGCTTCCCTTCTCTCTTCTCCAACTTATTGTAAAAGCTAGTGATGTGGCAACTCTGACATATACTTGATGTTGAGGCTCACCACCACCATTTTCTTCAACCAACAATATGCTTTGGCTGACCGAGCTGCTGCTAGGGAACTGTGACTGACTCCTCTTTGCATTGTCCACTTGAGGGTGCCACTTGTTCTATGACTCCACTCTGGCAGTGGCGGAGATAGGAAAGCTGGAGAAAGGGTATTAGATCAAAGAAGAGGTGCTAAATTGATTGAAAATGAAATGGATTTTGATTTTTGGACTAGTTTTTCTAGCTAAAATACATATGGATCAATGAGCAGGGCCGGTCCTGCAGCCCCGGCAGTAGCGGCCCTGGCTCCGCCCCTGCTATCGTGCCATATGATTGCCTATCTCTCCTCTCAGATGCCACGTGCCCCACTCCAAGGTCGCTCCCACACTAATCCCCATCAAAATGCCATCACCACCTCCAAATCTCTATTTCTTTCTTCATTTACATTATGATGCGGTCAAGAGAAAAAATAGGAATAACTACAAAAACCTAACATGGTGAAAGGCCGTGACTTCTTTTTTGTCAAATGTAACAATAGTGGCATAGAAGGAATAAATAATTTGAATCAATGGTATAGATGGGAAGATGATTTTTTCAGTGGCATAAAAGGGAAGAGCCATAGAATGAATTCTCTCCTATACTATTACAACATTGTTTATAATCATGTATATGCTTCAAATTTTCCATACAAACTATTTCATCAACCACTATCAGTGGGTGCCACACATGTTCTATCCACAAGTAGCACAAGAACAAAAAATCACCTGAACTTGGTGCAACCCTTGTCTGCAATCTCCAATTCCCTCAACTGTTATTATATGCATTCCCTCCATGGAATAAAGTGGAGCCAAGCATGCATTAATCGAGAAATGCCTAAATCATGGCATTAGCGATTAGTCAATCATTTTACTTTGAAGACATCGAATTCTAGAACCTATTGAATCCATATAATTTATAGCACCCATATAATATGTAAACATATATAGAATTCTAGATACAGAAATTTCCATGTGAGAAAATGTTTTTTCTTGGCAATTTGGAGAACACCAACAGTGATTGCAAATAAAAGGGAACTGAAGGGTGAATTGCAATATAATTTTATTACATGTCATGTAAAGCTCTCCTTTTCGCTAGATAGAATGTGAATAATATGACTAGGTGGAAGAGTATGGTTCCTCACCGTGATTTCATTGTAGTTTGGTCATAACTAGACACCATGGCAGTGCAGGCTCCACAACCACCTTCTCCGCATCCAAGCTTTGTTCCTCGAAGGCCGATATCTATAATGTTAGCCAAAAAATTAGTAGGCATATTGCAAGTCATGAATTGAATACTATGTTTGTATTAGATTGCATCGATAGACAAATGAGAGCAGGGAAACACTAAGAAATAAAATTATTCTTTGGCCGGATATCCCTGAGATCTTCTTAGAAATTTCCAGCTGGAACCAGACCTCTACCAAGATGGTGTAGGTGTGTGAGAGTAGAACCCCATCATTTGCAGTAGACATAGAGCGATTTTATTGTTTCTTCAACTCATGATGATTCGATGGACTGATGTGGTGGACGGCATATGTGATATCATCATCTTTGTGATAGAAAAAATAACAAGACCACATGATGGAGAGGGCTCTCCCGATAAGATCAGTCGAGAGCCAACCTCCAACTCGTGGCTTATCTAACTTCAATAAAAAAAGGATTTCATCCTTTCATCTTCCTCGCGCTTCCACCTACAGATCCCACCCCACCTTGCTCTGCCCCACCGGTCTCCGCCTCTCCAGCATCGCCTCTGACACCGGCAAGGAGGACCACCTTGCTCTATCCTCTCCCTCTTCCCCTTCCTTACTGGCCCTTGTGACTTTGTTTAAATCCAGGCTCCCCTACCTAGCTCCCTCACCGGCCCTTCTGGCTTTGGCAGCAGTGCTACCATTAGAACCACCGCCCACAACCCACTACCACCACTAACCTGTACCTGCTGCCTCCACCACCGATCCTGGCCGAACCGCCATCCACCACCACTACAGTTGCCGCCGCCTCCTCCTTGCTGTTCTGTGTACACCCCACCACCACCAACAATCCTCCAATTCAGCCTCCCCTAGCCATCCCTTTAGATCCAGTGGCCACAGATCCCCTCCCCAACCCCAAACCCTAACCCGAATTGGAGGTCGCTGGAGAAAATGAGGTGCTCGCTGGATGTGGAGGAGGTCGTTGGAGAAGGTGTCTCCATTGTTACTTTGTTTCCTTGATTCGTTACTTCTCTTCATTTTTTCTCTCTTTTTTTGTCATCTGACAGCTTCTTCTATTCCTTGGATTGCCAAATCGAGGGCTCTCCCGATAAATCTAAATCAAGAGCCTTCTCAATTATTTTTTTTTAAAATATAATCCCTCCGGTCCATCATCACTCTAACGAGGATTGTGGTTTGTGAATACAATTGCACATTGTTCAATTTTGTACCCTCTTTCTAATCATACTCCATGATGTATAATCCGATGGAGCATCTTATATGCCACTAATAATGTCCTACATGCTATTCAAAGCTCTCACGAATGCAATGGAAAAAAAAGGATCTACAGCTTCAGGCCAGTCTTATATGAAAGTGAATGGATATTTTCTCTGCTTTGGAACCTTCATAGTTAAATGGATCACAAATTAGGTTATGGGAAGGAAAAAGTGGTTGGGAAATATGACAACCCTACGAGAACAATATCCTACCTCGTATGTAACATAGCTCTTCATAATCAGAATCAGGGGCGGATCCAGGACCCGGGCTGGGGGTGCTGCAGCCCGGGTCCAGATCAGTTACTCCCTTGAACAGCCATGTAGATCAGTAAAGTGAGCAGGTGTATTTATGTGATCTCTACTTCAAAAAAGTAAGGCCGAGCCAGCAAATGTATAGGCAGTCTGCAAAACCCTCTGCATACTAGCTTTTTACCCTCGTAATATGGTCCTTTTTGTATCAATTTTGATCAGACTATACATCCATATACTAATTCAGCCCGGGTCCTCGCCGGTTTCTGGCTCCGCCACTGATCAGAATACTATAGAATAAGTCTTTGGTACCGGAAGAAGTGTATTTTTCATCCCTCAAGTATCGTAGAAGTGTGATTTTCATCCCTTATGTTTCTATTGGTGCAAATCAATCCTTTAACTAATTAAACCGAAGCACTAACCATCCCTACCTCGATTTAACAAAGCTTTACCGTCATATAACAATGGTTTAGACCATACAACAATTTAATTAATCATCGCTTAGTCACATCATCATTGCTAGAAATTTTCTTCTTGGATTTATAATAATAGAAAAAAGAATATATTTTTACTCGAATATTTTGAAAAATATGACATTCATGTGTGACTCAATTTTGTTAATTTTCCATAAAATTTTTTCTATTTTCCGTTGTTGTGCCTCCCTGCTAATCCCAGCCAGCTCATCAACGATGGACATGATAGCATCGGGGGAAGAGATGGGAGTTATCCGGATTGTGCTGTTTACCGTAGTTAGGTCATAGCCATTGAAATGCCAGACCACATTTAGTTTCAAATCCATAATATTTTGTCATGAAGCTCAAATTTATCGTGGCAGATTACGCTCAGTAACTCAGTCTCATGATTGCAGGGCGTAAACCGCTGCTAGATGACACTAAAACATTAATGTATGGATGTTTGCTGCACTGGTTTAGTTAATTAAGGGACCGATTTGCACTAATTAAAATATGAGGGATGAAAGTCAAACTTTCATAATATTCGAGGGTTGAAAAATATGGTAATCTCTCATGGGGCAAAGATCTCATAGCAGCATGAGATGATTTATTTTTAGGTGTATAAAACATTGTGATGAGCTAGGAACCAGATGATTTTGCTGGAACCTACACTCAAATAGCTAGTTTCCAGTCCATCCTGAACCAAAAGATTTAGAAACTAAAAACTCCTTTGAAGATTAGGATTTTATTATGGTATTTATGTAGTCTCTCAAGCTAATCTGAACACTGAATCCAGAAGAAAGAGGCTTTTCTATTTTAGAGATGAACTCACAGAGCAAAAAAAAGGTTGTAGAAGGTATGTAATCTGATGCGCGTTCAAATGCAACAAGAACGTCTAATGAAATAACTGAAGATGCATATTATTCTCTCGTAGCTGGGATTGAAAACAATCCTCTTATCCCTCTATCTGTCCATCCCAAAAATGATCCTCTTCAATGAAGGAAAGTATTAGGCGGGTGGAGAGGAAATGGATACCACCTGATGGTGTGGAGCTGAAAGTTAATGTCGATGGTGCTTTTCTGGCAGATACAGGAGCTGCTGCTGTGGGTGTCATTATCCGGGACAGAGCTGGCCATCCCCTGCTAGTTGCTTGGCAACGTATCTTCTACTGCAGGGATGCGGAGGAGGCGGAGGCTGCGGCATGTTTGGAAGGAATACGCTTAATTGGCGGTCAGGTGGTCTGATAGGCCATTGGTTCTGGAGACCGACCGTGCCTCGGTGGCTGCTCTACTCCAAGGAGGCGAGGCAGGTCGATCCTTGATTGTCCCGGTAATCTTTGAGATGATTAATGAAGGAAAGCAGCTACACAAGCTGGAGATTCGTAAGATAGGAAGAGAGCAAAATAAGGCTGCGCATTTGTCAGCGCATCTAGCTTTTAGTTTAAGTTCTGAGTGTTTCTTTTTCTCTAGACCATGTCCCCGAGTATGTCCGGACATCAGTTTGTAATGACATTGGTTAAGTAATAAAGCTCTCTTCTTTCCCAAAAAAAATGATTCTCTTATCCAACTTTCTGTCTGTCCCAAAATTGAATTTAGCTTCTGGATTCTCGGAAGCTGCATAACAAGTTCACTGTGTTCGAGCTCCTAGTTTTTCATGCTGAGAAACTGCCCACAAACTCAAACAAGCAGACCTTAGTTACCCACTTCTGCCAATAATAAAAAAAGAGCTCAAGATATATGTGTACGATGTGTATCACTGAGGACATTATGTTTCATGTATACTTGAATGAATGAAGCGACCTGAACATATCTATTTTCTTGTCAAATACATAACTCAAGTCAACATTTTAACTAAACGCATGATGAACACACATAGAGGTGCGATGTAAACTATGAAATGGATGTGAATGGAAAATGATAAGAGTTATTACATATTTGGAATATCTTACTATTACTAATTGGAGGCTCTACATTAATCCTCGCGAGAAGCGCTAGAAAAAAAATAAATTCTAGAAATTCTAAAAAAAATCAGAAACATCTAACCATTAATTTGGTATAGATAATCATCCTAACTGTTGGATCTACTCTATTTTAAAGAAAATTACCCACCTATGCCATTATGAAACAACAGCCTAAAATAACCCCCTGTATATACATATAAATTTCCCCCCACTGCCATTGGAAAATATATTTGCATAACTCGAATAACAGAAAAAAATAGTACCGATCCATAAATCCTAAGAATTCTTTGTACGACTACTTTTGGTTTCAGAAAACAAATATTAAATAACCAACCGATCTCCCTGGCTCCTTAAATGCGTTTATTAAAATCTGAGAGAGAATTTGGTCAATATCTCCATCCTAACGTAACTACTAATATCACATCAACCTCTCTCCATCCTTCGGTAGAAAATCTTTTGCAAAGGGTCAATCCAACCAACAAACCTAATCTGCATGTCTGCGTTTATGTAAAGCCAACCTCCTCCCAGAACTGTTTTGGTCGCACTGAGATAACAATAGTGTTTATGCCTAAGACAATTACATGTTAATGGGTGATGGATGCAACCGAAGTGACATGCGCTGGCATGTAGCAGTAGCTCTACATATTCGATCGGCAGCCGCGGCAAACTAAAAGTTCCTACTGCCTCTTGATCGGTACGTAATTCTCAACTCATGCATGTCCTTTCTATTCACGTTTTATTACTTATTAAATTGCATGGGAGCAAACGATACTGTGTATAGATAATTCAAGTGTGATTGATTGATTCTTAATTAGAGTTATTAACAAGGCAGCAAAGACTAAATACTTATCTAATTTCTGGTGGATGTGTTGACATGAAAACGCGCCAACACACTCGAGAACGAACGAACGCGCAGCACGGCCGTCACAACGGCCAACACCCTGACCTCCCCGGAGCAAACCGGTCAAAACGGTTTCAAGAACCGGTCAGACCGCTTTTAGGCGGGAGATGGTGAAGACCTAGAAACTCGAGCTCAGGAGGGACCCCGTCGGAGCTCAAGCAAGCTAGGGTTGCTCTAGGATCGGCAGGCCACCTAGAACGCCCTTAAAATGCCGTAGAGACGAGCAAAGAACAGACGATAGGGTTTGAAAGAGATTAGGGTTTGAGGGATAAAAAGTAAAGGACAAATATGTTGGTTTGATCGGGAACATCTCAATCAGCCTTCTAGCCTTTATATTTATAGGCCGGGGAAGTCTTACCCCTCATGAGTCGGTTACAATATGGGATTATATCAGAAAACCTAAACCTACTCTAATTACAGCTAAAAACCGGTCTGACCGGATTACAAACCGGTCTGACCTTTTTTCCCGAGTGTAGATCTTATCAAAGTCATAACTCTTTCATCCGGAATCCGAATTAGGCGTTCTACATATGCATCTTAATCGTCTCGACGAGAGCTACGCAATGGTGAAGTCAAATCTGGATGGTTCGGATACTTTTAGATGGAACCTAACCAATTCTGGTTTATTTACGGTTCGCTCTATGTATCTACATTTACATGACTCGCATCCACCTTTCAGACATAAAAAAATCTGGAAGATTAATGTTCCTCTAAAAATTAAAATCTTCCTTTGGTTTTTACAAAAGGAAGTGGTTTTAACTAAAGACAATCTCGCTCGGAAAAATTGGAAAGGTAGCCAAAAATGCGTTGGTTGTAACCTTAACGAGACGGTCCAATATTTATTTCTGGACTGTCATTATGTGAGAATGGTCTGGAAGATGGTATATCTAGCTACATGATTAACTCAACCCAAGTATATACGGCATAATATGTTCGGTTGTTGGCTTTCTAATCAAATAGCAAGATTAGAGACTTGATTTGGGTGGGGATTGCTGCATTATGCTGGGCAATATGGAAAACCTGTAATGATATTATCTTTCATAGAATTAAATATAACTCGATTCTGTAGGTTACTTTTAGGGGACGTATTGACTACGTTTCTGGGCGCAGCTGCAGCGTGATGAGCACAACAAGAACCTACTCTCTTCATTGAGCACAAAGCTAGAGTGTAACACCCTGCCCTCCAAAGCCGCCTCGCACAGCCCTCCCGAGGGGCGTGCACGCGTACACATAGCACCCTGCTTACACTTTCGTCCTCGCTTCGTGTAAAAGGATTAACCCGAAGGTGCTATGGCTGGAAGACAAAGGCTTATAAGGTTCCTCCACACTTGCTAAACTAGCAATGTGGCACTAAACACGTGCATCCCGCACTCATGGCCACTACTGGGCCATACAAACTGGGTCGGGTGTGACATACACCCCCTCAAAGAACCCGACGTCCTCGTCGGCGCAACTCACCCACACGGGCAAATGTCCAGGAACGTTCCCTCTTGGCGCATGCACGTACGTCCAGTGCCCGCGCCATAGTCCATGCAGTATGCCCTACCCGGGCCACACGGGCCATGCGCCCTATGCCCGCACACTGACCCGTACGCGCAACCGCGAGGGTCGGCTCTGTTACCATTTGTAACACCCTGCCCTCCAAAGCCGCCTTGCACAGCCCTCCCGAGGGGCGTGCACGCGTACACATAGCACCCTGCTTACGCTTTCGTCCTCGCTTCGTGTAAAAGGATTAACCTGAATGTGCTATGGCTGGAAGACAAAGACTTATAAGTTGCCTCCACCCTTGCTAAACTAACAATGTGGCACTAAACACGTGCATCCCGCACTCATGGCCACTACTGGGCCATACAAACTGGGCCGGGTGTGACATAGAGATGGTGTCTTTAGAACGGGCCAATGGAGGATGGAAGCAGTTATATCGTTTGCTTTAATTCTTATCTCTATATTTTGAGATGATGTGCTCTTTGATACCAAACTTTGTAATAATGGGTTGCGTACGTCTCTTGACGTAGAGGTCGGATATTGTATCCATTATCTAAAAAAACTTATCAAATTTCTTGCACTGGGGAAAAGTGATGAAACATTTGTAATAAACATATAAGAATTTATGTCCAGGTATGGTTTAAGAGGCTAGACATATGCATTAATCTTTGAGGCATATGTGTGAATAGAAAGGAGAACTAAGAACAACTCCAAAGAGCTAATAAATATGGGTACTTGAATGAATATCTATGTATATAGAGCTTTTTATAGCCTAAGATAAACTTAATTACTCAATCCGCCTCAGAATATAGCTACATTTAATTTTATTCTAAGTCAAACCTTTTTAAATAGAAAAAAACTATAAAGGTTGACAACATAAAAATGATAGTAGTAGATTTATCTTGGAACTAGCTATCATGATATATAACTTTTTCTATTTGAAATAAATTATTTTTTAGATTGTTGGTCAAAATTCGGCATCTGCACCATAAAATTGTTCTAATAGTGTATTTATTTGGTATTGTAGATGTTACTAAATTTTTTATAAGCTTTATCAAAGTTACCCAGGAGAAAGCTGAAAAGACCAGTAATTTGGAATAGAGTACACAAAAGGGACATGAGCAGAACTAAACGATATGAAACAAACTACAGTATACAATAAATAAAAGCCTTCTTAAAAGTGTTACTATTATTTACCATGATCTGCTAAAAATAATGATTACATGCAACATACGTGTTGATGTTGGAGAAGGTAGTGTTTTTTTTATGATGACAACTTGACAATAGAATTTGCCTTTTGATTACAAGAAGATTTAAACCCGTGCGGATGCACGGGTTGATGGACTAGTGAACAACTAACTGAGAGGACCCGCAAAAAGAAACAGTTTTGATCAGGTTCCTGCCCCCCACATTTTCATGTGTTTGTAGCAATTTTATCTCCTAAAATCTACCAATGGCCCGAGGTAGAGCATCGAAAACAAATAGCAATAGGAAAAGAGAACCGCAATTGACCTCTGAGGTACTGGAGTAGGGTGAGGTGGGCGAGGCCATCCGGGAGCACCCGGCGGACGCCGTTGACGTAGACGATGGCCTCGTCGGACCACTCCTCTGCCTCCGGCGCCCCCTCCTCCTCCTCCTCCGGCCTCATGTGCGACCCCATCGATCGGATTAGTTCCTTGGCTCCGAGCGTGTCCGTGAGCAAGCAAAGGCTGTGTAGCATGCGTTTATATATTATACATCTCTCGTGGATGGACAGGGAAGTTGGCTGCGGGCCGGCGTGGGACTCTTCTAGTTTAGGACTAGACACAGCACGCGTGGTCACGAGTGACATGGACACAGCGGGCCGGGCGTGGGGTTTGGCAGCGAGAGTGGACAGACCAGGGAAGCGGTGTGGACGTGACGCTAGCTGCTCGGTCCAGGACTGGGACGGATGCTGCGTGTAAGCTAATTTTGCACGATTGTCTCGCCGCGCCGTGCGTCAGCGGGACCAGAACCAGACAGATCGAGATGCTGTGAGATGATGCTTAGTCAAGTACGGCGGCAGCGAGCTCTTGGCGATTCTTTACGCATCGTGTGGGAACTGGGAACAAGTACGTGCACGGGTTAATTATATTAGGAGCTTGAGATGGGATGGACATGAGGACATATATGCAGACAACACGACGCGAGTCGCGAGAGAGAGCAGGATTGATGATGATGTACCTGCGATGTAATTAAGCATGACAGTGATAATATAGTACGCTACTGCTAGAGAACACTAGTACACTAGTATGTGTGTTTACCAATGATATTTTACACATATATTAACATATTTTCTATGAATTTTTCTTGACCACTGGCATCAGTTTCCAAAGTTTGTAGTTCACTCAAGTTAGTACATGCATCGATGACAGAATCTTTCACTCAAGCCTTGCTACCCACAATGGAAAAATCGATGCTCACTTCTTCTCTCTTCTATCCAAGCCTCGCTTGTTTACTGGCTGTGGGTGATAAGGAGGGATGTACTATTGTAAGCGTGAATAAATGCAAAAACAAAACTGCCCCCCCC
>OAMR01000067.1:1492722-1506152 GCA_900205405.1 Echinochloa crus-galli
GCCCCTATCTCGATGAAGCCTTCTCTATGGCTAGGTAAATAGTGTGCATTGACAGGTGGACTCATGCGCCAATTAATTTAGCGAACTTGATTACAGTTTGACTTATTTATGAATAACTTTGTGCCCATAGGGCCATAGTAATCATAAATAATTTTGGCAAATATATATTGACATACCATTGCTTCAGTTGAATAACCAAATCAAACACAACCAAAATCAAGTGATTACAGGTTGGTAGTCTCTGATCAAGAGATTTATTTGACACAAGTCGAGGACCACCGCAGACTCGGCTGCCGTGCCGGCCCTGTAGTGAGGGCACCCGGGGCGGCCGCCCTGGGCCTCCAAATCGCAGGGGCTCCTCCCCATGTATACCTTTAGTATGTATACTAAGACCCAAAGCCTGTTAGTTGCCTAGATATTAAGTGAGCACACCAACAACGGCAGCCTAACATGATGAAACACAAATAATCAGGATCAGCCCATCGACACCTTAAGGCTTGAGAGGCACATGTTCGTCTATCAAGGGGGCCCCAGATTCTTGTTTCACCCTGGCCCCCAAAAAACACAGGGCCGGCCCAGGGCTGGTAGTAAAAAAAATATTGTGCCATGTTATTATATAACAAGATAATTAAGCACCTCTTTTTTGTTCCCAGCACGCTAAAGCTTTTTGAAGAATTGTCCATATTGTTACCGGACTAATTAAATCCACCGATCAACAAATCACTGAAAAAATAAAAAGGAGATTGATCTTTGTAGGGGTTGCTGCTATAATGTGGGCTATTTGGTGTACCGCAATGTATGGTTTCTGAGAAAAAAAAGGATTCACTTTATGCAGGCTATCTTCAACGGAGCCTATTGGATGCTGCTTTGGTCCCTGTTGCATCGTAAAGATACAAGGGAACTGTTGTCAAGCAAAGTATTGAAAGTCATCACTTTGTATATTTTCGCTAAGAATGGATCGAAAAGCAATAATAGACTTTGTTTTTGATTATTTCCTTTTCCATGAACTGTTTTCTTTATTTTTTCATTAGTTTTCAACCTGAACATATTTTGTAAGAACTTAGTTGGGTATGGTTGCAGAGGCCGGAATTAATTCCTTTTTCTAAAACAAAAATAGCATGACCACTGCGAATGGTTATGCTTTGGAGACACTTTGGTGGCTCTGTTCTGTCCTGTGCTGACCCTCCCTTTCCACCCGATAATCCAACGTTCATGACAGATCCCTGCATACAAGATCGACAATGTTTTACGAAAAAAAAGGTTTGTAAGTTGGTAAGCCTATCCTTGCCGCCACACTCTCAGCTCCTTGCCATCCCAGGCCCCATTGATGTAAATAACCACCCAATTTGCACTTAGTTTAAATGAACCGCCGGTCTTACAACCAAGCATTATTCGGTTAAAACGAAAGCAAACCTGGTACACTCCCGGTATGTGCTCCATCACTTGCCTAAGATCAAACACACATAAATTATACAAATCACACATCACCACAAGAATCATAGATGGCAAATTTTAGACATTACAAGAGTTCAACACCTAAGATTACAAGTTCAAATATAAATGAGTCAATTCTGAAATGATAAAAGAGCTCCAAATAAAAGTCTCGGGGTCCTCAAATGACAATAAGTACAGTATCATGAATTTAGGTGTGAGTTTCCGAACAACGATCTCTCAAAAGAAACACTAAAATGCAGTGGAAAGTAAATGATAATCAACGGTGTTGTTGCCCAGAACACCATTGATGCGTGCATTGGCCGTTCGATCTACTCATCAGTGATATTGGGGTCACCAGGGTAGAAGTGGCCAAACACCATTTCCGGTTCTCCTGCAACTTAGGTAGCAATAGCAACGTGAGTATAAAAAGGTACTCGGAAGACTTATGCAATATATATATAAACCAGGATCATCCAAATGGATATAGCAAGGAATGCGGCTTTTGCAAAAGCCTATCTCATGCTAGCCTTAAATTTTGACCATTAGCATGTGAAATAACACCCTATAGACATCTAGCAAGTTTTATTAATCTTGCCCAAACCCACCTCAAGTTTTATATTTTAACATGTACAACATCATATAAACATAAAGCATGAACATATGAACAAGTATCATAAATATTACATAACATAATGAAGATTCCATGGATTTGAGCTTGCTCATAACTGAGAAGGCAGCAATTCGAATTGATTATTAATCTTGCAAGGGTGTACTTATTTTATCCACACGACTTGAGAATCATGCGGCTCGGCCATCATGCGAAAGGTGAACGAAGGGGGTACTCATGACAACCCTTCCCAAAGCCCCTAACTTTTGAGAAACATACCTAATTTATGCAGAGGTCACCTACAAAGTCAATCAACCATATATCTAGGACTGTGACCCAAATGAACAAGGAACTAAGGTAACGAGTTCATTCTTTACAGTATTGGATATGTGGTAGCATGAAAATATGCACAATCCAACGTATTTAATAAAGGACGACCCTTAAATGACTCAAGCGTTCTATGTCACCAAGACTCTTTTCTCATGACCCTACAATCTATCCAAGTCTCATATCTAAATTTTAATATCACGAATCATTAACCAACATTATGAAAATCATCCCATCCTAGCATTGATGTGATTATCCTATATATGACTCCCTTCCTTTGCCAAAAATACTCTTATTCTAAATCTAAGCATGTCCATGCATTTATCAAATTAAGTTACCATTATCCCAAGCTACTTGAGCGACAAGGTATGGTAAACAAATCAAGGAAGGTAAATGCATCAAAATCGTAGGTTCTACCCAATGATTCATAAATATATATAGCCCACATAAAACCCATAGCATAACATAATAACCGATTTATTGTAAAGAGGGGAAGAAGGAATATGCTTAGCGGCCTACCTTGATCTCTTCAGGTTCAATGACCACATCCACACCGGGCTCAAGCACGAGCTCAACGGCTTTGCTCTTTGGTGTTTCTTTATCTAGAATGGATGAATGAATGCATGATTAGAAATGATGTGATGAATGCAATGCTCATGAAGAAGTATGAAATAAATTCACACAGAAATGATAGGGCAAAACTATATTTTACCTAGCAAAGCATTACAAAGAATTACTTATAAGCACATTTAAATAGCAAGCATGACATTGCGAAATTAAATTTAATCACAGAGGAAACAACACAAGGTAAAATTATACATGATGCTAAGACAAAATTCATAGAGTTGGATTTTACACTAAAATCTATTTTCATTTATTAAAAATAATTTATTCAAATTAAACCCTTTTATAGAACATCTCTATCTCTAATACTAAAGCAAGGATTATTTCAGTGGTATGTCATAATTTTGAAAAAAACCTAATATTTATAGAAATCAACCCACTATCCTTTTGGTTTGTTGTATTTTTTAAAAAAACCCCATGATATATCATCCACCAATAGGCAGTACCTTGTCTCCTCTCGTCATCACACATCATTGCACACACCCCTTCATCTTCTCATGTCGCTTGCATCCGGGTCATTGTCTCACGATAGTTCCCGGACATGACGTCTGCTGAGGATATATCCTTTTGTCATGCTCCTAACAAGATGCAAAATTAGCGGCATCCATGTCTCGTGTGCGCCTTCATGTGCAAAGCCCTTTTACATGTAGCAATGCACGGACATTAATCTACCCACAGTACTCATCTCCTCTCGTCGTCCCGCACTGCCGCACGTAATCTTTCATCTTCTCACATCGCTCGCATCTCCGCTCTCGTTTCTGGGTGCAGCATCGATCGAGGATTTCTCCTTTGTCTTGCTCTCATCGGATATGGAATCGGGGAAGGGATCCAAGGCTCCCATGCACCTTCGTTTACAAAGTCCACTTCACACATAGCAATGCATGGGCATTTATTTACCCATAGTACCTTGTCTCCTCTCGCCGTCCCACACTACCGCACGCACCCCGCTGATATCCTCGTCGTTGACCTGCTGTCCTTCCGGGTGCTACGTCTACTGAGGATCTTTCTTTGTTGTGCTCCTCATTGGATGTCGAATCAACGACTTCTATGGCTCCCTCGCGCTTTCACTTACGAAGTTCCTGTTGGTATTTCTTACAGCATAGATATAAATCTGCAAGCATACGGATACTGGTGTAGCATTTCACCCGGGAGTATTCCAATGTTTCGTATTCATTTCCTCTAGGGAGCAATGGATAAAGAGTATTGATAATCAATAGGTACGCAACTACTAATTAATGTACAGACTAATAAGGCGGTGGTATAGGATATGATAGGAGTGATATGCATTTGACACGCACAAGGAGAAATCCAGGATAAATGATATAGATAGAAGAGTGGTCTAGCTAGTGGGAGGACAACAAGACAAGAAAAGATTCCTTTCTACTTCCAATGACTTCGAGTCATCTCCAGTGAAGACTATAGCTAGCATGAAAAATGGCATCTATAGTTTCTATTTCTATTATCTCAGCGTCAACCAACAACTCACAGAAAGGGATTAGAAGGGGAGTTGCCAATAACTCGAGGGGTAGGTCCTACAATGCCAAGACTACCGTGGTGGATTTCAAAGGCCGATAGGGCTGTCACCACTTAGCAGCTACCACACGTATGTTGAATTGGGTGCACTAGTTGGGGTCTACTTACTCTACTAGAAAGAGCAAGAAACCCTGTCAGTGCCCAGGTGAAAATTGACCTCAAGTAGCTGAGCATAATCGAAGAGTCCAGCTGAGATAAAGAACTAGGAGAGAACTTATGGATCTAGACTACAACAGCTATAACTTAGGCTAGATGTTTAACACTTATCTGTGAAATAAATGCCGAACAAATAACTCAAGTAAATGCTAGAAGATAATATATCGAATATTCAGAGTCTTATATAAAGAAAAGCAGAAGATGTAAGAACTTTACTAGAACTCCAGAAGATGACTATGGAATCCCGAGGGAAGCTTGCCTAACTTTATTTCTTGAAATCAAGGGGAGGTGCCGGGTTGGTTCGGGCGAAGTTGTGTGTTCGACCAAACCCATATTCTTCGGTCGAAGTGCCATGTGGCACCACAGCTGGGATTCCTTCATGGGGTCGGTCCTAAGGTGGTTGTGCATGTGGGCTGCTTTGGCTAAACCCATATACTTCGGCCGAACTGGACCCAGAGCCCAGCAGCCTTCTGATGCACGTCCTTTGCCTTGGGACCGCCACTTGGCTGAGGTTGTGCTTGTCTGCACCGGATTGATGACATCAGTGATCTGTGTGACTTGCCCGGTCATCGCTTGGTCATGCTTGACATGGAATTCATGCATTGAACCTAGAAAAACAGATTGAGTTTGAAGATTCTCAGGTGCTCCAGAAAAAGGAGGAATATTATATTGTGTTTGAAAACTCCCTAGCACTCCTGGGAAAACATGGATATTATTTGTCCGAGCAAGCTCCTAGGTGTAGGGATTCTGTGACTGGGTGGCTAGTGCAAACTCTTCCCTCGGCCTCAAGGGAATCCTCTCCGATGCAATGGTTGGCCACGTCCCTGGTTGTAAACTCAGCCACAACCTCCGTCTTGAGCTTCGAAATTCCCTGGAGTCCCTCGAGCACTATTATTGTACCCTTGAACAATATTGTTATACTATCCTTGAGTACGATTGTTGTACCCTTGGTTACCATGAAAGAATTTCCATTTCTTCCCAGCACCGTTGTTCATGTGAAATGGCAGGGAAGTAAAGTTACGTTGGTTGTCGGACATTGACAAGGTAGAGTCTACTTTACCTTATAGAAGAAGAAAATATTAATATTAATCTATGCGTAATACTAAAGCAAACAATCAATCTTCGTAGGAATCCGAGATACAACATTTCGTTCATCTATGGTCTGCCTCCGCTAATTTTCTTGCGTCAATTCTTTTTCTATATAAATGCAGTAGGAATCCAAGTCTTCCCTCCTTCCACATACAACATTTCGTTCATCAGGATACCAGCCTGGATACATACAACAATCAATACAAGAACACGAATCGATCAATAAATATCGGTCAATATATATCCATATTAGTCATCAATACTAACCATCATCAACATTGTGCCCTTCCTCGGCGCAGCGCTTGTCGTAGCGCGTGCATCCTTACGTCAACCAGGTCCAAGACTCCTACACGGCCGACAGCCCTGACGGGGACGATGGCGCCGGTTCTAGGGATGAGGGTGACGAAACCGAGCCATGTTGTCGAGGATGAGCACTGGCCACGCCAACGGCGAGGACGACATGCGAAGGCAACCTGGCAAGCACAACCGATCGCCTACTCCAGCGATGTCGATGCGCACGACGGTGACAATGATGTGGTGGGCTGGTGGCTGGTGCTTGGAGGTGTCTCTCCGCTGGCGCTGGGGCAACTCCTCGTGTGGGCGGTGGCGGATGTAGCTTGAGAAGGCATCGAATGAACATAGGTGAGTTCGAGGGGGCAGTGGGTGGTTGCTAGCAAAGAATGTGCAATGGTGTAGGATGAAGGCACGGAGAGGCTCCTTGAGGCCTGAGCTTGTGAGCTGCGAAACCAAAGTGGCGTCTATGGCTGCGATCGAATCCAATCCCTCATCTATCCTCTTCCTTGCTGCAAGAAAGAAAGCGATGCTTGGATTGGGGATGGGTGCATCCATCGCTTGAATGCTAGCGGATTGCATAGATTGACAACGGCCAAAAAACAAGAACAAGCGCGGTGTGAGAACGGAAACAGATAAGGATGAGCGGACATGTTGGCGCAGCGCTCTGCGTACCTTTCCAATCTCCACGCGTCGCCGGTGGGCCCACCACAGATCCAGCCATTGCGATGTTGTTGGCTGGCACAGCGGCACCGCGTGTGGCAAGCGAAAGCAGTCCAATAGTACCAATACTCGCTATTCTTCATTGCTCGATGCTGATTAAACCCCAAATAATTACCAACGATGAGATTAAACCCCTTATATATATATATCACTTTTAGCTATTTTGTTATATTCATAGCTAGATGCTGATTACTTTCAATGTCGGTTTCAACAAAATTAGATGGTCAAGACTAAGATTGGCAGGCACAATTCTAATCATCTGTCTTTATTATTTTTATTGAAGGAGTAGAAATAATTAAATAAAATATGTAGAGTATAAAAAATTAAGAGTTAAATGCATCATTGGTACACAAACTTGGCGAGTGGGTGCATTTAGGTACACCATCTCTCTAACTGCTCATTTACGAGCAACAACTTGACATATGGGTGCAAATAGGTCACCATGATGACACATAGCTAAAAAAAACTGAAATGTAGGCAACATCGCAACTATGTGTTAGCCATTTTTTTCAAAAGTCCTTACTCATCATGCAATTTAGGTTAGTTTAGTAATATCTTTTTAGATTTTGTTTGTAGCATCTTTTAGACAAGAATATTGTAAAAAATAAAAATCTTATATTTTACAAAAAAATTTAACAAGGTGAAATAAAATAATATAATAAAGAAGATATATATTTGACGTCGACCGTAGGCATCGTATAAGCGCAAAAAATTGACGCTTTGATTCGTAGCTCGGATGCAGTCCCTGCCTCTAACAAAGTTTGAGTGGTAATATAAATCCTCAAATTGTTGTGTTGTTCTGATATATTGTCCATCTTGTATTAGCATCATCAAAACTTGATGTTTGTCAGAATTGGTATATGTCAAAATGAGTCGTAATAAATAATAAAATAGTACTAAATATATACATATGTTGTCTACATGGCTTTTTTGCCCATGTGTCATGTTGGTGACCTATTTGCACCAATTAATATGCCAAGTTGTTGCTTCTAAATGAGCGATTAGAAAGATGATGTATCTAAACGCATCCACTCGCCAAGTTTGTGTATTAATGATGCATTTAACTCAAAAATTAAAATAGAATTCTATTGAAGTTAAAACAAAATATAGGGTATTTAATGCTATGATATTATTTATTTATTTTACCCGTAGCAACACACGGGCACATTTGCTAGTATTACTGTAAAGGAAAGAAAGAAGAAGTAGCAAGTGCAGGAACAAAAGGAGGGAGATAAAGTGACAGAATTAAGATTCAAAAAATTTTCTGATCTATGAGATACTTCCTTTCGATATGATAAAAAACTGCAAACAAGGGGCAGCCAGCTGTTATACAATTTACAGAGCATGTCGTCGTCTCATGCCAAGAAACGTCCATAACCCAACATGTGTGGACTGTTTACTGCCCGGCACAAAAAAAAAGATGGCAGTTGTACCTGGATTACATATACTGTACAGGTGTCTCATCATGAATAGATGAGATTTAAGTTGTGATAATTGAACGTTGATTATTGCGTCCGTTCGATGGAGTTTGATGATACTCTTGCTGGCCGAAATCCCTGCAAATAGTCACCCGGTCTTTCAAAGCTGGTGCCTTTGTATGCTTAACGATGGCTCTACCGTCGTCATCTATTTAGGAGTGTACCTATAGGTTCCAGGCTCATCAATTGTGGTTCCCTCCACTATAGATGGTTTCCCTTATGAGGGATGGCCTCTATACAAGATATAAAAATAAATGAGATATGAAAATTAAGGAGCATACCTTGGCACCAAAGATGGAAGACTACGTGGATGCTGGGATCTGTTGTGTGAGAACTTGGAGAGGGGATTGAGAAAACAGGAAGGAGGTGCGCGTCAGGCAAAGGTATTTATAGAGCAAGAAGACGTGCACAGATCGTATAGCATACTATCTCCATGGTTTAGATTTTCTACTATCCTTATCCAGAGTCTTAACCGAATAATTGAATATCTTGGCTTGAGCTCTCGTGACACGACAAATTTATTCAGAGATACAAGAAATACAGGCACATGTATTTGGGCTCAGGATATCTACAACAAAGTTTTGAGGTCCCAACGAGGGACAGTTTTCTTATGGATGAAGTAAGATACATTATATTTATTCACCAAGTTGAGCATGAATTACTATGTAGAGAATACTACGCTTTGAAACTCCACTTGGTGAGAGGCATTTGTTTGACCATAAATTATCACCTCGGAGATCAAAATCATATGCTAAATATTGAGAAATCGGTTCCTATAGAAATATTCAGAATTATGCTAATAGGGCAAGTAAAAGTCGAGTGATTGCCTGTCACTCGCGAGTTATATTAGTTGATTGTGTTCTATATATTGGAATCATAATGTCGGTGGACGGGATCTTGTGTGATATTCATGTATTGGTTTATCGCCCCATTCACATATGCTTAAATTGTTGAGGCCTGATCGTAGCTAGCTGCATTGGTCAAGTTTTTGAACGTACTAGCCACATGCTAGAATAAAGGGACCAGTAAACCAACGTACCTTTCATATTTCTTTGATCGCATTGTGAACCTTGCACCTTTTTTGTTGTGTGACACTCTCATGACCTCGCGGGTGAGAGCAGCTCTAGTTGTTAACTCGCACGGTAGGCTCGAGGAAGTACTGGTGTGGGGACTGGTGTCCGGAAAGGTATGCGGTCATGGTGGACTAGTTAGCTTACGATTTGAGAAAGGTTGCCATATGTGACCTTCAGATGTGCATATGTCGTGTGGTTAGGTTTCCTTGCTAGGTTTTGAAATCAATTTAAATTGTCTGCCCTTCATGGTATATGAAGCTACTTGTCCTATTGGTTAGCATGCAGTAAAAACTTAAATATGAGCTCGAGAATGAGAAGAAGGAAATGCATTGCTTGCTGAATTTTGTTTGCTACAACATCTGTGCTCTAGATAGTGCAAAACCTAGATGATAGCTTGTTGAATGCTTACTAAACTTGAGCTAAAACTTGAAAGTAGATGAACTTCTAATTGCTTTTTGTCAAAACAAACCCCGAGCCTAAAGCCTTTGCATACCTAGGAGTGTCTCTTTATTTTATTTGTTGTCGGTTAAGTCTTGCTGAGTATTAGTATACTCAGCCTTGCTTGTGGCTTGTTTTTCAGTGCCCGCTAGCATCTAGGAGCAGGTTGACGCTTTGACTGGGCGGTGCAATCTATCAGATGGTTGGTCTGTGGAGTGGGAGCCGCCCTCGTAGCGAGAGGGCTGCGGATGGATGTCTTGTGTGGGCTACCATGATGTCCTTTGTATCGTCATTTAGCTTCCGCTTTATGTGTTATTTCTGCTGCATTTGAACTCTGAACTTAATGTTGTAATAACATAATATTTGGACATGGTTTGTATATTACATCTATGTGAACTGTGTGGTTAAAATTTATGCTTGGTTGTATTCCAATTCATTTGTTTTGATCCATTGAAAGAAGGGTGGTTAACCAGGACCTTATACCTGACAGCTTCCAGGATTAATTTGTTTGAAAACGCTAATGAACCTTGATGCCGCTAAAGGGGCGAGGTCTCATGCCGTTTGAACCGGATTAATTCGAAGGATGCAACACCGGGGGCCAAAGGTTATGACAATGGTTCCAATATGAACGGACATGAGAAAGGTGTTCAAAATCGTTTGCTTGAAATTATCCCAAAGGCCTTATACATGCCATGTGCTCATCATTGAATCTCGCTCTTTGTGTTATGGCAAAATCTTGCAGACAAGTTCTTTCATTCGTCGGAGTTATAGAATGGATATATGCATTATTTGCATGTTCTACTAAAAGGTGGAAGGTTTTGGTTGACCAAAAAAAATGTTCCGAAACTGATTATTAATCCGTTATCTAAACCTCGTTGGGAGAGTCGAATAAAGGACATGCAACCTATTTGGTACCAGACTTGCAGAAAGTGGAGAAGGTTTGTATTGATGACCCATCAGCAACAAGTGATGCTCAATCTTTGGTTAGTACACTTTGAGAATTTCGAACTTATACTTGGTATGGTCATTTGGCATGATGTTTTATTTTCTATAAACATGATAAGCAAAAAGTTGCAATCTAAGATTATGTACATTGATGCTACTCTCAAACAAATTGTAGGGGTAATCTCATTTTTTTAGAAGTACAGAAACAAAGGCGTGAACTCTAGAATCGAAGCTGCAAAAGCCATTGCATCTTATATGGCTATAGAGCCAAAATTTTCTACAACGTGCAAAGGTAAAAGGAAGAAGCATTTCGATGAAATAAATGATGAAGATGAAGAACTACCACTGTCAGCTATGGAACCATTTAGAATCAATTACTTTTTTGACATTGTTGATGCTGCAATTGCTTCATTGACTAGTCGTTTTGAGCGGTTGAAGACCTTTAAAAAGGCGTTTGGTTTCCTATTCAACTCAGAAGATCTGAAGTCTTTGGATGATAATGATCTACAAAAACATTGCACTACTTTTGCAGAAGTTTTTCCTCATTATAATTCATTAAGGTTGATCTAGATGATTTTTTCTCTGAATTAAAAGTACTTGAATTAAAAGTACTGTAAGTAACTTTACCAGATGGTTTCATGTCAGCGCTTGAGATACTTTAGTTTGTTATAAATGTAGACTACTATCCAAATGTGTCTATTGCATATCGAATGTTATCTCAACTGAAAAATTGCTTGAGGTCAACTATGTTACAACAAAGATTGAATGGCTTGGCTATTCGCAGTATTGAGAAGGATATCTTGGGCGTACAATATTGATCTTGATATTGTTCATGATTTTGCATCAAGAAATGCTCGAAGGACTTTCTTTTGAAGGGATTGAAACACTTATTGAGGTAATCATACTCAATTTTATTTTCCCACTCTTTTAGTTTGTATTATAGACACTGTTCTTCAAAAATTATATCTAACTAGTTAAAAATAGTGTAAAGGGCCTATAAAATCGGGTTCACTCGGGGGCACTCAAAATCATAGGGCCAAGCCCAGGCGATGCATGAATTTGGTGGACCAACGACGCAACACTCGATGATTCGTTTGCCGTGGGTTGTACCGGACATACAATAGAGCTGATGGACTACTAGGTGATCTAATTTGGGGGGACCTTCTCTTTTGGGAGCTCTGAGGGGTTGGCTACCCCGCTCCTAGCCATCCAAGGCCTGAAGAACACAAATAGATAATGAACAATGTATAACTTGATCATCTTTTTATTTTTGAAATGAACCAGACAGGAGAGCTGCCGATTATATTAAAAAAAGGTGAAGTCCAGACTGGACAAAACAACAACAAAGGAAAAAAACCACAAAGTACAACTCAACTCAGGACGGTCGGATTGGGACATCGAAGCGAACCCTCTAACCGGTCGGATTGGGACATCGACACGGAACTCAACTCAACTCCATCCCGACCAGTGCGGCACCCGCCAACAAACATGCTATCACAGCTACCGCCCCTGTTCCGCACCCTTACAATCATCGAACCTCCGACGTGATCCGGCGCCGGTAAGGAAACCATGGGAGTGGACACCACCATACCAAGAAGGCCACCGCCATGCAGGACCATTCACCGTAATGCTGCTGCAACAATGCAAACCATCCGACGGAATGAAAAAACACCGGGTCCGAGCAAACACAACGCGCGGGGTCTCACCTCATCTGCCGTTGGATGCCTCCTCTCGTGCGCGGGGGCCACGCCTCATCCGCCACCAACTCCTGCTCCGAACTCGTTTCTTGTGTTGCCGTCAAGATAGCTAACATGGCTGCCCCACCTCCCAGGAACTTCACCAAAACAACCAGACCGTCATCGTGGCTCAACATCACCACGTTGCTTCCCACCGCACGAAGCTGCTACCTTCAAATCAGTAGACCAAGGTTGTCGCCTGTGCCATCTTTCGACGTTGTACCGCACCGGGTAGTCTCAGCCATGCTGAACAACCCGCCGCCGTCCGCTACAAGCCGAGTCATCCCCCATTGCCGTTGCCGCAAGCGCCGTCCACCGACGCAGTCCCACACCGAACTGACGATTGCAATGCAACATCAGCCGCCGTGGTCCGCTGCGAGCAGTCGAACGGCAACGAAAATGACGACCAGTGGCCACCAACAAGAAGAAAAGACACCCCAACGTGAGGTAGACAACACCCTTCTGCATACACCACGACGGGATTGCCGATCGGTCGAGGTCGCCATGGACAGTGGACCGCCATCGCTACCAGCTGCGCGGGATCTCTAGAGATGACACCTCCAAGGAGGGCAAGACGCCAATGGCGCCACCGTTGCTCGTCCACAAACTGGACAGGGTTTTCACCCAGAGATCTCGTGCAGCAAGGATGTAGCTCCAAAATGACGCCCTCAAGAGGGAAAGTGATGTCTGAGAACGCCGCCGCCATCTGCCAGCACGAAACTGACGAGGGCTTTCGCCCGGAGCATCCATCCCACACTGCACGCGCATGGCGCAGCAAATTGGCACCGCCCCAACAGAGAGACGCCACCACCGCGAATGCACTTGCCCCGCTGCAGAATCCTCCTTCCTCCACCACTACGCGCGCGGTCACCACGCCCACGCACCCATGTCCGCATGCCTCGGCCCACGCCGCGCCTCCTGCGCTCAGGCCCGCACCGCTGGTGGCCGCACGCGCCGCCGGCCTGCAGCCACGCGC
>OAMR01000067.1:1507212-1533906 GCA_900205405.1 Echinochloa crus-galli
GCCCGGCCCGCTGCTGCCCGGCGGGGACGGCGCTGGGCGCCGCCGCATCCCGACCAGACCGCCAGATCCGCGCGCGGTCAAGTCGTCGGCCTCCTCGCGCAGGGCGCTGCTGCCCGTTGCCGCCATGCCGGCCGTGCTCGCCTGCGCGGGCCGTCGCCGGCTGCGCCCCCCAGCCCTCGCGTCCTTCCAGATCCGCGCTAGGGGAGGCCTCTGGCGAGGAAATGGCCCCGCCGCCGCCGTCCTTGTAGGGCCCGGGCTTCCGAGGCCCTGCTCAGGCGGCGGCGAGGCTTGGTCGGAGTGGGGAGGGGCGGCGGCTCGGTGCGCGCCCGAGTCACCCCTGGGAGGAGGGCGACCCGAGCGTCGTGGGTGGGTTTTTCCTTATTATAACTTGATCATCTTTAAAATCCACAAGTTTCCTGACCTTTTAGTACCTACAACAGTAAATGATCGAAGTGTATTTTGAGGAACTTTCATAGTGAAGGTGAAAGAAAATCTGAGCAGGGAATTTTTCGAGTTTAACTCATGAATTAAATGACACGGCAAATAGAGTCAAAGGCCAGCTTTCTTCTGGGGTTGATTTGTTTGTGGATCGTGTGGACTACTGGACTGTGGACTGTGGAGGTGATCTTTTTCCAATCCACAGCAACGCACATCAAGACAATAGAGCAATCTAGTCGCCCTAGAAATAGAATCCCTCTTAGACCCATCATATAAGAAAGAATCATATGACGCACAGGTCTTGACGTCTTTGTCCGGCTCTCATGCTGCAATGTTTCTAGGATAAAATCAAACAGTCAGAGTTTACTGAAAGACTTGACTTAGTCAGTGAATTGATTACGTACCACAAGTCCACAACTGCCTTGGTTCTCTCAACACCAGTGACGGCGCGTCGTTGCCTCCAGTCAACCGCCTGTTGGTCGTTGGACAGTGTAAAATTCTCGTACGAAGCCAAGCAAATTCTTGGCCCCAGTCAACCATTAGGGGCATGAAATGAACTTGTGATACCTGTGCGTACGAAGGTTATAGACTACTAATGTGTATTGCTGGTGTGTACAGTACATGAGCAGGGTGCCAGAGTGCGAGGACCTTAATTATAATTAGGCCCTTATTCTAAGCCAGGAGCCGCGTTGAACTTGTGATCAAGTGGTGGCTTGGATTGTTGGACACGTTATGTGGACAAATACAGTAGGCACGTCGCTGGTACTAACTTGTTTGTCGGTTAATGTTGTCAAGACTTGGAACGTTAAGCTGAAATGTACCTAGCACTCTAGCAGTAGCACCTACAAGCCCTACGTTTACCTGTTGCTCCTAGCTACGTATTTTTTGGACTTGACAAATATAGTGCATTCAAAATATGCTTGATGACCATTCTATATGTTTACTTTATAGCTACATGTGGGACATTATACGTACACGAAGCTTGTAGAAAATTGATAATTTTGATGCAAATGATTTTGCTAAACTATGGAAAGACAAATATTGGTATTACTGGAATCATGGAAATACATTGCTTCAACAATGATTACCTAGTTGTGTGCCATTACGACACTTTACAAGAACCATACAATTAAAGTACAGGGTTATTACTTGGGACAATGTTGGCACCCAAAATATATAATGGACTTGGATTGGATGACATGTTGTAATAGAACTATAGAAGGGACTGCTAAAATACATGGGGCATTTAGAGATTATCACACCTGTTAATTATTTTTTTCGGGCAGCGGGTGGGTGGGCTCACTGAGTCAGTGAATAACCTCATTGCAGCGACATAAGGTAGTTCCAGATAGAACAAAGAAAGAAGAACAAATGATTTGCATTGGTTCAAAGAATAAGAACACATTTTCACCGTTGGTTCATGATCTAATAACTAGAATTTCGGGTTCCAGCCAGGGACATGCAAAATGTGCTGGGTGCTCTGTAGCATCCAGAACACCATTCTATCATGCAGCAGGTACCAAGAAAGGATTAAGCTGAGAGCTTTATCCTTCTTTCACCCCTGGAGCAATGTATTTTTCAGGTTTACAATGCCACATCTTTGTAAAGAATCGATGCTAAAAAAATGCCACATAATAAATTGTATTCCAAGTATATATTGTGTATAACAAAATGTCTGATGTTTCCTTTACACTATAGGATCAATGTGCCCGCATGCTTTATTCCTTAATCTTTCTTATGCATGCCTTCAAACATATAGTTCTTTCGCTGTTATACTAATTCATGCCACAGGGTAAGAGGCTTTCATGGCAACACCGCAGGCATCCGTGCCCCTCTCGAGCCTCATGTATCCTCCCTCACCCCAGTTCTGCCCCCACTGGTTCTTGAGCAGCCAGTACGGTGTCCCATCATCCGCCGTGCCGTACCCTACCGCCGTCACCGCATGGTTCAGGTTCGTGCCGCAGCTGTCTCCGGTCATCACCCCGCCATTGTAGAACTGGAAGTTCCGCGCATCGACAGCCACGGACACCGGCTGGTTGGCCACGGCGGCGGCGAGCGCGTCCTCGTCCTCGCTGGGCACGTCCTGGTAGCTGCTGATCGTGACCTGCGGCTGGACCGACTGGCACGTGACCTGTGCAGCGGTGTACGGGTAGGCGTCCTCGGTGGTGAGGCCGCCGTTGCTGATGATGTACTGGAAGGCGTTGTCCATGAAGCCGCCGTTGCAGCCGTTGTTCCCGTTGGTGGAGCAGTCCAGCAGCTGCTGCTCTGACAGGGACACTAGCTGGCCGGTCGAGATCTGGTGGATGCCCTCCACGGCCGCGACCGCAGAGAAAGCCCAGCAGCAACCTGAAAAATTTGCAGAAAAATTGTGATCTTATGAAGCTTACTGTATGATTGAAATAGTGCAAATATATAGACAAAGATGACATATCTATGTATCAATATAAAAAAATATAATTTACCACATTGGCCCTGGTTCTTGACTCCGGTGACTGCACCTTTCTGCCTCCAGTCAACCGCCTGCTGGTCATCTGACAGTGTAAAATTCTCGTACTTAAAACCGGGCAACTTCTTGGCCCCGGTCGGCACTGGCTTGAAGCCAGTGTACATGGCCACGAACTCGTCGTTGGTCATGTCAGCGAACTGGTTGACGCCCAGGCGATACTTCTTTCCACCGGCGGCGTTGGACCTGTCAACGAAAGCGGCATTTGCCTTGAATACCTGAAACCGGTGCGCCTTCTCCGCCTCGTTGTTGTAGGTGCGACCGTGCTTCGCCATCCACTTCTGGTGCCTCGCCTTCATGGCCTCCTCGCCATAGCCGCCTGTCGGCAGGTCCCGGGCCTCGACGACGGTGAGGATGTGGCCTGTCATGGTGATGAGACCAAGAAGAAACATCAAGGTTGTTGCCGTGATGCATGGCTTGTTGCCAGTGTAGGAAGCCATGGTAGTTCCGTTGGCAGTTATTTGGTAAGGCGCGCTAGCTTTGTGTATTGCTGTGCTGGTGTGCCGTCCAAGGGCAGGACGCAGGGGGTTTATATAGAAGGATATGATGATTCGAGATGCACTGAATCAACGGTGTCCCGTCGTCGGTGCTAGCTTATTCGTCGCCTAATATTTGCGTCAACTGTCAAGAATCTTCAACTAAACTGGAATGGAAAGTTCCATTTTCTTGTATCGTGTACGTCGGTGAATGTTGACGCCATATACAAACTAAGGTTAGCTCTCGCTATACTTACCGTTACTATAGAGATCGATACTGGCTCTTATTAGCTTGATCGATCTACATTGGAGTGCGCACATTCATTAATTTGGCAGATGACCAACAAACTGCCTTGGATCGTCCCACACGGTAGCAAGTGGATTCTGTTCGGGCCAAACTGCCTCGCCAGACATAGACGACTCCCAATTGTTCTCCACTCTTTTTCTCGGTTTTTGGACTTTGTGCAACTGATCGTTAGATACAGGATTGATCAAACAAAACAAAGATGCTACTTATATTGATTCCATTGAAATACGGGGACACAAAAGGCTAAAAAACGTGTATGGATGTACAAGATAGCCTTATCCAGCGAGGAATTCATATTCATTGTGTATTTACTCCCTACGGTTCATATTAGAGGTCATTTTGGACAAGGTTTGAGTCAAACATTGCGAATATAAATCATGAATAACAATTAAGTCGT
This sequence comes from Echinochloa crus-galli, assembly GCA_900205405.1. Taxonomy (NCBI): domain Eukaryota; kingdom Viridiplantae; phylum Streptophyta; class Magnoliopsida; order Poales; family Poaceae; genus Echinochloa; species Echinochloa crus-galli. Next base: position 1,511,334 of record OAMR01000067.1, read on the forward strand.
TGAGTTTGGAAATGTAAAAATCATATAAATAGATTGGTCATGAAAATTTCCTTCATAAAAATATACATACTCCCTCCTTCCTTGTTTATAAGGCATGAGATAACATGACACGGCCTCCCTACTTCCTCCTTACTTTGACTATTCAATTTTTTTATATTATATTAGTTATGGCTATGAATTTATACTCATTGGAAAGTATGTTTGATTACAAATCCAACCATGTCAAATTTATATGACAAAATGAAAAAATTGATGGGTAAACTATTGGTTAAAGATCGTAAAGTTTGAATCTCGTTTTGCGTGTACGCTTTATAAACGAGGAAGGAGGGAGTATATAACTTTTCAAGAAATATTTTTATAGAAAGGGAAGTCAAAGTTGTGCTTTGGTGACCGTGTCGCTAACCTAAATGATTTCTAATATGAACCGGAGGGAGTATTTGGTAGTGCAGATGTTATTACTTTTTTCGTAAATTTACTCGAAGTTAATAAATTTTGCATAGAATGAAACTAAAGTGAATTATAATTTGTAATGAAGAGATAGTAAATTAGGAAACGCGTGGGTTGTTCCTTGTATTTTGTGGCCATTACCAAGCAACAGCCATAGGATCACTAGCACAAAAAGTCACATTGGTCCGCGCACATTAATACCGAACATTAAAGGTCCGGTACTAGAGGTGGGCATGGAGCCATTTTAGTACCGGGCTTAAATTTAAAAGACCCTGGAGCCATTTTAGTACCGGTTTAAAACAACACTTGGCATTAAAAGTCACACTTTAGTACCAGTTGATGTCTTGGCCCTGTACTAAACTAGCCGACCATTTAGTACTAGTCAATAACACTGGCCGATACTAAAGTGTGACGTTGAGTACAAGTCGGTGTCTTGGTCCGGCACTAATTGACCTTCCACAGGTTACGTGAAAAGAAAAGCTATCTTTCACTCAATCATATTTGATGCATAGGTGGGATAGTAAGGAAGCTTTGCGCTTGAAAAAATCATGTGGCTTCTGGCGTGTGCGGGCCTTCCGGCTGTTCGAAGAACTTTTTTTTTAATTTTTTGGACGCAAAACCATTTAGTACAAAATGGCGCCCATATGACCGGTACCGATGACCATTTCTCTACTAGTGGATAGAGCTCAGAAGTAGGGCATTCCAAACACAGTTTATCTCACCATCCCTAATAACATTTTTGTATTTTTGGTGATAACTGCAGTAGGAAACTACCAAAAAAATTTCCCAACATCACAACTACCATATGGAACCCAGAAATAAGAGCCCAAATAAGAGTCGAATGCGGAGGATGGTTTAATGAAGTAATGGAGGCCACACATATAATCATCGTCACTGCTTGCCACACTAAGTCCTTAAAAGCTATGTTGAATGTTAGAGGACGCCACATATTTTTCTGTACAATATCCTCACTCAATTATAGTTGCAATCATTCAAGTCTGTTCTTTCTCCTACAAACGCTACCTTGTATATTCATACACGTTTCGATCTTTTGAATATTCCAGTATCTAACGACCAGTTGCTGAAGTATCGAGAACCGAGGGAAAAAAGCAGTACAGTACAATATCACACCACAAGCTCTTTGTCTATATATCAGTACTGAATTAACTGTGGATTTTGAATATTCCAGTATCTAACGACCAGTTGCTGAATTAACTGGGAGTTGTCTATGATTGTCGGGTCAGTTTGGCTGGCCGCAATAGAATCCACTTGCTACTACTACCGTGTGGCACAATCCAAGGTAGTTTGATCATCTGCTAATTAATGTAGTGCGCGCTCCAATGTAGAGCAAACCGTGCGTCAGGAATGGCCGAATGGGGCCTTCTGCTTCTCCATTTCTGCTACCAGACTCTCCACAGCTGAACGCCAAACTTAAACCGACGTATACGTTGGATGGAATGGAAGGATGCAACTCCAATACCAACTCCAATTAATACGTTGAAACTCTACGTTTACTTGTAGGTCTTATGTATGCTGTGGACATATGCCAAACTAAACGACCATGCACAGGATATATATCTGTACGTGCTAATGCTAAATACACATGTTCACCAAGCTAGCTAGATCGTTCCACACGGCCACACCACAAGTTAGTGCCTAACTTTCAGCGGGAACATGGACGACGATCTAGAACTGAAGTTAATGTTTTTCTTCCGTCGGTAATGGAATTATATCTTACTAACATATATACTAAAACTCACATGGTATACAAAACAAATTTTAGCGACATACCGTACATGATCTAGTCACATACTGTAGAGAGCATGCATGTAAAATAGTTGCATTACTTAGATATTAATAAAGGCTTGGCATAGGCATGAATCACATAAGCTAAAAACCTAATCAACTCGAACCAATTGAGAGAACCTAATCCCCTATAACTAGTTAAAAGGGATTGAGAAAATAATGTTTTAGTATATATATACCAGAAAATAATGTTTTAGTATATATTGGGAAGAGGTGCGCCACCGGATCCGCCTTTTTCTTTCATTTTTCCTGACATGTGAGTCCTATCTGCCAGTGACTTAATCTATTTTTTTTATTTTCTCTCTACTTCCTCCCTTATCTCCTCGCATCAACCGAGCATGGACGCACTGCCCCCGGCCAGCTCAGCTCGCCAGCCGCACGTTGGCGGCTCAAGGCCTTGTGGCGGCGCTTGCTCGCATGCTGCTCACCGCTTGGGGGAGTAACAAACCTTCGCCCACAAACTTTGAGCGAATCACGTCCAAAAGGCGTTGCGTTCCTTCAGCGAGGAAGTGCACAAACAATCCGTTGTGGAAAGGGAGGCAGCAATTAAGACACATTTCTGCACATCAGCTAATCTCACGGCAGAAGACCTTCATAGACTATAGTATGATATCGATGATACAGTGGATTTGCCAATCATCCCATGAAGCTGGAAATTTGAGTTGGGGAAGGACATAGTTCGCCCCTCTCATATCCCTAAGCTATTGACGAAGATGAGGCAATTGCATGAATGATAATCTCAATCCGGTGAAATGTTTGGGGCGACATACACAATCAAAGATTTCAGCAAGAAGGGCAAAGAACCATACACCATAATGTGGATTGAATTTGCGTGTCTACATGAGTTGTACCAACAGGATTCCCTTGACGTCAAGATCCTATTCCTGTGTTGCCTGTAAGTATCATCACTAATTGTCACGTACTTGTAATTCTCTTCCATTTTGTTGTACAACCGTGTGCAATTATAACTTCCTTTTGTAGATGTATTGACACTTCTTATGGTTGCTATCAGGATTTAAAGAAAGTGCACGCAAGAGAATACATGTTAGCAGGTAAATGCACGAGAAGATGATTAAAAGAAAGAAAGCAAGTTTGCCGTATAAGGAGGAGTCCAGAATAACTACATGTGTTGATTAGTCTTTGCACGGACGGATCGGCGAGAAGCTTCATTTGTAAGGATTCTATAGAAAGGAAATTAGAGTTCGTGTATTTTAATAGTAGCTTGTTTAGATTTAGCATGTTTGGTGTACCGTGACCGGCTAGAGGTCATTAGTCTAGGGTATAAATATGTACCCTTGTTCATTGTAAAGTTTTTATCTCTTGATCAGTTAAACTCGGCGCATCGCCACCCTTTGCCTTTCTGTCATGTTTTTACTTTAATCACCGGCGGAACTTGGTGCCTGACGAGGGGCTGCATCGTTTTGATCTCGGAGAAGGGGTAAGTCCAATGTTCTACCAAGTTATCGAGCGTGATGTGATCTAATTAGGGTTGTGTTTTTAGGCTTCCTTGTTACGTTTTTAATCACGTTCACCAGTTATCGATTTTATCATGTCTCACAAGGATGCATCATTTCATCTCTTGCTAGACACGGTAGAATCACACTTGTCCTGTTTAGATTAAATCTTGCATCAGCTATTATTTGTTTAATCCATCATCTTGCCGTCTATTTCGCTTTAACTAGCATTAATCTTGTTGAAATAGATCATTTTAATGATAATGGATCATTTTAATGATGTGGCAGAACCGCTCATCTAAACCCAATAAAAGTGCACTTATATCGTCTTAAACGCGATCCGACACTTAAATTGGATGAAGATAGCCGTCTGTCGGGTTCACCCGATACAACCATATATTTCGAGATCGAAAAACAAAGCATATCAATACTCGTATGAAGACGAGCCCAGGGATTACATCAATCCATTTATTACATCAAGGTGGTTCACTTGCCATTATTACAAACCAAGTTCAAAGTGAAGTAGTTCACAGTTCAAAAGAAAACAACGGAAGCAAACGAAATTTATTCGCCAAAACCAATGACATTACGAGGAAGCCTCTCATGACATCATTCACCACGTTCCTCACCATCCGAGGACGGATCCCACTCGACTAACCAACCCGGAGGGAGCTGGGTCGGCCAAGTCCGACTAGCAACCATGTCACTTAGAGTACCTGAAAAATTAGCCACAAGCAAGGCTGAGTATACTAATACTCAGCAAGACTTACCCGACCAAATTAGAAAATTCTAGACATGCCAGGCTTTTTGGCTGAGGGGTTTGTTTTACCAAAAGCATCTATAAGTGGATCCTTTCTTTCAAATTTTATTTTCAAGATTCCAGTGGATATAACCATTCTAAATGAACACTTACACTAAACAAGCATGTTGTACAAGCAAATTAAGGAACAACATAAATCCAATATTCAGCTCATGTTCAACTTGTTACTCAGTGCAGAATTGTGATCAAGCAGTCTTAGTAAAATTCGAGAGACAGACGATTCGAATCGATTTGTTAACCTTGCAAGGTGGACCTAAACACACGAAGTGCAAGACCTCGACGGATCTTCACACCTCAACCATTCCCATCAATTCCCGGTTTGTGTACAGACCCCGCATCCCTTGGATACAAGGCCCCAACGGTCCCCGGAACGACGCCGTGCCGCGCCCGCACTTGTACCCATATGCTGCAGCAAAGGAATCCAATTCAAGGGGTAGCGGGCTAAAGCCACGCCCCGGTTCAATCAGGTACATAGGATTACTGATTACCATATTTCTCAGCATGTGTTTAGTACGTTCAAAAGCTTGACCACTAACGCCGACATATTTGGACCTTAGCAGATTTTAACTAGACAAACGGGGCATCAATATCCACCAGTATTCCATCCCAAGCCCCGTCCATCAATCCTTGTGATTCCAACATAACTAAAACACATCAACTCCTATAACTCGCGAGTGACAGGAAATCACTCGACTTCTACCGAGTACCTATTAGCATAGCCATTACTACGAAACTCTGCTAGTAAGCCACATGGGTTCCTAGGGATGATGCAACTAAGGTTTCAAACAACTCCTGGACCTAATGCACATTCATAAGAAATTAAATACAGAATTGATGTGCAGTTTTTTGAATAAACCGGGTTATGCTCCGGTGCTTGCCTTCGTGCTCAACACTGGCCTTGGGCCCTTCCGAACTTTGGTTCGGGTCTAGATTAGCCTCATTCACGTTCAACTCTCCTCCTTGAATTTCAGGTTCCGCCACGAGCGTGTAGTTTCTGTCGGTGAGGTTAGTATCTACATGAAATGCACATGCATAGGATTTTTATTTAAACATTTGCATGCAAACTTATTATTGAACTGAACAAAAATATGGGGTGGGTTTGTGGCCATATTCGCCTTGATAACATAATAAACTTATCTTGTGTTCACATAAGTATGGGTTGTAATATTGGTGTTTCCATTTCACTTCATTTTGATGGTGATTGGGTACATAAATAAACTCAACTAAGTTTCTTCACCAAGGTAGGGGTGATGTTTATGGTTTGACCTTGGTGAAGCTTAGAGCATGAATTAATTAAAGTTTAAATTACTCATGGCAACAACAAGAAATTAACTTCAAAAACCGGCTTAACTATAAGAAGGTAACACTAAAACAAGTACTAAACTTAAACAGAGGTAGACATCAGCTTGAACTTAATAAACATGAATAAAATTATAGGCATAAAATTCAAAGGAACAATATATAATTAGTTATACTTAAACTATAGCTAGCATTCATGAATAAATTATTCTAGCAAAACTACTCATTCAAATGGTTCAGGAAATTAACCAAAGCATCATAGTTATACATCTAGCTTACTGGTCAAGTTTTATTTCAAACTCATTCGCAGATTTCAAACTATGAATTAAACAGTTTTAAACAAAAAGTTGAGCACATTTTACTGAATAATTAATTTACTAAAAATTATTTACTACAGAAAGGCTACAAACTAAAATAAATACGAAACAGTAGTTAAAGATCATATTTTTAGTTTCCTTCTGTACAGTGATCTAGGCATACCATAAGGAACAACATATCCAAAATTCAGCTACCTAGCCTATGTGTAGCTCAAGTTATGCATAAAAGATCTAAAACATTATTTTATTTTTGGAACAAAACCTACACAGAAAAGGTATATACTCTATCTGCAAAAGTTGTAGATCTAGCTTCACCGAGTCCAACAAAATTGAGTTTGTATTTTTATTAGTTTATACGTTCTTTAAACTATTTTGAAAGTTCGCTGAGTTTTAAACAAAAACTTATGTTTGTTTTACATTTAGGTCCCGCGTTCTTTCGTTCAAGCCCCTGCTGTTTCTAAAATTTAACACGTGGGTGATGTGGGGCCCGACTCACGACTAGATCTAGCCTATGGGGTTCAGGAGCTCACCCCGGTTCGATTGTGAGCGGTCTCGTGGACGAAGATGGCTCGACGGCGGCGAGGCGGATCTAGGGTGCACCGGCGAGGTCGCGCCGACACTGTGATGGTCTGGGAGCTCGAGGAGTAGGTCAGGTAGCTTCGTGAAGTGGAGTGTGCTCGGTTAGGGTTGAGACAGCGGGGACGAAGCTGTCCGCGCGGAGGCGGCGGACGGCGGCGACGGCGAGCGTCGGGAGAGCTCCGGAGCGGCAAGGGAGGGGTGTTGAAGGGCCGGTGAGCTGTACTGGAGTACGGGGATCACAACGGTGGGCTCGACTCGACTTGTGGTGCAGCGCAGCGGGCTGCCCATGGTGAGGTGCTCCGCGGCGGCGCTAATGGCGCGGTGGAGTGGCTCCGGTTCACTCTGAGCTTCTTGGGGGAGAGGGGGTCCTTTTATAGGCGCCTAGGAAGGGGAGGAAGCTTAGGAACGAAGCCTTGGTGGCCACTTGGCGGCTGCGGCGTGTCTGGCACGGACGTCGGTGTTCGCTGGCCGCGTGAACACACACGAGCGGAGCGAGCTGGCATGGGCTGGGGGAGAGAGTGCTCGTGGATGCGCAGGAGTGGGCAAGGCATTCCTGTGCGCTGTTCGGCTTACTGCACCTAGGGACTGGCCGGCCGCGTGGCGAGGGCGGAGCGGTGGTCGGCTTGCACGGACGCTCGGCGCGGGCGAGAACGTGAGCGTGCGGCAGGAGCGGCGGTGCTCGCGCGGGGGCGAGAGGCCGGCGGGCGGGGTCGGGCCGATGCGGGACATGACGGGCGCTCGACTTGGTTCGGTGGGAGGCAATGAACCACCGGCGGCCGAGGCGTGCGGCGCGGCGACGGCGACAGCGCACGGGAGAGAGAAACAGGGGAGGAGGACAAGAAAGGAAGGAGTTTGACCCAAATTTGACTAGATTTGACCTTCAAATTGCCAAAGAATTTGCATTGAAACTTCAAAAACTGCCAAAACAAAAGTTGCTCAAAACTTTATTCTCTAATACTTTCATATTGGAAGATTTTTGGTTTGAGCTCTAATTTAGGCAGAAAAAATATGGATTTTAAGGTTTTGTTCAACAGAACTTTGAATTTGAAAATTCAAATGCAATTACTTCAAACATTTGACTACAAGTTTCAAATTATTACCCAACTTTGGGAAAGTGATTAATACCATGATCAAGACTCTTAAAAGAATTTTAATTGGTGGTAAAACGAAATCTTTTGAAACAAGATTTGGCTTCAAAATGAATTCGAATCACCATTTAAATTTACTTAATTTTTGGCGCCTGTTTTTTTGGATTGATTTAACTAATTTGGGATCTAATGACTTGATCATGATCAAAAGACCTAGAAGATATTTTCATGTTTAAGTTTGCCCCAAGATTCAAGTACATTTTGGATCCAACTTTAGTTTGATATATAAAATACTATTTCATGTGTTTTAAACATAATTATGCCTCTATGTGTTTTTTTATTGGTACTCTAAATATTGTTTTGTCATATTTCCTATAACTTTTTATTTTGGGCAAAATTTGAGTTGAGTCCTGGTTTAATCAGAAAAGGAGGATATTTGAAATTGCATTTAAATACTCTTTAAACTTGAATATCAAAAGTAGTTGAACAAACTTTGTGGTCTCTACTCATGGTCATATTTTACTAACTCCTCGTTTAAAGTTTTAGCTTGATAAATTTTGATAGAATTTGGAGTCAACACTAGGTTTGACTCTAGTCAATCATATGATTAAATTCAAATTATGCATGAATTTGTTTTAATTTGGAACCTAATTTATTGAGTTGTCACAAATGACATGTTGCATCTTAATCTCGGCAACCCCTTTAAGGGCATCCAGAGTGCATGAGGCGGATCCGGTCTTAAGATGGGCCTCGCAATCAGAAGAGGGCTGCCCTACTATGTATATGACCCAAGTGGTCTTTGGGTGCGGGTCCCGCCTCATAATAAGAAAATGTAGCTCGCCAAGTTGCAACTCATGGTCTGCCAAACGTAGTCGTTTTGGACAAGGTTTTAGTCAAACATTGAGAATATAAATCATGAATAACATTTAAGCAGTTGAGTTTGGAAATGTGAAAATCATATAATTAGATTGGTCTTGAAAATTAATTTTATAAAAATATACATATATAACTTTTCAAGAAATATTTTTATAGAAAAATGAAGTCAAGTTGTGCTTTGGTGATCGTGTCGCTGTCCTAAATGACTTCTAATACGATACCGGAGCGAGTACTAACTAGGCACGCCGTGGTCCCACCACCGTCCTTTTGTGGATTTCATTATTGCTTGTGGCTGGTATTTTGGCCTAAGGCCGGACCTTTGCCTTTTGGGCTTACGGCCCCTTCCTACAACCAACCTTGCTACGTATAAGGCCGGCCTTAAGTCCTTAAGAACCCCTGTTTTTCCAACACTCCGGATGCCCTAAGTGCTGTTGAGATCAAATTCTATTGCGAATAAATCCATCGGATTATGGAGTTTGGAGTAACCTCTTGCTGCTAGTACTTCTAGATTATTGTAGCTTCCGGCTGTTGGCATCTAGATAGTCTGGTGGTAATATTAGTTTAAGCTCTCTAGCTGATAGATTTTATGCTCGATTATTATCAATGGCACTAATCAGGCTGAACAGCCGATGAGTTGCTTATGCTCATCAGGATACCGAGAATCGGCGTCATGGCTGATAATTTTTTTAGACTTGCTGAGTTTATATTTTTCATCATAATTAGATTATTAGACATGTGGCTTTTGATCTATCGCCCTGCTGCCAACACTGTCTTGGTTAGGTCCAATCCAATTGGTAGTGATGCTAGATTGATTGTTGCCCGTCTCATAGTTCTGATTTGTGATAAAATATGTCAATTGGTCGTGAGCTTACATGTACTTCATGAATAAGCTTATTAATTGATGATTTTAAGTGGAGTTTGTTCAAAGAACGCCAATCTTTGAGCATGAAGGCTTCGCCACCTGTCGGCTCAACTATTTTACATTTCCTTTGTCATTATAGGGAAAATTGACTGGCACACCTACGCACACCATGCGCGCCGATTCAGATCCTGCACTGGAGCTAAGCAGATCTCCCAGGTCCTTTGTATGTTGTCAGCGAGAGATTCACTGCTCGATTTTTTACGTCAACACCGAGATCGTACCACCTATGCTTCTTGCCTCCTCCCACCCTTATGACCACTTCTCCATCAAGGTCGTGTGCGCTCAGATCGAAGTCTGGCCCATGTACCTCCATTGCCACATCTGAGTATGCACTAAGATGGTTGTGAACAGGCACATTATTCTACGTCGAGGCCTGGTCCTCCGGGTTGTACTACAGGTCATAGATCACCTTGCCCTTGTGGGACAAAGCAAATGCTTTGAACTGGGTGCAAGGCCGGCCACCATGTGATGCTGACTAAGGAAAAAACAATATGATTAGAAATTATGCAGAATTGACTGTGCGAAAAAGAAATGATTTGGCGTACCCATCTTTCTGCATATCCATCGAGGCTAAGGCTGCCTTATGGTGTGCTGCACCTGGCATCATCAAATGCCGCTCCAAAAAAGGTTGTGTGTCTCCTCCCAGTCGGGGTGACACCACCTGCCCACAACCATCTCCCATAACTGGGGATGCGAGGTGCACCACCACGGAATCGCTTACACGTCATCAAGCATATGATATATAAAAGGAACTAACTAAAAGTTACTTCATCTCAGAATAAATCATAATTAATGTTTATATTTACCTGTAAGTATTGTTCCCGTCTCAGCCTCCGGTTTCTTGCCTAGGGTTTCTTGACCTTGGCGCCACATGCAGCGGTGAAATCAACGATGGCCTGGATGCGTGCCTTATAGTGCATGTCCTTCATGAGTTTGGCATAGGCTGCATGTGCTGCCAGAGCCGCCCTTGGCCCGTATCCGGGCTCGTATATGAAGAAATCCTGCACTACAAGGTTTTATATCAAAATCAACGCCGAAAATGTGTTGCAATAGGCCCAAAAATTGTAGTAATAGTACTTTTGCTACCACTTTTTTTTGGTTAAAAGTCGTTGCACTTGTAACCGTAGCAATAGCATAATGCAACAGTTTACGTTTTAGTAGCAACACACAACCCATATATTGCAACACTTTTGACTGTTTGGCAATGATTAGTGAGCGTTGTAACATAAGACATTGCAACCACTATGGGTGTTGCAATGGTACCAATTGCAACGAACGAGACGTAGCTAGTGACACGTATTGCCACACGTTGGTCGTGTAGCAACACAATGCAGTCGCATCGGTACATAGGTGTTGCAATAGTTGTTATTGCTACGTGAATAAATCATTGCAACAGAGCTTGTCTATTACCACATCATCTAAATGGTTGCTATAGGTGGATTAGGTTATTGCAACATTTGTTTAGGTTGGTTGCTACAGGTAGGTCCTCTATTGCCACGTTCGCGAATGGTTGCTATAGGCGACATTGGCTATTGCAACATAACTTAGGTTGGTTGCTGCAGTGAGGTCATCTATTGCCACATGATTGACTGGTTGAAATAGGTAGGTTCTCTCTTGATACCGTCATCTTTTTCTAGTTGAAAGAGAATGCATATGTATTGCCACGATAATTGTACCTATTGCCACAACTAAATGTGGTTGTTATATATGATATTGTTGCAACGCAATCTAGTTTGATTTCCATTATATATTGCAACGCCAGATTAATATATATTAATAATTCATGATGCGATGCTTTGTTTGTTCTCTTGGAAAATGAATCACAAAATGAGAAATACATTCATAATGAATGAGGCATCGACATCCATAAAACCGAAATATAATTCATTCATGTAGAAACTAACTAAACACACCCAGAGTACATATGTTAATACATAATAATGCGTCCAGCACACAGAATTGTTTGAACTTTTTCAAATGAAAGACAAATGTCTACTGTAGCAGCGAAGGTTCCATTGCTATATATTATGGCCATCGTCCCACCATTCGCTAGCTCCTTCTCAATCTCAAGAATCATCCTGAAAAAATCATTGACATGCATTAGTTCAACTAAAATTCTAGATTTAAAAATCATCCACATGCAAAAAAGTAAATATGAACCTCCCAAGACAATTTGTGATATAACAGATGCATATATATTTGTAATCAGCATGAGGAAAATAAGCCTAGACCATATTTACGAGCAGGACAAGAGAACAGCTATGTAATTGTCCAAAAGGACTACTTGTTCCTTTTCAATGCAAAGAGAGATATAAGGTTTCACATAGTACCTGTGCATTCTTTTTGGACAATGCAGATCTTTTCCTGGCTGCAGTTTCCTTCAGTTGCTTTGTTGTAGTAAAAACAGCACCCGAATCCGATCCTTTCTTTTGGGCTGCCGAACTACTTCTAGTCGTGCGCCCTCTAGTGGGACGATCTTCACCAGTAGAAGGAGTGGGTAGCTGTTCTTGCTGCAAAGATTCTTGGTTATCCTGAAAAAAAATGGTTGGTGGTAAAAATTACAACCCTTGACAAGAATATGACATGTAGGTTACAATTAAACAAACTTTACTTATCATGAAACTACCTGCTCAGTATAAATCATGTGTTCTCCATCTGTAGTTGCATTTTGTGACACATCAATTGTTGCAGCAGCAGCAACTTTTTCAGGTGGCCCCACAGCTGTTGCAGCAGCAGCAGTAGCCTGCATTTCAAATTGGCTTCAAGATCATGATTTTCAGTAAATGAAGTATGCAAAAAATAGATGTTAATATTACCATTTGTTTTTGGGCTGCTTGCAACAGTAATGTTGCTTGCCTAAGTGCTTCTCTATCGGCCTCCCTTTCCTTATTGACATGTTCAAGCACAAACATTTAGTTAAGAAAACACTAGATTCCTGTATTTGTAAGCGAAGACAGTTGCATCACTTAATAAGGGTTGTAAAAAATATTGAACACTCACATAGACTTCCCTAGATTCCTCGCTTGTCCATTCTCCATTTTGTTGGTGCATCATCATAAAAAGCTCCATATCATTTGGCTCTTCTCCAGTTAGTTGGTCCCTCTAATTAGGCAAGAATGTAATCAAATTAGCCATTTCTCATAATCTATGGTAGTGTAGAAGCATTTATGAAACGTAAACATCTGGAAGATATCCAAAAAAAACAAATGCTAACCGGATTATATTAGTTTAGGTACTTTTCAGCTTTTGTGTAGACAATCATGGAAAATATATTTTACTGTAATGGACAGTGGGCTAAATATGTCTATGCAATACAAAGAACAAGCACAAGCACAAACCATATCTCATGTCATTGTCATTTGGGAGCAAAAGCACAAACCATAAGAATTTGTCTGCAGGAAAACCGTGTGACATAAATTGTTACCTTCTCATAGCTCACTTGAGAGAAACCCTTTGATCCTGTATTATGGTGCATCTTTCGATGAAGCCGATTATTAGAATTCTTATTGCTAATCCTCTGCACACAAGTAGCAATAATTAATTATTTTATAAAATCAGCAGTGCACTATACATAAACCTTGGTGCTAGTGGAATTGGCAAGTTTGTTAAAATGAATTGGCAACAAACCTGAAATTCGTCGGTGCCAAAATACGACACCAGATAGTGCCACTCAACAATGTCTAATTCTTCTGGCCTGTGTCTCATTCTCTCTTCGTAGGTGGTGTACACCTTGTAGGTAGAACTCAGTGCAGCTCGCCATCCTTTGTAACGGTCATTAGCCACGGTCCATATCTTGATTCTGTTTGCCTCATTATCCTCAAGGTCCCACTTAGCCTGCTCAAATGAAATCCTAAATAAATTACTTCTTACACAATATTTTTGTATTGCAATATTAAGAGGCACATGGATAACAGAAGCTTACCAGCACATCATTTGCTATTGCAATTCTGACATCCACATGGATATCTCTCCACGTTCTTACTCCAATGAGAGGTGCTCTTTTCCTTGTGAATAGTGTTATTTCATCAATAAATGTTCGTTTGTTTGCACCTACACGTCCTCCAAGCCTAGAGAACTGGATGCTAAGCTTCTGACATCCCTCCTTGGTTCTCTTCTTTGTTGCTGTCCACCCTTTCAAGTTACCTCTTGGCTTTCTCTTTTTGGAGGCTTTTTCATGAAAAACAGATATATATACAAAGCAAAAGAACTAAGAAAGTGTTGACATAGTACAAAATTAACCGAACCTCACAACAAACTGAAAATATTCGTTACTTACTAGTTCCCTCTCCCTGTGTAATGAAACGCCGAGCATGAGATGGTCTGTTTACTGGTGGTGTGGGGTTGCTATCTTGACTTGAATGTTCTACATCTATATGCTGATGATTACTGTCCACATATGCCACTGCACAAAAAATTGCTCATTTGTGTAAGGTATAATATGTTTGTGAATGAATGTTAACAAAAGACACTAAGGGTCAGATGTGAACTTACTAATATCATACAATCGTCGTTCTACCCTTAACCACTCTTTGTAAGTTTTGGTGGTGTCATCCCTCTCCATATCTTTCAAATCTGGGTCAATCAAGCATATATTAGTACAAAGGCTTATCGAATATAAAATAATACAACATAACACTTACCCATGAATCGGTTGTCAGTATGCATGTTGGCCAGCCAGACCTTGTAATCATCAATCCACTCCTCATCTTCATCTTCATTCTCTTCCCTAATGGGTCTCCGTCTAGGTACTTTCAAGGGTGTTATGCTAACATTTTGGTCTGGTTTTGGGTCCTTGGACAGGAGTAGTCTGACCTCTTTTTCCGCCTCGTTACACTCTATCATAGCATCTGCATGGTCTCTTCTTCGAGTTCGTGTAGTGTTGCTGCATTACCGCTTCTCCTCTTGTAGTACAAATAGTCCCTTACCCTATACCCCAATTGTAATTTCGTGACAATCAAGTTACTCATGGTGAGCTCAGACCTACTAATTGTAACAGTAGAAGACTCTTGCCCCCCACTCCCCTCCGCCAACGCCCCCTCGCAAGTGAAATAGAGAGTCCATGTCTCATCCGCGCTGCCAAAAGTTACAATAGTATTAATCGTGAGCACTAGTGATGATAGAACAATAAACTTAAAAGCAAATCAATGTACATATAATATGTGTACAGATAGGGAAATTATTTAAAACTAGTTGCCACTTTTTTAAACTCCATATGACTAAATTTATGAAGGTAGAGCAGCAAATAATATTTGTACTATTGAACACAAAATCTTAATCAGTATGAGACTAGGAAAATGTGATGTAATAAAATTCAGAAGTGCCAAAAAGATGTTCTATCTTATGACTTTCCATTCATGGTAACCTCAGGACCACATAACCAAATTGTTTGCAAGACATGAATCAGTTGCCATAACATATAATTTAAGGAACAATGCTATCAGTATTCATATGATTCAATAAAAATTCAGAAAACTACACACAAACCATGCCTTTGTCACTTAATATTTGTAGTAATAATTTTATTCAGGTATGCACAGGGAACAAAATAATCAATCCCTTCATATCATTAATCCCATGCCATAGGCAATGCTCTTGCGCTACTTCTGTCCTAGAGCCCTAATATGCTGCTGTTAGGCTACTAGTTTCGTACAACCCTAAACCAGCCACGAGACGATGAATCCAAAGAAAGGAAGGCAAGATGTGTTACCTATCATTGGTCCCATTGATTGGCAGGGAGGTTTCTTGAGAAGGAGTAAATCTCGTCGACCCGTACATGGTTGCGTTGGGTCTGGATGAACTTGCCGGCGTCGCCGCCGCCGCCGCCGGAGTTTTGGCATCCCCGCTCCTGTCGACCCGGGCGCACGTGGTGGCCCGAATAGGGACATGGTCACGTTGGGTCTGGACGAAGTTGCCGGCGCCGCCGCCACCGGAGTTGCTGGCGTCCCCGCTCCTAAAGGTGTGCGCATGGACGACGACTGAGGTGTGGTAGTGGATGGAGTCGTCGCCATGGTCGACTTCTTGGTGGAAACTGAAAACCCTAGCTCGGTGGAGACGGCGGCGTGTGGTAGATGAGGAAGCGCGAGTAGATGAGAAGTTACGAGAAAAAGGGCGGCATGGGGGGAGGAAACTGGGGTGGGCGCGAATTTCAATTTTCCCTCCCCTGGCAGTTTTTTCGTGAATTTTTGGCGGTGGATAGGAGCTCGACTTCGACTCAGCTTCCCTCGCCAGGAAGATTTTGAGGAAAATTTCGGCGCTGGAGTGGAGCTCGGCTTGGACAGGTTGGAGCCATGTGGCCATTGTAGTTCTATTATTTACAACTTATAACACAAATGATGAAAAACCCTTAAGTTCACACGTCCTTTCGATGTATAAGTGTTCCCAAAAAAGTTTTAAGTCATTCTGACCAAGTTTACCTATTATTGTAATTTTTTGTATTATTTGCATAAAGAAAAATACTAAAAAACCCTAAAGTACATAAAAAATCCAAAAAAGTAGGAGGGTTTTGTCCTTTCGATGTATAAGTGTTCCCAAAAAATTTTGAAGTCATTCTGACCAAGTTTACCTATTATTGTAATTTTTGTATTATTTGCATAAAGGTAAATGCTAAAAAACCCTAAAGTACATAAAAAATCCAAAAAACTAGGAGGGACACGTCCTTTGGATGTATAAGTGTTCCCAAAAAAATTTGAAAGTCATTATGCGAAAACGGTGAAGCACATGCTCACGAAGTCACATGAGGTGCCAAGCATGCCCCTATAGATGAGCGAGAGATTTTCGTCCTCGAGTATGAGATGTATAGTAACACTTTCTCAGAATCAGCTTAAACTAAAATGGGATATTTGTGGAGCCTACCTTTATAGTTATGTGCATCTACGGAATATTCTGACCAAGCTTACTTATTATTTTAATTTTTTTATTATGTACATAAAGATAAATGTTAAAAAACCCTAAAGTGCCAAAAAAAATAAAAAAATTAGGAGGGACACATCCTTTGGATGCATAGGTGTTCCAAAAAAAGTTTGAAGTCATTCTGAGAAATCGGTCAAGCACATCCTCACAAAGTCGTATTAGCCGCCACACATGCCCCCATAGATGAGCGAGAGATGTTCGTCCTCGAACGAGATGTATAGTACCACTTTGTCAAAATCAATTCTAAATTTAATGGGATGTTTATGGAGTTGTTGTCAAGATTGTCAAGTCTAAAAATAATAGCAGTTACATATTAAACTGTATTAGAAAATTCGAAATAAAAAATTTGTAAGTAAAAAAATTAGGCAAGAAAAAAATTTCCTCCCCTACAGGAATCGAACCATGGACCTCAAGTTCAGATAAAACCTTCTCTACCACTACGCTACGTCGGTGACTTTGAGGTGAGTGTGGTTTTAATTCTCTACCAAGTTTACCTATTATTGTAATTTTTTTTGAATCAAATTATTGTAATTTTTTTATCATTTACATAAAGATAAATGTTAAAAAACCCTAAAGTGCCAAAAAAAATTCAAAAAATTAGGAGGGACACATCCTTTGGATGCATAGGTGTTCCAAAAAAAGTTTGAAGTCATTCTGAGAAATCGGGCAAGCACATCCTCACAAGGTCGTATGAGCCACCATACATGCCCCTATAGATGAGCGAGAGATGTTCGTCCTCGAACGAGATGTATAGTACCACTTTGTCAAAATCAATTCAGACTTTTATGGGATGTTTATGGGGCCAACCTATAAAGTTGTGTGCATTTTCGCAATTTTCTGACCAAGTTTACCTATTATTGTAATTTTTTTACTACGTGCATAAAGATAAATGTTAAAAAACCCTAAAGTGCCAAAAAAATTCAAAAAATCAAGAGGGACACATCCTTTGGATGCATAGGTGTTCCAAAAAAAGTTTCAAGTCATTCTGAGAAATCGGGCAAGCACATCCTCACAAGGTCGTATGAGCCACCACACATGCCCCTATAGATGAGCGAGAGATGTTCGTCCTCGAACGAGATGTATAGTACCACTTTGTCAAAATCAATTCAGCCTTTTATGGGATTTTTATGGAGTGGTTGTGAAGATTGTCAAGTCTAAAAATAATAGCAGTTACATATAAAACAAAATTAAAAAATTCGAAATAAAAAATTTGTAAGTAAAAAAAATTAGGCAAGACAAAAATGTCCTCCCCTGCAGGAATCGAACCATGGACCTCAAGTTCAGATAAAACCTTCTCTACCACTGCGCTATATATGTGACTTCGATGTAGCTCTGGTTTTGAATGTATTTGGTTGAATGCTAGACTACAGGTTATACCGATAAAAAAAAAGACTACAGGTTATAAAACACCCTCACCCGGCCCCATCTCGGCCCCTTCTCGGCCCCTCCGTCGTCCCCCTCCCCCCAATCTCGGCCTCTCCGTCTTCCCGATCAATCTCGCCCCGTTCGCCTTCTCTCCGTCTCCCCCATCTCGCCATCTCCCTCCTTCCCCGGCGGCGATGACTGGCGGCAGCGGCAGCGCCGGCTACTCCCGCGAGGATCGGAGCAGGCGCAGCAAGCAGGCGCGGAGTCAGTTCCGGATCAAGGGCCGGTTTGCGCGGGCCGGCGGGGATGCGCCTGCCACCGCCGTCGAGTACAATCTTGACGTGGAGGAGGACATCAAGCCCTCGCAGGAGGATCTGATGCTGCCAAGGAGTACCCACGGTGGGGCATCCACAGCCAAGACTCAAGAAGGGGTCGCCGCCGACAAGAAGGGGAAGGGGAGAGCGCTAGTCTCTGCCGCGGCCAAGAAGCAGACGGCGATCCCCCACGGAAAGCGGGGCAGAGGTTCTTCCTTGACTCATGCCAGGAACAAGGTGAGTGCTCTTGCCTATCAATAGACTTAGGGTTTGTTCGTATGTTCGTGCTCATATTACCTGTTACTTGTCTATCTGATAGTTGTCTATCTAGTTAAATCTGCAGTTCAATGTTGGTTGCAGTTAAATGGTGAGTAGCTTAATTTTGTGAGGTTTGTTTGTAGTACCTTTCTGTAGCAATGTACTGCAAAATATTTCAGGCCTAAGACCTTTGGTCTGTTTGTAATTTGAACAAAATATTTAGTTTTATCCATGCAATGTTATGCTGAGGTGTCAATTTTGTTCCTATGGGATTCCTAGACAGATGTGAAAATCCTTGTAATGCTGGCAATCCTTGTAATGATATTATTTGGCTCCTGAGGGAATTATGGGAAGTAGCTTAATGTTGTGAGTTAAATGCTATTGTTATGATATTAACTTAACAGCAAGTATTATCTAGTTCAACAATTTATTGGCTTGTTGGGTTTGTACAGTTCTAATATATATGAAGCTAGTTCTACTAGCCTTTTTTGAATTATTAGCTTATTGGATAGTTCAAGAATTTATTTGTTTCCTTTTCTATAAACACCATAATGCCCTGTCATGTACCTAAAAGCTTGAGTTCCTGATTTTTTGCCAGATGTTCAACGAAATACATGTTCCTGATTTTTTATGTCAGACATATGGGAGTAGTAGATAGATCTGAAGGTTGAATTTCAGTTAACAGCAACTACTATTTAACTCAAAGTTTCAGATATATGTCATACCTATGAGATTTTTGTGTGTTATTTGATGTATTTGATTCTCAGAGTTTGCATGTACCTACCTAAACGCCCTGTTAGGATAAAAAATAGCAGGGACTACATAAAATCTTTGATAATGGGTTATGGTCATTTGCCAACTCTGCCATGCAATACCATGTAGACAGAAATGACAAGTTGATTCTGCTTTTTTGCCACAAAAAATGCTTGAGTTTATTTCTTTTGCCAGATATATTATTTTTGCCTGTTGTTCAACGAAATGCATGTTCCAGATTTTTTATGTCAGACCTATGGGAGTACTAGATAGGTCTGAAGGTTGAATGCTCTTTTCTATGATTTTTACTCCACAGAAACTACTATTTAACTCAAAGTTTCAGATATATGTCAACTGACTTATGCTAACTGAATCTTGCCTAATTCCATGCTAACAGGAAGGGTACGAGACAGCATCAAGTGTTGACACTACTTCCGGTTACAGTGGTCCTCTAAGTGGTCTACCTGAGCTTGTTCGGTTCCACATTGAGATTGCACAGACGGATATCAAAGACTACGTGGAGGGAATGAACTCCAAGCTGAACAAGTATGTTCTGGGAATGAACTCCAAGTTTACCAAGTATGTCGATGGGAGGATGAAGACCCTGGTTCAAGACGTCCAGAAGGAACTGGACGAGGCGGCGGAGTCCACCGATGGGAACTGAAGCAATCCACCTCTGCTCTAAGTTATGAAAATATATATAAATATGTGTGCGACCAAATGACTTGTGCCTTGCTGTTAAGTAGTACTTCATGTTAAAGTGGTCATGGATGGGATCTGGTGTTAAATACTAGTTGCTGGTGTTATGTACTACTTGATGGTTTAGCGGCTGTTAATTACTACTTGATGTTAAAGTGGTCATGGATGGGACCTGGTGTTAACTACTAGTTGCTGGTGTTATGTACTACTTGATGGTTTTAATTAAGTAGCTGCTGTTAAGTACTACTTGATGTTATCTGAGATACTGATCCACTTTTGTTTCTGCCAACGTAATCTGTAGTCCACCATAATACTTATAAGACATATGTAGAGATATAATCAATGCTCACTTAATGTGATCAGATGAAAATAAATTAATGCAACAACCCCAATTGATCAATTCGAAATAAAAAAATAATAAAGTTCGACACGCGTACGAAAAAAGTTGTCTTCAAACAAAGAAATCATCTTCTGCATTTTCTTCCATGGCTGGTGCAATAACCCCATCATCAATGTAGGTGTCCTCGTCGTCACAATCATCGTCACCAATGTAGTCATCAACAGGTTCGGGAATTGCTTCACTACGCACTTGCTTAATAATGGCGGCAGAACCAGTTGTGCCTGCACTATCCTCTCTTGACCAGCTTGATAATTCCTGACCTCGGCCTGATTCAATCATATCTTGGATTCCCACATCGAGTGCATCGGCGTCATTTCCTATTTCTGGCAGGGAAAACAAATTTCTCGGTCTCACCAAAACAACAGTAGACCATCTCGGCTTGTCCACAATAGGGGCATAAAAAACCGGTTCAGCATTTGAAGCAAGAATGTAAGGTTCGTCTGAATATCTGAACATGAGAAAGTCCAAATAAGAAAAAGAAAAAATGCCAAAAAGCGAAGGAAAAAGAAAAAAAGGGGTCACCAAGCTAAGGACCAACAACGAACTCTTCGTCTTAAACTTGCAATTTAATCAAGGGTGATTGACATAGCTCCAGGAACCAATCTTCAACTTCACAAAGTACATGTCTTGACAAGATCACCACCCGAGAGACAAAGAGAAAACATACAAAAGTAAGTGAGTGAAAAAGGAGTGATTCCAAAGAGCTGAGAGTGTTAGGGATGAAAGGACAAGGTTCATTTATTTGTGAAAATCAGAAAACCCCGAATACAGGATGACCAAGATGAATCTTGTTATAAGAGTCGTTTCGTTCATCATTTGCACTTTCTCCATCGTGTTTGGGACACAATGACCTTTAGGGAGAAACTTTGAGATCAGAAACAGTACCCCCTCCAATGCTTTGTTACTTATCTCATACATGCACTTAAGCTGGAAAAGTTTCACAATAAAATCTAACACACGAGCTCGAGGGTCAGGTCCTTGAGAAAGGCCATGCATCAGTTTACATACTTCCCCTTTCTCGTATAGTTTTGCTATCTGCAAATTTAAAAAAAAACTTAGACATCTAATGGTTAATTACGACATCGGGCGGCTGATCATAAAGTGTAAAATATAAAATATATTACTCCATACCTCGATTTCAAACTATCTTACTAAGTGCTCCTTGTGTCGTTTTTTAAGGTTAACTTGACTAACCCTTTTTAGTTCTGCCTTATGCTCCCTGCATCATAGTGCACCAAATTAGTAGTGCACACCATATAAAAAAACAGATAATACATAAATGTATAGTGGAAAAAACTGTGACTTACTATACCCATTTCGTGGCTTCATCGCAATTAGTTATTATGTAGTGCCTCATATTATGAAGTTCAGGATTCTCCAAATTCTTAATCTTATTTCCTCTCCTCTTGTAATCGATTCCACTAAATATGCTTAGCCCATTTGGAGGCTCGTTCACAACTATATTTTCATGGCGATCAGCTCGACTCAGCTTGGTATCAATGTCGAAGAATCGAGAGCAAAATGTAAGACACTCCTCAGCTATGTATGCCTCGGCTATTGATCCTTCTGGCTGCGCCTTGTTCCGGACATATCCTTTAACAGTACGTAGATACCTCTCTACTGGATACATCCATCTGTAACACACAGGCCCTCCTACTTTAGCCTCTTCAGCTAGATGTACCGGCAAATGAATCATTATGTCAAAAAATGCAGGCGGAAAAACCATCTCAAGCCGGCAAATAGTCTCTTTAATTGAACTGCCTAGTCTGTCAAGATCCGATGGCACCAACTCATTTGAACAAAGTGCACTGAAGAACCTACTGAGCTCAATCAATGGCCTAACAACATCTTCTGGCAAAATCCTTCTAATGACCAAGGGCAGTAGTTTCTATAGAATAATATGGTAGTCATGAGTTTTGAGTCCAGACACCTTACATGTTTTATCATCAACACATCTCTTCAAATTGGAGCAGAACCCATCAGGCATCTTCACGCCTTGAAGAAATTGGCATAAAATCCTCTTGTCATCCTTGTCTAGAGAGTACAACGCTGCTGGCAAGGTGTACTCGTCATCTTCAATCACAGGATGCTGATCTTGCCTGATCCCAAGATGTTCCATGTCAAGGCGTGCATTCTCGCTGTCCTTACATTTCCCTTCAATTTCAAGCAAAGTCCCTAATATGCTCTCGCATATGTTTTTCTCAATATGCATCACGTCCAAATTATGCCTTATGAGCAAAGAAGACCAGTAGGGGAGCTCAAAAAAA
>OAMR01000067.1:1591972-1603361 GCA_900205405.1 Echinochloa crus-galli
CGACTCGGTCCTCAACTGAAGGGTTAGTTTCGCTTACTCCGCTAGCAGAAGCAAGCACCCTCGTTACTACTCTTAGTGACAATTCACCTCAAGTAGTAAGCAAGAACGAAGAACCAATAGAGGCAGAGACTTAAGCAAGAACTAGGAGCACTAGGAACTAGAGCCAATTATAGTCTAAACACGATATAGAAGCAACTAGCAAGTAGAGGCAACTATATAAAGCACGAGTAGAATAAAGTAGATACTATATTGATAACTTGAATGTCATACAAAAGATAAAGTAAAAGATATAAGAGCTATTACCAGAGCTTCTGAAGACGACTCCGGAACCTCCGAGGCACAGCTCGACTCGACTCTAACTCCCAACTAAACTAACCTACTCTACTAGAAATGAAGTGGAAGAGCTCCTTCGCTTGAGTGTGTGTTGCAACCGGGCTTGGACCACTGTATTTATAGCTGAGGATGGCGGTTGGATGGAGTAACAGCCAAGGGGAGCTGGATGGCGGTTTCCGGCCCCTTCGGCCGAACTGACTGGTTCGGCCGAACTCCCTGGTTCGGCCGAACCGTCAGATGCACCGCCAAAGCTCCCAAGGGCCAGGATCCAGCCCTTGGAGGCGGTTGTGGGTTCGGCCGAACCGGGTCCTTCGGCCGAACTGGCCCGGTGGCT
Source organism: Echinochloa crus-galli (assembly GCA_900205405.1). Taxonomy (NCBI): domain Eukaryota; kingdom Viridiplantae; phylum Streptophyta; class Magnoliopsida; order Poales; family Poaceae; genus Echinochloa; species Echinochloa crus-galli. The sequence continues at coordinate 1,592,640 of OAMR01000067.1, forward strand.
CGGCTGCCCTCTGATCCACCGCCTCTGCCCCTGGTTGGCTTTGATTGACTCCACCTGGCCGGGATGTGTCTGTTTGCCTTGGATTGGTGATGTCATCCGCCACATTGCTTGCATCGTGCGTTCCCGCGACAACATAGACCTTTTTTGAAAACACTTCAGCGTAGAGTAGGTCAGGTGGATTAAATGACAGTCGATGGGCTGTGTTGCACCCATTCGGCACCATGCTGCCGTGTCTCTGTATGGACACGCGGGGATATGGGGATACGCACGATACGACAGGGATACATGTATCCCTACGTATCCCAGGCCACCAAGGATTCAGTTGGTATGAGCTGCACAGTCCCTTTTCCCTCCCTCGTGCTTGTGCTTGACTGCTTGTGTCCCAGTTCTGCAGCGCTCAAGAACCGTGGCCTGTTGATCGGCTCTCGTCTTTGTGCGATGTGTTTGGGAAGACGAACAGTAGAAGCTAACAACTGTTGCTTGTTGTACTTGTCCATTCAGGAGTTTGCAAAAATCCTAGTAAAATATTTATAGACCAAAAAATCTTGATTCTTGTTTTGCTAGGTTCCTGTGATGTTGCTCTGTGATCTAAAAATATTGAACTGCTATGCTTCTGTGGTGATTTTTGAGTTATAGAAGGAGAAGAATGAGACATTTAATTTATCATATGCTACTATTCACTATCAACTATTTATTATATTTATCTATTCTATGACTATGAAATTTTTTATTTGTCGTATCCCCATATTGCTGTTTTTTGAAAATACCGTATCTCCGTATCCGTATTCCCGCACTGTGCAACATAGTCGATGGGGAACAACCACTGCAGGAACAACCCAGCATGTGACTATCCACACTGATATGTTTAATTTCCATCCAGGAATTGGGAGCTGTGAAATGATATAAAAACTCTTCCCGGCTCGGTACAAGATTGGACAGTGTGTTTGGACCAAAATTCTCGGCGGTGCTGCACCGCACCCCCATTTTATTCTCTTCCTTTGGATCTTCATTTTCTTCACCTTCTTTAACCATCTTCAAATCTTTCGATGACGGGGAAAATCCCCAACTGATCCCGAATAGGCCATCCATGACTTTAAAAGCACACCATTAGTTAAAAGAGTCTAGGTTTAATTTTGCTAGATTTTAATTTTTTATATAGTGCAACTAGAATTAACGTAGTGGTTGGAATTATTTAAAAATCAAATTGATTTCTAAACACAAATTAAAGGTTCATAGGCTTTACGAAAGTTTGTATGTTACATTCGTACCATGGCGTAGTGTTTTATATGCATATCTTTACCTATATACAATAATAAAACAAAGATTGATTCAACATTACGTCATAATTTTTACAAACCTCCTAATATTATATTTTATTTAGAAAAAAATATCATGATATATCATCTACCAACACGCAGTATCTCATCTTCTCTCGCTGTCCTGCGGCATTGCTCACACCTTGTCATCTTCTCACGTCACATGCATCCCCATCATCGTCCCTACGTCTTCCCAAGCACATCTACCGAGGATATCTCCTTTTATCATGCTCCTAATAAGGGCTGTGTTCACTTCCTGAAAAGAGGGGTGAAATTTTGGTGAAAATGTCACATCAGACATTATAGCGCACTGTAGCACTTTTCATTTGTTTGTGATAATTGTTATCCTACCATGACCTAACTAGGCTCAAAAGATTCGTCTCGTCATGTACATCAAAACCATGTACTTCGTTTTTTTATTTACCCACATTTAGTGTTCCATGTATGAGGAGAGAGATTTGATGTGATAGGTGAATAGTGAAGTTTGGAGAGAGAATTTTAGGTTTCGAAGGGAAGTAAAAAGGGCCCTTGGCGGTGTTCTCTTCCAAAAATTCCCCAAACTTTCTCTCCAAACTTCACTATTAACTATCACATCAAATCTCTCTTCTCATGTATGGAGCACTAAACGTAGGTAAATAAAAAACTAATTGCATAGTTTTGATGTACACGACGAGACAAATCTTTTGAGCCTAGTTAGGTCATGGTAGGACAATGGTTACCACAGACAAATGAAAAGTGCTACAGTGCGCTACAGCGTCCGATGTGGCATTTTCACCAAACTTTCACCCCTCTTTTCAAGGAAGTGAACACCCCTTGTCTTATTGGGTGTGCTTAGTTCAAAAAAACACGAGGGAAAAGTTCGGTAAAAACGTCACATCCGACACTGTAGCGTACTGTAGCACTTTTCGTTTGTTTGTAGTAAACATTGTCCTATCATGACCCAAGTAGGCTCAAAAGATTCGTCTCGTCCTGTATATCAAAACCATGTAATTAGTTTTTTATTTACCCACGTTTAGTGTTCCATGCACGAGGAGAGAGATTTGAGGTGATAGGTGAATAGTGAAGTTTGAAAAGAGAACTTTGAGAAGTTTAGTGATTTGACGGGAAACTAAGCACAGCCATTGTCCAGTGAATCAAGTTGAGGAGTTGCTCCAACAAGTGCAAGATTCAGGTTATCGATTAAATTTTGCTCAAACAAGTGAGTTGGACAAAGCTTGAGATGGAAGCCAAGCCACACCATGTGAGAAGCAAAGCCAAACACGGTATTTAAACGCCGTAATAGCCTTCGGCACGGACCAACCCCCATTCCGTTACAAATCCGCCGCAGAAAGCTCTAGAAACTTACAATTCCCGGCCTCCCGAATCCAAACCCCACCGGCATGGCCGAAGGGGACGACGTCCTCACGGCCGTCGGGCCGGCCGGCGGTGGCGGCGCTGTGCTCGTGCTCCGCGTCAACGCGGCCACCGGCGAGCCCGTCGCCTCCATCCTCCTCGATGCGGGGGCCAGCTTCCCCGCCCGCTTCCCCGCCGTGGCCTCATGACCGTCGACCGCCTCGGCGAGGGACTTGTCGTGGAAGCGGGAGGCGCGGCGCCTGGCCGCGACCTCATCCCCTTTCGTCGCCTACCCGGTGGCGCTCTCCTCCCCGACGCGGGAGCCGCGGTCCGCCGCGACGGACTCCTCGCCCGCAACCGCTTCCCCGGGGTGTTCATCGACGCGGCCCCCATCCCCGAGCTGTTCATCGACGCGGGCGTCTGGTCGCCTCGCGGCTACTTCGTCGCCGACGACCAAGCCCGCGCCGCCATCCACCTCGTCGGTGCGGGCGCTGGGGCTGCGCGCCGCTATGTCGTCGCCAACGACCGCCACCTCGGCGTGCTCGTCTTCGACGCAGGATCTGCGCCGCGCCGCCGCGCCGACCTCCTCGTCCTCGCTGGGGCCCCCGACCTCCTCGTCCTTGCTGGGCCCCACGACCTCCTCGCCACCCCTGATGTGGCCCGCGGCCTCCACTCCAACTCGGCCCTCTTCCGGCGCGCCGTCCTCGCCGCGCCAGGCAGCGCCGCAGGCGTCGTCGCGGCCGCCGAAGCCCAGGTGCAGCGCCGCGTTCTCGTCGCCGCGTTTGGTGGTGACCGTCGCCATTTGCGTGACATGGTCGCCGTCGTCGAGCTCCAGCTGCTCGGCGCCGCTGGCGATCACCGAATCAACGTCCTCGTCGCGGTCGAACGCCAAGGCGCCCTCGCCGCCACTCAACGTGCGGCTGCCCACGACGAGGAGCGGTTCGATTTCTGGGACATCGCCGGCGCCGCGAAGATGGCCACCGCGACGAGCCCGCCGCGCGCGTCGACGAGTTGCAAGATTGAATCGTGGTGCGCGTCTTCGACGGCGTCCACGGCCGCCTGATCGCGGCCACTTACGACCAGAGGTTCGGGCGTGCCCTGCTCGCCGCCCTTGCCCCTTCACGCGGTGCCGACGGCGACACCGGGACCCTTCGCGTCATCCTAGAGGTGGAAGCGCTGGGACGTGGCATCGCCATCACCGGCGCCAGAGGGCCAGAGGCCAGCTCTCGGCCTCGCCCAGTACCCGCAGCCGCAGCAATGGTGAAGGCCCCGTCGTCAGCTCGTTGGGGCTGCCTCATGGGGCTTCCTCACCAGCACCTTCCCCGCTTTCCTCCTCCCCATCTCCACTGGATTCAGGGCTTACGGATGCTTTGAATTCATTGGCATCAGTGGTCAGTCAACTGGGTGCCTCACTTGTTCGATGGAATGCTATAAGACTGTTACAGCAACTCCAGCAGGGGCGTCTATATAGGACTCTACTCTAAAATTTAGAGGCCTGAAGCAAAAAATACAACTCCAGCAGGGCCTTCAAATGGACCTGCATTTTGCATAGGTCTCTAAATCTCCCCACCAAGCCTCCATTTCTAGAGGCCCTCCAATTCCCCCTCCAACCATGGACCCCACTAGATATTTCCCATCCATTTGGCTAACAGGTGGGCCCATGGAGAAATAGAGGCCCGAGTTTATATGCCCATTGGAGTTGAGTGTTTACTTTGGGCCTCTATTTTTTAGAGATAGGCCTGCAAATAAGTTTTGGAGGCCTCAGTTTGAAGGGCGCCCCTGGAGTTGCTCTTAGTAATTGATCTTAAAATTATCAGTCAATTTGTGAATAGGAATATCATTCAATTTTGGACAATCACTTGTTTCCTTTTGTCATGAGTTGTCTCTGCTGCCTAATTTACCTGCTTATTATGTCAGTTCATTAAAATGGTGTCTGTTCACATTACCGCTGTTTTCTTATGTATGTGAATAGAAGTAGCAGTAAGCAATGGACAGTTACTTGTTTCTTATACTATGCGTCAATAGAAGGAACAGTGGAAATTGGACCGTGAGTTGGATGGAATGTCGCTATCTAATTATTACTGTCTGTTCATTTGTGAATTGGAATATCAGTCAACTGTGGGGCTTCTTTTTTGTTACGAGTCGACTATGCATCCTACTATACCTCTTTATTATGTCAGTTCTATAAAATGGTGTATGTTGACCATTTATCACATTACTACTATTTTTCTTATTTGTGTGACCATTTACTTGCTTATGTCAGTCCTGTCTTATAATGAGTTTGACTATGCAGCATGCCAGCATCCTACTTTAGCTGCTCATGTCCATTGAAATAGAACACTGTATGTAGAAAACTTCTTATACAAATTATGGACAGATAGTTAATTGGTAAAAATGTATTTCAGCTTAGGAAATTGGATAGAAAAAGAGATCGGAGAAGGCTAAAGAATGGGAAACAAAGACGAAAACAGAATGGAGGTAGCACAAAAATGAGCAAGTTCAAAAGCCTCCTGGATAACTTGTTTTCTTTGCACTGCCACTCGTTCTTATCTTCTACCCTACCAGGGTGCAAAGCCAAAATGTATCAGATACCCAAAGGCTTGGATGGGTGCAGACACACAGTGCCAATAACACAAGAGGCCCTACACCAAATACAGAAGAAAAGGTTGTTGTCACGCTGTTTGCCATTGTTGCAAGTATATGGATACTTGGAGTAGTGTTGGCGACATTTAGCAAAGGAAGGCGATGTGCCAGTACAGTTGCTTTACTGACCTACTTCAGTGTGATATCAGTTGTAGCTTTTATCATTTTCGCACTATCGAATACTATGCCAGAGGAAATTCTATACTCGTCACTGTTTGTAACACAATTCATTGTGATGATAGTTGTGATTACGTATGTGTGGGCAAAATTTGTGAAGATGCCAAGAGTTCCTCTTCCCAATCTACAGGTATAAAGAATCTGAATTGATAATCATCTCATTATACAGAAATTCACAATTTATTGCTTCACTTCAAATTTGTTGCTCACAAAGTCATCTTGATACACAGGAATTGGTTGAGAGCATTCGTACTAAGTGGCAAGTGAAGAATCATGCTCATCGAAGTGATACTGGTCATGAAGAAAATCAATCGAGGGTTCCGTTGGTAAATGGTTTTGATATGGTGTGATGTGTTGGGAAGTATGGTAACTGAAAAATGAAATGGCCACCTCTCAATGTTAGTTCTCAAAATGTAAACACAAATGCTCTTCGCATATATGAGGTATTACAGCATCATTGGTGTGCAACCTCAAATTCGTCACTTTCTTTTGACTTTTCTTTTTTTCATCTAAATGTTCTTCAAGATAATATCCCTGCATGTGGTTCCATTTCCACTGCATCCTGTGTGCTTCCACACCTTTAGTTCGGTAAGCCTAGACTAATTAAAGTGCAGTAATTATGAAAATAACAATATCAACTGCTAAAAGCTTATGGACCAACTTCTTGAACAATGTTGCCATGAAGTGCTTCCAATTGAAAATGGTATTAACCCCTTTGAAAACCTGATACAGAAATTGTATGTTTTATGTCAAGTATATGAAAAGGTAGCTATAAGACATTCATATAGGAGTGGTAACATTCTGATCCAGGTTCAGAAGTTTCGTAGACCTATGTCCTTTAGGCAGTATCTAGCAACCTATAATTGATTTCTAATATACAACTGAGACATGCTCCTAAACAAGATCAGACCAAGCTTGACAATATTTTAGTCGACCTTTAGAATCATATTTAACTCTAATTCATATGCAAAATTATTTGAATGTTTCATATGAATATGGAACTTCTGCCATATGACATGATCTCGTTGTTAAATTGCATATACACTACCATATCTGCATAGAAAAGAGTAGTGGGCCAGCTGGACTTGGTACTAAACAAAAAGGAATGGCCTGAGCACAAGTTGTCAATAACCAGCAATGCATGGTTTCAGCTCCATGAAACAAATTATGCTGTTTTCGCCCCCTTCTCCAAGAAAGTTTTTAGTTTATTGGCCCCTTTCTTTGCACACTGCAAATTCAACGACATGAAGGGTGGAGTCCCACATCTGCACCATGCATGACTTCTAATAGTTAGATGATTTTGTAATATGTTATGCACCAGCAAATCAGAACGGTGTACATGTAGATCTTGCTACAGTAACCAGATAGCAAAAGCACTCTTGGTTAGAAGTCACTTTCTTGCTTGCAACTTGAGCAACCACCTGGCCAAAAAACAATAGAAAAGAGGAAAAACATGCAATGTCTGATTATCATACAATTCTTAATTCAAGTTCTTCATATGACATTAGTTCACAGCACTCTGACAGTCTGACTTCATGCAAATTTAACCCAATGAAAGAGAAAAAACCACAGTGAAATCTAGTAACCACAGACACAATGTCTTTTACCATAAACTGTTCACCAATCTAGGATAATGATATTCAAGGGGAGACTGATCGACAACTTCTACGAGAGCTCTTCACCTCGGCCCACTCAATAAATTCTTGTTCATATCCATCTGCCTGTACAAACCACGCCCATCACACTAGTTACCGTTAGGATGGGTACTCGTTAGACAGGTGATTTCATAGAAACTAATGCCAGCAAGACAAACCCACCTTCATGGTGTGCTTCCCACCTGAGGTGTGCGTAGTAAGGATGGCATGGGAAAATTTCATGCATCATCAGAAAACCTTTATTTGCTTCTCATATAGAAATTGGTGCATTACCAATGATTCCTACACATCCACTGATAATTAGCAAGAACAAATTGACTTGAGTGAGTGCTGGGGTAGGTTCCGTGTAAAGTGCAGCTATTGGAAACACCTGGTGCAGTCACAAAGCATACAACTTACCATGTTTGAGAAAAGCTGGAAGCTGGAAGGAAGCAGAACGGCACTGCACTTGCACCCCCAGCCCTACCCATTGCTCCTCTTGCCTGCAACAAGCTAAGTCTTTTTCTCAACCGTATTGCCAAGTCTATGCACGTACCTACTCTAGTTGAGAACCCTGCCAATGTCGGCAAATTCTTGCTTGCTAGTTTTTGATATTGTCCCTCCCATTCTTGTGCATTTGCCCCCAAGGCCATGCTCCTACATGGAGGGCCATTCAATTGCCACTTCCTACATTCCGCACAGTTTAGTGTGGAGGGAAGGCAAGCATTCACGGAGGGAGGAATCCCCAACACCTATCGATCAGACTAGGCATTCAAATTCAACCTTTCTCAAGTGTTCTCATCTCACCAATCATCAGTAAGGCTTCAAGAAGGATGATGGATGACGCCCTGGAAGTGGAAAACTTTAAACTGAGTGGAACAATCTATTGTTGTCAAATTGACATTCTCACCCCAAGTCCCCAATGAATTTAGATCCTCATAGCGCTGATGGCTCAAGGCTTATCATAAAGGGAATTCCCTTGGGACCAGACTTGTCTGGAGGAATGTGCAAGGTCAATTGGGGCCAGACTTGTGCACTGACCGGTGTGAGTGTCTCTGATAATATTAACCTAGAAGAACGGTTCTTTTGTCTTTTTTCACGAGTGAAAATCTGAAGAATTACCATGGGTGGGCATGGAAACACCATTTGATCATGATAATGATAGCACTTGGTTCTGGTAACCACATCCATACATAATTGTCGGTGGTAAATGAAAAATTCCCTTATGAAAATTTCAATGGCTTACTGGCTGCTAGTAGTGGCCTGTTGGACTCTAGGAGGTCTTAAGAAAGCGAGCTTATGAAAATTTCAATGGCTTACTGGCTGCTAGTAGTGGCCTGTTGGACTCCAGGAGTTCTTAAGAAAGCGTTGTGTTGCTTAATCATCTTGGTTTCTTGGAAGATCTGTACATGGAGAAATAACATAATCTTCAACTAAAAAGAGATTTTGCTACTTTTTCTTGATAGCTATGGTCAAGGATGGATCCTGGAATTGGGCCTGGGTGAGCAAAACCACTAATGTCTTTTCTATTGGGAGTAACTTTTTTAGCTTATTACCCCATGGGTTTTTGACCTTCACCCTCCTTTTCAATGCAAAAACTTACAAGGTGGAGTCTGAAGTTTTTCAACTTTTTGAAGCTACATGAAGATCATAAACAACGTTTAGGCATTACTGTCCTGTATTTTATAAAAAATGCGGGGCACGCACATATGACATATTTGAAAATATGAAAGAGATGCTCTAGAACCCAAATTACAATCTACAAAGTGGAAATCATGGACAACGTATGATAATAGAGGAAACATAGCATCAATCAGAGAGCAACGCGCATCCTACAGTGTTTCTCCACAAATCATATCGTAGTGGACAGATTTGCATCCTTTTTAATATGTATGTATACTTACTAACAATGGTCACGGTTCATATTTAGAGAAGAAAGGTGAGTGAGATGGAGCCGAATTTACCTACAACTTTCCTTCTCCAATGGTGGGTGGCTGTCGAAAAATCGATACAGAACAATGCGTAACCATAACGAATTGAATCCACACATCGGTCCTCATCCCTGGCACATCGGCCATGAGAGGGCAGCGCAGCGGTGTTTTGGTGGGCACGCTGTGGCAGAAGCGATAGCGGAACGCTTGGCGGCGGCGAGAGGCGGCGGCGGGGTCGAGGAGACGGGAGATCCTAGCCGCTCCATCACGCATGGCGGCATGGGCTGCGGTCACCATCCGCCTCTGCTCGACACAATTCACGCCCAGCTGGGCTACAATACGTTTCTGGGACGTGGACTTTGTTTCTTTTGGGTTGGGCCCTTTTTTCTATTTTTCAGTAGGTTATGTTTATGTGTGCCCATTATTAGTTTGTATCTATAACTAGTTGCAACGCGCGGCCGCGCGTGCTAAACTTTCTTCTACGTATGTGTCCCAATTATGCGGCACGTACATTTATTGATGACATTTAAGTACTAAAATAGCGTCACTTTAGTGGGCCATGACAAGCCGTACGAAGTGCTTTTAAAAATATTTTATATTCGCTCTTTCATTTATATAGAGAGATAGTTGTCATTTATTTACATGGAGAAAAACTCTCTAATTTATTGTCTATTAGCGATACGGTATAATTGTATATAGACGTGGGTACAAATGTGGGTATATTTAGGTGGAGCCCTTCTTTGGGTGAAAAAATTTTTAGGTTTCGAGGGGGACTGCCGCACTGCCGCCGGCGCACTGCCGCACTGCCGCCGCCTGCGTCACCAGTTCCATGTCGGCACATCAAGAGCCCCTTCCCCTTCTTTACTCAATACCTCGGCAGATCAAGAGACCGCCACAACAGCACCCACCTCGGCATATCAAAAGACCACCACAACATTAATCCTCCATTAGCCATCCAGGTTGGCAGGTGGCCACTCCTAATTTGAAGCATCGCACTCCATTGGCACCCTGCTGATAAGCAATCCATCTCCTCCTTTCGATTCATGCAGGGTATGCTATCCATCTCCTCGTTTTGATTCACTCAGTATATCCATGGCTTCATGCATCCAAAACATGTTTGATCTATTGCCAAAGCCTTTCTGTACTTGGGACTTGGGAGTGCTGTCGCTAAAGTCGAATCCCTTTTTCCTCAGGAATCAAGAGGGATCGGGGTGGAACGATGAACTGGGAGGGAAGAACACTTGCGCTTTCTAGCCACTGAATTAGGTAACTCTTAAGTTCATCTCCTGCTTTTTCCGGTTTTAAAGGCGTCAGAATTCAGACTATACATGTTGCACCATTTCCAATCGGTTTGATACCCAACACTGAGAATCTAGTCTTCCCTGTTTTAAATCTTTGAGAGTTCAGACTATACATGTTGCACCACTTCCACAGCAGTGTGATACCCAATACCGAGAATCTGGATTTATTGCCGCCTTCATTTTTCTTGTTAAAGGAAACACGAGTATGATTCATCAGCAAGCAAATAGTCTTCAAACCATCTTTGATTTTAACTAGCAAGAACGCACGTGCGACACGAACGTTAATAAAAGATAAGATTGTATAACAGATAATTGGCCGGGGACCGTGTTGGTTGCGAACTCGATGATTCCATATTACAGAAACGGTCGGGGGGGGGGGGGGTTGGAA
>OAMR01000067.1:1613464-1626271 GCA_900205405.1 Echinochloa crus-galli
ACCCTATATAAGGCGGCCTAGGGCACCCCCACAAAATCCATCGGAACTCACCCTGTAAACCATACGCTCGACCCGGCTTCCTGAAGCTCGGCCGAGTACCAGCACTGCAATCGACGCCACCGACACAGGACGTAGGGTATTATACCTCCGGGTAGCCCGAACCTGTCTAAATCAGTGCCTCCTGTGTACCATCAAGTCACTAGTTCATCAATCGTCCCGCCTACAAATCAACCACTCGGGTACCCCCAGGTGGATTGCCGGTCCTAAGGTCCGACAGTTGGCGCGCCAGGTAGGGGTAGATCGGTGAGCTTTTTCGATTCGAAAACACTGTTGGCTTGATGGCAGATCGATCTGACGTCGTCTTTCCGGCGGACATGAGCGACAGCCCCAAGCACCTTGCGGGATGCAGCTTCTTCGCCGGCTCCAGCGACTCTAGCTCCACCACCGCTGACCTGACCTCGGCGGACTCAACCTCGACAACCCCGGGGACTCCCCCGGACGTGCCTGATCAGCTCATGCAGCAGATCGAACAGCTCAGCGTCCGTGAGCACGTCCCGGATCTGCTTCCGCGGCGCCGAGTACCTTACCCCAACGAGATCGTCGACGGGCTGAATCGCATCAACGACATGCTCGCTGAGTGCATCGCCATGTCTGAGCAGGTCTTAGATCGCTTAGGGAACACGTTCCCCCACGGGCTGAAGAACGCGGCGGCCGACTACTCCAGCCGGCTCCCGCGCCACCAAAACCAGGTCCAATCTGAAAACCCGCCCGAACCCACCCAGGTTCCAGATTGCGGGGAATTCCAGGTCGCAACGACCGTGCTAAAGGCCCTTGAGAACTCAGCGGACGCTTCCAAGAGCCACACTCCGCGACCAGATCATGAAGTACTTGTCTCTGATGACCAACCCACTCAAGACAACGAGACTGCATCTGAGCGACAGCATCGCATAGATGCATACACCCTCTAAGCCCAGCGCCGGCAGACTGAGAGAGTAGATGCAGATGCCGACGGCAACGGACGCCACGAAGAGCCGGACCCGTGTAACGTGGCACGCGAATTCGAGCGGGCTCAGGCCGACTACCGCACCCCCTCAGCGGTGATGGCTGCATGCATCGCCGAGCTGGCTCACATGGAGGCCACCCAGAGGCAGTCCGGCTCCGAGCTCGGCTGGCCGTCGTGCAAGAGCTACATCAGAAAGACAGAGAGGCTAGATCAAGATCTAGCCGATCAGGCACGAGTAGATCGAGTTCCCGCAGGACCGAGTACAGCAGATCTACCCGAGGCAGACGCGGGCCTAGATCCCCAACTCTGGACGCCATCCCTGAGGAGGTCGATCAGGAACGCACGGTCGACCACCAGCCGGACGAGTCCGAAGGCAGGCACCCTCGGAACCGCCGCGATGACAGCAACAGGCGAGGCGACCGCCGCCGCAACGATGGCGACCTCCGTGACCGGTTACGCAGGCGTGACTGCGACGTACGCGACGACCTTGACAGGAGACATCGCGAGCGAGACGCCGCAGAGATGGAACGCCGGGAGCGATACGATCGGGATTTCGGCCGCCCCGAACGCCGAAACCGCGGCTCCGAGTACTCCGAGGCCGATGATCATAACGCACGACGCGAGCTCGACGAGCGCGACCGGTACGACCGCCGCTTTGGCTCACCCCGGCCCCATGATCGCCGTCACAACAATGGCAGCGACAGCTTCGGCGAGAATGACTTCGAGATCGAAGGCTTCCAGGCTTTCACCAAGTGGCTACGCCAGGTCCCTTGGCCGGACACCTTCAAGCCGGCCATGGTCGAGAAGTTTGATGGCCGCTCCGACCCCAAGCTCTGGATCCAAACCTACAACACGGCGGTTAAGGCCGCCCGCGGCAGCACTGACCAGGCAGCAGCTTACTTCCCGTTAATGCTTGGGAAGGCAGCACTCCTATGGCCCTCAGGGCTGCTGGAGCAATCCATCGACAGCTGGGCGCAGCTCTGCAAGGTGTTTACCGAGAACTACCAGGCCACCTACACTCGACCAGGTACCAGATTCGATCTGGATCTGGTACGCCAAAGCAGGGGTGAAAGTCTCTGAGACTACACCAACCGCTTTTTTGATAACCGTAACAAGCTTACGGACGTCGAGGAAAGGGACGTCATAGACGCCTTCCGACGCGGACTGTACGACAAGGACGTCTTCCGCAACCTATTCAAGAAAGACTCCAAGACGGTTGGGGAGATGATGAAGGTGGTCGAGGAGGAGGCCAAGGCCGACGCGGCCAAGCTAGCTCAGTTCAGGACCATAGACCGAAGAGACAAAGACCACGACCGCCCGCCGGCCGAGCAGAAGAAGGCGGAACCAGCACGCAATAGATGCAGCAGGCCTGATGTCGCAACGGTTGCAGAAGGCGAAGGCCGCGTGGAGTCAGGACTCCCACCCGAACAGCTCGCCCGCCTGAACGAGCCATGTCCTCTCCACAAGGACGCGAAGCACTCGTTCAGGGACTGCTGGACCCTGAAGAAAGAACTTGACGTTCCCCCAGCGCCGAAGAAGCCACGCTACAACAACAATCGTGGTGACAGGAGAGACGGCGACCGCCGCAATGATCGCCGCCCCGACCGTCGCCATGACCGTCGCCGCGACGATACAGCGCCGGATGGCGACGCTCGCCGTCTGAGCCCAGACGCAGCCTCCACCGAGGAGCAGCGCGGCAACTTCCACCACACCGACCGCTAGGTTAACATAATCCTGGGAGGACCTGACGCGTTCCGCGACAAAAGGAAGAAGAAGCTCCACAGCCGCGAGATAAATCTCGTAGGCACCAAAAGCGTCCAGTACCTCAGGTGGTTGGAAACCCCGATCACCTTCAGCAAGAGGGACCACTGGGTCCACTTGCCTGAACCAGGCTCATACCCACTGATCGTCAGCCCGGTTGTTGACAAAGTCCTCCTGACCAAGGTACTAATTGACGGAGGTAGCGCACTCAACATCATCTTCACCAGGACCCTGAATGATATGGGGTTCGACTACACCAGGCTCCGAGGCTCCGAGCACCCGTTCTACGGCGTCATCCCGAGCAAGGCGGTCACCTTCGGCACGCCCGACAACTACCACACCGAGTTCCTGCACTTTGAGGTTGCTGACTTTAGCAGCTCCTACCACGCCATCTTGGGGCGCCCCATGCTGGCTCGCTTCATGGCAATCCCCAATCACACCTACTTGTTGATGAAGATACCAGCCCCGAACGGGGTCATCAGTATCAGAGGCGACGTCAAGACGTCGTACGAATGTGATGGAGAAGCCGTACGCCTTGCCGAGCTCTCACGTCAACTCGGCAACAGCGTGCTCCTCGCAACCGAGGCTAAAGCCAACCCACCCGCCGACTCCAAGGTGCCGGAGCAAGACGCGACGATGACAGCGCTTGAGCCAGACGTGGAGACCAAGGTGATCTCCCTCTTCGGCGACGACCCCAGCAAGACGGCGCTGATAGGCCAAGGTCTGTCCCCCAAATAGGAAAGCACGCTCATCTCCTTCCTACGGGACAACTGGGACATATTCGCGTGGAAACCTTCGGATATGCCAGGAGTTCCAAGGGAGAAGGCTGAGCACTCCTTGCATCTGGTAAAGACCGCCAAGCCGGTCAAGCAGAAGCTTCGACGGTTTGCACAAGATCGCAAGGAGGCTATTACCATAGAACTGAATAAACTCTTAGCAGCTGGTTCCATTCGGGAGTGCATGCACCACGAATGGCTTACAAATCTTGTACTTGTCAAGAAAAAAACCGGTGAATGGAGAATGTGCATTGATTATACCGATCTCAACAAACACTGCCCTAAGGACTCCTTCACTCTTCCCCGCATCCACCATGTTGTCGACTCTACGGCCGGGTGCCTACTACTTTCCTTCCTCGATTGCTACTGGTTACCATCAGATAGCCCTAAACCCGGCCGACCAAGACAAAACAGCGTTCATCACGCCCCATGGCATATATTGCTACAAGACGATGACCTTCGGTCTCAAGAATGCCGGAGCGACGTACCAGAAGGCAATCCAGGGTCGCCTAGACACCCAGATCGGCCGCAACGCTGAAGCCTACATCGACGGCGTCGTGGTCAAGACCTACGACGCGGACACCTTGATCGCCGACCTCCAGGAGACATTCAACAACCTCCGTCGCTACAGATGGAAGCTGAGCCCGACCAAGTGCGTCTTTGGGGTACCCTCATGCAAGCTCCTGGGGTTCTTGGTAAGCCAGCGGGGCATAGAAGCTAACCCCACCAAGATCGCGGCAATCTAGAATCTGTCGCCTCCCAAGAAAAAGAAAGAGGTGATGAAGCTGACAGGCATGATGGCAGCTCTAAGCCGATTCATCAGCAAGCTAGGTGAACGGGGAGCTCCCTTCTTCAAGCTCTTGAAGAAGGCCGACAAGTTCGAGTGGACGCCAGAAGCCGACCAAGCGTTGGCCGACCTGAAAGCATTCCTTGCCACTCCGCCAGTGCTTACCGGACCAAAGATAGACGAACCCCTACTGCTATATCTAGCAGCAACCACTAATGTGGTCAGCACCGCCCAGGTCGTGGAGCGCCAAGAAGATGAACACTCCTACCTGGTCCAAAGACCGGTATATTACGTCAGCGAAGTGCTGGCCGAGTCAAAAGTCCGGTACTAGCACCCCCAAAAGCTACTCTACGCACTCTTGATCTGCTCAAGAAAGCTACACCACTAGTTCCAGGCTCACCCCATACATGTGGTATCCAATTTTCCGCTCGGCGAAATCCTCCACAACCACGATATCAACGGCCGAGTCGTCAAATGGGTGGTAGAACTTGGGAGCTTCGACATCACGTTCTGGTCAAGGCAGTCTATCAAATCACAAGTGCTGGTCGACTTCCTAGCCGAGTGGACGGAACTACAAGCGCCTATACCCGCCGAACCACACGAGCACTGGACCCTGTACTTTGATGGTGCCCTGAACCTCGAAGGAGCCGGGACAGGGGTACTATTCATATCACCTGAAGGCAAGCACCTCAAGTATGTGTTGCAAATCCACTATAAGGCGACAAACAACGGCGCCGAATACGAAGCACTGATCCATGGGTTAAAGATAGCCATTACCCTTGGCATCAAGCGCCTGTTATGCTATGGAGACTCAATGGTGGTAGTCGAACAAGTCAACAAGAATTGGGAGTGCTCCAAAGATACGATGGACGCCTACTGCGCGGAAGTTCGCAAGCTGGAAGCCCACTTTTACGGGCTCGAATGCCGCCATGTACCTCGTGAAGAGAATGTCGCCGTGGACGTCCTGTCCAAACCTTGATCCAAGCGATCCCAGGTACCCGCTGGCGTGTTCGTACAAGATCTTCGGAAGCCGTCCATTAAACTAGTGGACAAAGGCGAACCTACAGCCCCTGCCGACCAGGATGTCGTAGCAGTCGTGGCTCCGCTGGAGACAGAAGAGGACTGGCGCGAACCATTCATCGCGTTCATCAAGAACGGCCGCCTGACCACCAGTGACGACCTCAAGCAGGACAAGGTCGCTCTCGAGCAACTCAGCTGGCGAAGCGCCAATTATGTGGTCATCGGCTCGGAACTCTACGGAAAAGCAGCATCGACAGGAGTACTCATGAAGTGCATCCTACGCAGCGAAGGCCCGGCGCTACTGCACGAAGTACACGCGGGAGCATGCAACAATCATGTAGCGGCCAAAACCCTTGTTGGCATGATCTACAGAACCGGGTTCTTTTGGCCCACCTCGGTCTCCGATGCAAAGGAATTCGTCCAACGATGTGCTGGATGCCAATACTTTCAGAAGCAAAAGCACCTGCCGCCTCAAACACTATGCACAATCCCACCATCCTGGCCCTTTGCCGTATGGGGGCTAGACAATGTGGGAGCGTTCATCACGCCCCATGGCATATATTGCTACAAGATAATGACCTTCGGCCTCAAGAATGCCAGAGCGACGTACCAGAAGGCAATCCAGGGTCGCCTAGACACCCAGATCGGCCGCAACGCTGAAGCCTACATCGACGGCGTCGTGGTCAAGACCTACGACGCGGACACCTTGATCGCCGACCTCCAGGAGACATTCAACAACCTCCGTCGCTACAGATGGAAGCCTGAGCCGACCAAGTGCGTCTTTGGGGTACCCTCATGCAAGCTCCTGGGGTTTTGGTAAGCCAGCGGGCATAGAAGCTAACCCACCAAGATCGGGCAATCTAGAATCTGTCGCCTCCCAAGAAAAGAAAGAGGTGATGAAGCTGACAGGATGATGGCAGCCTAAGCCGATTCATCAGCAAGCTAGGTGAACGGGGGCTCCCTTCTTCAAGCTCTTGAAGAAGGCCGACAAGTTCGAGTGGACGCGAAGAAGGCCGACAAGTTCGAGTGGACGCCAGAAGCCGACCAAGCGTTGGCCGACCTGAAAGCATTCCTTGCCACTCCGCCAGTGCTTACCGGACCAAAGATAGACGAACCCCTACTGCTATATCTAGCAGCAACCACTAATGTGGTCAGCACCGCCCAGGTCGTGGAGCGCCAAGAAGATGAACACTCCTACCTGGTCCAAAGACCGGTATATTACGTCAGCGAAGTGCTGGCCGAGTCAAAAGTCCGGTACTAGCACCCCCAAAAGCTACTCTACGCACTCTTGATCTGCTCAAGAAAGCTACACCACTAGTTCCAGGCTCACCCCATACATGTGGTATCCAATTTTCCGCTCGGCGAAATCCTCCACAACCACGATATCAACGGCCGAGTCGTCAAATGGGTGGTAGAACTTGGGAGCTTCGACATCACGTTCTGGTCAAGGCAGTCTATCAAATCACAAGTGCTGGTCGACTTCCTAGCCGAGTGGACGGAACTACAAGCGCCTATACCCGCCGAACCACACGAGCACTGGACCCTGTACTTTGATGGTGCCCTGAACCTCGAAGGAGCCGGGACAGGGGTACTATTCATATCACCTGAAGGCAAGCACCTCAAGTATGTGTTGCAAATCCACTATAAGGCGACAAACAACGGCGCCGAATACGAAGCACTGATCCATGGGTTAAAGATAGCCATTACCCTTGGCATCAAGCGCCTGTTATGCTATGGAGACTCAATGGTGGTAGTCGAACAAGTCAACAAGAATTGGGAGTGCTCCAAAGATACGATGGACGCCTACTGCGCGGAAGTTCGCAAGCTGGAAGCCCACTTTTACGGGCTCGAATGCCGCCATGTACCTCGTGAAGAGAATGTCGCCGTGGACGTCCTGTCCAAACCTTGATCCAAGCGATCCCAGGTACCCGCTGGCGTGTTCGTACAAGATCTTCGGAAGCCGTCCATTAAACTAGTGGACAAAGGCGAACCTACAGCCCCTGCCGACCAGGATGTCGTAGCAGTCGTGGCTCCGCTGGAGACAGAAGAGGACTGGCGCGAACCATTCATCGCGTTCATCAAGAACGGCCGCCTGACCACCAGTGACGACCTCAAGCAGGACAAGGTCGCTCTCGAGCAACTCAGCTGGCGAAGCGCCAATTATGTGGTCATCGGCTCGGAACTCTACAGAAAAGCAGCATCGACAGGGGTACTCATGAAGTGCATCCTGCACAGCGAAGGCCTGGAGCTACTGCACGAAGTACACGTGGGAGCATGTAGCAATCATGCAGCGGCCAAAACCCTTATTGGCAAGATCTACAGATCCGGGTCCTTTTGGCCCACTGCGGTCTCCGACGCAAAGGAATTCATCCAGCGATGTGCTGGATGCCAATACTTTCAGAAGCAAAAGCACCTGCCGCCTCAAACACTATGCACAATCCCACCATCCTGGCCCTTTGCCGTATGGGGGCTAGACAATGTGGGACCGTTCAAGCCAGCCTAGGGTGGATTCAAGCACCTACTGATCACGGTGGACAAGTTCACAAAATGGATCGAGTACAAGGTCGTTACCGACACCAAGTCGGCCACAGCGGCGGCCTTCATCGAAGAAATTACGCACCGCTTCGGAGTCCCAAACCGGATAATCACCGACCTCGTCTCCCAATTTACAGGGCATGAATTCTGGGATTTCTACCAAGACAGCCAGATCGACGTCTACTACTCGTCTTCAGCCCATCCACGATGCAACGGGCAGGTCGAACAGGCAAACGGCACGGTCCTGGACGCCCTCAAAAAAGAAATCTACGACTCCCTAAACCCACGCACAGGCCGCTGGGCTAAGGAAGTACCACACGTGGTATGGGGCCTTCGCACCCAACGAAGCCGAGCAACCGGAAATTCACCTTTCTTCATGGTCTATGGTTCGTAAGCAGTGTTACCAGCCGACCTCGCGTTCAGCGCACCACGAGTCAAGAACTATGAGGAAGGAGAAGCCGAGTCCAGTCGACAGGTCGACGTTGACGCTCTGGAAGAACACAGGCTCTGTGCCTTAACTCGGCACGCGCGCCATGAGCAGCAGATACGCCGGTACCACGACAGAAATGTCAAGGAGCACTCTCTAAATGTGGGCAACCTCACGCTGCGCCGAGTCATGAGCTCGGCAGGGCAGCACAAGTTATCTGCACCATGGGAAGGCCCCTTCATCATCAAGGAAGTGGTATCTCCAGGAAACTACCGCCTAGAGTGGGCTGATGGCAACCCAGTCCCAAATGTCTGGAACATCCAGCATCTCACTAAGTTCTATCCTTAGTCCAGAACACAGCTATGTACTTTCACCCTGCTATCTTCATCATTCAATAAAGTTTTTGCACTCAAATTTTATGATCTCCGACCAATATGTCTACATTAACTCTCCCACGATAGCCACGCGCTTGTCCTCCATATAAGTTACCTCTGAAGTAACACAACTAACACGGCAAGTCCGATTCACTATAACCAAGTACTCGGCCAGGGACCCTGCCTACGACTAAGCCTCCATGCAGAGCATCGTAGCATGTAGGAGTGCTACCTCCATGAGAGCTCCAGCCAGTTCTTCGCCCGAGTCCCTAGCGCTTGTCATGTTCGCGGTGAAGTGATAGGGGTTGATAAAATCAACTCAACAATAAAAGCTATCAGCTCGGAACATAATAGTTATTACATAAAAAACGCCAAGTACTGCATGTTTTTCCCATCCATGTCTACAAGCAGATTAATCATTGGTTACATCTACAATGCTGCGGAATACGTCGAGCGCCAGGCTTGCGAATGATGTGGCCAGGTCCTCGAACTCTTGCTCCGACACATCCGGGTGGTACCCATCACGAATGTCTTCAAGGTCGAGGTCGGGATGGTACGAGCAGACGAGCGCCAATGTATACCCGACCGCGTACTGAGCAGTCTCCGTCGCCATTCCTCGGGTGTACTCCGGCAGATGCTGTAGCCGTTCCACAAGCGGTACCGTGGGTCGATCGCCAGCAGCCTGGATCTAGTCGCAGGCAGACACGGCCGCCTGTGCCAGCTCGTCATAGCGTCTGGCAGCCTCTGCACATGTGCACGGGTTGAGAATAAGTTCAGGTATCACAGGTACCGGGAAAAGAATAGAACACGGAAGAAGTCCTCACCAGTCATAGCAGCATCGTGAGCGCCCAGGGCTCGGCTGTGCCTGCTGACAAGGTCCTGTGTCTCCTGCTCCGCCTTTGCGACCTTCTCCTCCAGGATCCTCTTCTCGCGGGCATGACCTGCGCAGCAGAACCACCCATAACCAAGTGTTATGGCCTCATGATAAATACAATCCGGAAACTCAAGTCGACGTCGCACGGGCCTCCACTCACTTTCTAGGGCACGCTTTAGCTCGGCGTCCCTCTCCTGCAGCACAACCCGCGTCTCCTTGAACTTCTCGTCCACCGCCGCAAGACAACCCTGGATGCGCTCCATCTCTTGGGCATGGCCTCAAGCAAAATCTGGGCACCCCCTCAAGCAAAATGCTTACCGGTGTTAGCCGCCTCTAGCTGAGCCACGAGCTCCTGGTTGAGTTGCACTAGGCCCTCCGCATCCGAGTCCTTCTGGATCACAACACCCCGAGCCTCGCTGGCGATGGTACGGACCCGGGTCCCAACTCCAGGTACTCGTCCTCGGCTACGTGCAGCAACCGTGTGGTCTCCGTGGTCCCAGACATGAGCGCCTGCACAGGTACAAGATCAAGTAACAAAATACAAAGAAATGCCGACCTCAGAATCGGAACACCTACCTCCATGTCCTCCAACATTGAGGACGACGAGTTGCGGATCCGCTCGAGCGCAGCCGCGTTCGCCACGGAGAGGCGCTTGAAGCGCTCCTGACGAGTCAGCGCCTCCTCCCCTTGGTCCTCCGGATCGGCAGCCTGGTCCGGATGTGCATCATCCTCCAACTCCGGCATCTTCGGGTCCTCGTCTTCAGGCCGCCTGCTCGGGTCGGCCCCCGGAGTAGCGGTCCGCATGATCGCTGTGATCGTTCCAACGGTGGCACTCTCAACCGGGGCAGTGGCAGGAGGGACCGGGGACATAGGTTCCCCTAGTTCACCACCACTGTCCGACGACGTCCTCGACGTGTCCGACAACACGGTCACCCTCCTGAAAGCAAGACAAAACGCTCATCAAGACTCAAGAAGATAAAACATCCGAGCATGACCAACTTAACCAAGTTCAGACTCTAACCTGTTACTCCTGCTCGGCCGCTTGAAGAGCAAGCCGGCTGGACGCGGTGGACGACCGTCCCCCGATGAAGGCAACGGCGTGGGGGATCGCACCATAGTCACCTCTGCTCTGGTGCCCGGGTTCCGATCCTCATCCTCCGCCTTCAAGGACGGCGGAGCACCATCATCAGCTGACGGCACAGGATCTGACCTGTGCCTCTTCGCGCGCAGCGCATCAGACAACTACGCCTGCGCCTGCGCCGACCTCTTCCGCGACTCGGCCGCCACGACCTGCGCCTGCGCCGAGTAGTACTTCCGAGCGGCAGCCCGGGTGAGAGTAGGGGCAGCGACCGACTCCACAACTGCCACATCACCCGAGCTAGGAGGGGAGCCGAGCTCCTCAGAAACCCAGTCCTTCAGATTCTTCATAACCGGAAGCGGGTCTTCCCTCGCGTCTTCCGGCCTCATCACCTTTCACCGCGGCACCGGCGTCCCCTCAGGCAGCGGCGCCGGGCAATAGAAGCATTTGGTCACCTCCTAGCACAAATAAAGCAACACGAGTTCAGGTAACTCACATGAAAATATCAGAGAAATTAGACAAAGACTCAGAACGGAAATTTTACCGTAGGTGGAGGGTTCTTAAGCGCATAAGGACGGGGCGCGCTGAGGTTATTCACCTCGCCCTTCATCATTGTGCCCATGCACCGGAGGACCTCGTCCGTGTTGAACCCCCGGGATGACTCTCAGGTTGGGTCTAGGCGACCCGAAAAATCAAAAGCTGCATGTACCCGATCCTTGATCGGCTGGATCGTCCGGGTAATAAATGACACTGTCACCGCCATGGCGGTCAGACCCCTCTGCTTCAGGTCAGCAATCATCGCCAAGAGCTCGGGGATCCCTTCGAACTCACCCCCGACCGGAAGATCGCGCCACGACTCCCGCTCCCTCGCCTCCATGCCAGTCCTGCTAGGCAGGAAAGGTGGCTGGTTGTTGGCACTTCTTACGATCCAATATCAGAATTGGGGAATCCCAGTACTGGATGCAAGAAGTGTTCAGTGGTTTTCCTTATGGCTTAGTAAAATATATAAATATTCTGCAAGCGCACAGAATCACCGCTGTAGCACTTCACCTGGGAGTATCCCGAGGTACTGTAATTTATATTTCCGCAGGGAAGCTTTGGCAAGACTACTAGTGAACAGATATTCGAGAATATCAGAGAAGGGTACACGACTAACAAGATGGGGGATAACGGTATTGGATAGGAGTGGATATACCGGACACACAGCTCAAGGGATACTCAGGTAAGGGAGAGAAGAGATAGATAGCTGGGAGGACAACGAGAAGAGATAGAGGACTCCTGGATTCTTTATCTACCTACGTCACTCTAGCTTAGAGATACAGCGGCTACAGAGCCAGCACTAGGAGATCTGGGATAACTCTAATGTCTTAGCTTCGGGACAAGGGAACCGGTGAACACACAGAAAGGGATGAGAAGGGGTGCCACTATTTCCCAACTGGGGAATCCTACGGACCGGAACTAACGTGATGGGCTACGAAGACCGAAAGGGCTGTCACCACCTCCCGGCTACCACCTCCGTTGCGACGGGAATAAACTAAGGCCACCGACTAGTCTAGGAACCACTCCTACACTAGGCAACGACTACTTACTCTGCTAGCAAGAGCAAGCAACCTTGTCAATACTCTTGGTGACAATTCACCTCCAGTATCAAGCAAGATCGAAGAACCAGCCAAGACAAAGACTTAAACAAGACTACAAGCACTAGAACTATAACTGACTATAGTCTAAACAAGATATATTTGCAACTAGGATAAAGTAGAAGCAAGATATAAATGACAAAGGCAAAGTGATAAAGATAACTATATTGATAACTCAAAGTCTTGCAAAAGGAAAAGGTAAAAGATACAAGAGCTTATACCAGAGCTTCTGAAGACGACTCCGGAACCTCCGAGGCAAAGCTCGACTCAACTCTAACTCCCAACTAAACTATCCTAACTCTACTAGAATGAAAGTGGAAATGAGCTCCTTGGCTTGGTGTGTGTTACAAGAGAAGTGCGACCCTCTATTTATAGCTCAAAAGGTCGGTTGTAGGCAGGGTAGCAGCCAAAGCAACCAGAGGTGGCAGAGAGGCGGTTCGCCCGAACCGAGGGATGCACCACCTCGGCCACCAAGGGCCAGGATGCAGCCCCAGGGTCGGTTTGGCAACTGGGGGCGGTTCGGGTGAACCCCCCA
>OAMR01000067.1:1635030-1651111 GCA_900205405.1 Echinochloa crus-galli
GTTCGGCCGAACCCCCCAGGTTCGCCCAACTGGGCCGGAGGCCCAGGCCCGCCCCCCTGCACGCCTCTGCTCTGTGGACTCCCTGGGCCGGCCTCTGGTGGTGTACTTCATGCTATGTGGGCCCAGTTGATGTGGCGGTGCTCCGGGATGAGTTGGTGTCGTCCATGTATCGTTTGTCGTGTTCATTTGGTGCTCGTTGATGTGGACGACTCCCGGTGGCATGCGCGGCTAAGAGGGATAACCAGCCGAACGGAGTCGTTCGGGCCGATTCGGTCATTTTCGGCCCCAATAGCGAGTATTTGTCGTAGTTGTACCTGCACAAGTGACACTCACCAAAACTCGTGGAACTTTATTAGAAATAAAACCTAAGTACATGGAATGTTGCATAAAACCTCATTTTTCCCGAGTATTGGTGGTCGAGGTTTAGATGGAAACCGACTTGTAAACCCTAGCCCGCTACCCTATATAAAGCGGCCTAGGGCACCCTCATAGGGAACATCAGATCATATCTTGTAACCCATACGCTCGTCCTTGGTTCCTGAAGCTTAGCCGAGTACCAGCAATACAAACGACATCACCGACACAGGACGTAGGGTATTATACCTCCGGGTAGCCCGAACCTGTCTAAATCAGTGCCTACTGTGTACCATCCAGTCACCAGTTCATCAATCGCCCCGCCTACAAATCAACCACTCAGGTACCCCCAGGTGGATTGCCGGTCCTAAGGTCCGACAATTCCATTAAGCCATTACGTCATTGAAATAGGCACATAAATATTTAAAATGTCAGAATCCTTTCAAATAGTATGTACAATGAGATAAAAGTGCCCATACTAGAACAATGTCTTTGAAATATCAAAATCAAAACATTGGATAGATTGACATCATTGTATTCTTGGTTGATTTCAGCATGCACATTTCATGTCTCTGAGCGCTCCACTCAAATTGTATCATCCTGCTGAAATAAGATTAAATCACAGTAGTAAGACAGACTAAAACTAGAAAGGGAAATTTGAGCTAAGAATTTATATAGCCAGTACAAATTCCAAGTTAACTATGGTTCGAAAAGTTATTGAATTTTATTTCACTAGAACTCATTTGCAAACAAAACAACTATGTTACTGTATCCTGCAACACATGGTGAGTTGAACTGTTACATTATTTACAGCAATGGTAAACAAAAGTATACAACTGAGTTTAAATAGAGCGAAGTACTTGAGCTAAAATCTGATTTAGTTTGTATAAAAGTAGCATTGTTTACACAACATGCCTCAAATTAAAATTTTATAGTTTTAAACGTATATATCTCCACCAGGATTGGATCTAAGACAAATGCTAGCCTTAGATAGGCTATAATTTTCAAGGGTCCCAGAGGCCTCCCAACCTGGACTAAAAGTGACCACCCGGAGTAAAAGGCCTTTCTTA
Source organism: Echinochloa crus-galli (assembly GCA_900205405.1). Classification (NCBI taxonomy): domain Eukaryota; kingdom Viridiplantae; phylum Streptophyta; class Magnoliopsida; order Poales; family Poaceae; genus Echinochloa; species Echinochloa crus-galli. The sequence continues at coordinate 1,636,455 of OAMR01000067.1, forward strand.
TAAAATCGACTGTCCTGTCTTATAAGATTTTATTTAAAGTAATATAGTGAAATTAGTAGATTTTTTGTAATTAGCTTAGTTCAGCACTCGAACTATTACCTAAAAAGGAAGCATTCTCCCTTAAAAGGAAACACATTTGAGTCTTACGCACCACGCATATGCATACTCCCTCCGTATATGATTTAGATGTCGTTTTGGACAACAATACGGTTTCATTCCAAAACGTAACTTTGACTTCTTATTTTTACAAAATATTAATTAAAAAATAATATATGTATACTTTTATGAAAATATTTTTTAAGACAAATCTATTTATATTGTTTTCACTCTTCTCGCGTCTCGGGGCAGTCATTCCCTGAGTTGCCTGTGTTGCCACAGACTTCGCAGGTCATGCGAGCGTCCATGGCTTGCACCGTTTCTTGAGCAGGGGCCTCCAGCTTCTTCATCAGGAGGTCCATCTTGGCAGCGAGCATGTCCAGAGCTTCAACTTGGTGAACTCCTCGGGTCTTTGGTTGAGTCCGGTCATCGGACCAGCCTTGGTTCTCAACCATCTTCTCTATGAGGGCCTTCGCACGACTCTCCTCAAGAGAGAAGAACGAGCCTCCAGCAGCAGCATCCAGGTACTCACGGGCAGAATTTCTCAGCCCGTGATAGAAAGTTTGGATTATGAACCAACTCTGCATACCATGGTGAGGACAAGCAGAAATATAGTCCTGGAGGCGATCCCATGCCTCCGGGACTGTTTCATCTTTTAACTGCTGGAAACTAGCAATTTTGTTCCGGAGGGCGTTGGTTTTCCCAACCGGAAAGAATTTTAGCAAGAAAGCGCTAGTGCATTTATCCCAAGAGTCTATAGCCTCGCGGTTAGCATAAAACCATTGCTTCGCCTTGCCTAATAATGAGAATGGGAATAAACGAAGGCGAATGGCATCGGTACTTACTCCGCGGATGGTGAAGGTGTTGCAGATCTCCAGGAAATGCTGGAGATGGGCATTGGCATCTTCATGTGGCTTGCCGCAGAACGGGCTAGCCTGAACCATGTTGATGAGGGCTGGCTTGAGCTCGAAGCTACCATCTCCGACTGGCGGAGCTGGTCCGACACGTACGTTCTCGCTCGATGGAGCGGAGAACTCACGGATCGTCTTGCTGGCCATCCTCGATGTAGCCTGGTCAACGACGGGAAGGACTGGGTTCGTCGGAAGGAGTTGCTTCTGAGGAGGTACAACACGGGGTTGTACTTTCCTCACAAGTGACTCCGGATTTTCTTGGAAGTTTGACGGTAGTTGGAAACCAGTCATGCACTGCTCTGTTCCACAAAGACCAACGAACAGAGCAAGGATAAACCCGCTTGAGTAGCGGTACTCAACTAAGATAGCTCGAGATAAAAATTCAAAAGTAATCTAGCCAAATGCTTCCCCGGCAACGGCGCCAGAAATGCTTGTTGGCACTTCTTACGATCCAATATCAGAATTGGGGAATCCCGGTACTGGATGCAAGAAGTGTTCAGTGGTTTTCCTTATGGCTTAGTAAAATATAGAAATATTCTGCAAGCGCACAGAATCACCGCTGTAGCACTTCACCTGGGAGTATCCCGAGGTATCGTAATTTATATTTCCGCAGGGAAGCTTTGGCAAGACTACTAGTGAACAGATATTCGAGACTATCAGAGAAGGGTACATGACTAAACAAGACGGGGGATAAACGGTATTGGATAGGAGTGGATATACCGGACACACAGCTCAAGGGATACTCGGGTAGATGATAGAAGGTATAGATAGTTGGGAGGACAACGAGAAGAGATAAAGGATTCCTGGGTACTCTATCTATATAGGTGGCCAAGTGGTTAGAGATACAGCGGCTAAAGAGCCAGCACTAAAAGGTCCGGAATAAGTCTATTGCCTTCCTTGGGGACTACAGGGCCCTCGACACGCAGAAAGGGATGAGAAGGGGTGCCGACTACCCTGAACCTTGGGTCCTAAAGCACCGGAACTAACGTGATGGACTACAACGATCGGAAGGGCTGTCACCACCTCCCGGCTACCACCTCCGTTGCGACGGGCAGAAACTAAGGTTACTGACAAGTCTAGGAACCACTCCTACACAGATCAATAACTACTTACTTCGCTGGCAGAAGCAAGCAACTCGAACTCACACCCCAATGACAATTCAATGCTAGTGTGAGCAGAATCGAAGAACCAATTAAGGCAGAGACTTAAGCAAGAACTAAGAGCACTAGGAACTGGAGTCAACTATAGTAGAAGCAAGCAGCCAGTCCCTTGGGACACAATCAGATCTACCAAGCCGAAGGTGTAGCACTGGAAGACTAGAATAAAGTAGATAACTATATTGATAACTCAAATGTCAAGAAAAGATAAAGTAAAAGATACAAGAGCTATTACCAGAGCTTCTGAAGACGACTCCGGAACCTCCGAGGCACAGCTCGACTCGACTCTAACTCCCAACTAAACTATCCTAACTCTACTAGAAATGAAGTGGAAGCTCCTTGGCTTTGAGTGTGTGTTCAAATGAGCAGCTATGGCCCTCTATTTATAGCCTCCATATGACGGTTTGGTGGAGTAACCGTCAAGGGAGCCAGGGGGTACCCCCTGATCCCCCGGGCAGAGAATGGCGGTTCGGCCGAACCGTCCATTTGCACCGCCTTGCATCCTGTGGCCTGGGGCTGCTCCCTGGAGGCGGTTGGCCATTCGGCCGAACCGGCCCGTTCGGCCGAACGGGCCCGGGGGCGTGGCAGCCCTCTGATCCACCGCCTCTGATCCTGGTTGGCTTGGATGAGTCCCACTTGGCTTGGGTGTGCTTGTTCCCGCGGATTGATGACTTGGCATGGGTCCAATTGAGTTGGCGGGAGTTCTGCGTGGCTTGCACAGTCACAGATGACTTGGTAGTGACGTGGACGGCTCCTGGTGGCCTGTACGGCTAAGGGGGATAACCGGCCGAACACGTCGTTCGGCCGTTTCTGTCATTTCCGACCGCTATAGCACGTGTTTCGTGATATTGTACCTGCAAACATGACACTCACCAAAACTCGTGGAACTTTATTAGAAATAAAACCTAAGTGCAAGGAATGTTGCATAGTCTCTCATTTTATCCCGAGTATTGGTGGTCGGATTTGGGTTGTAACGACCGCCAACACTGGTCCACCATGTAGAACCACTCGCGCCGCCACTCCTTATGGCAGTCCAGCAACTGCAGATCGAAGTACTCCTTTTGCCTCCCATGCGCAGGGCAATGCCCGCCCCACCGGTGTCACACCCGGATTTTATATAAACCCGAAGTGCTGCTATATGTGTGCCCAGGATTTTATATATCCACAGAACACATACAGCTAACAAATATGATAAACAGAGTACATATGCTCGAAATAAAATAATTTAAATCAGAGTTAGCACATACACAGTGGAAGCCTAGTCTTCAACTCCAAGGCGAGGCCGCAGTCCACAGGGACACCGACTGGTTGACCACAGCTCAGAAGTACGGAGATCCTCTTTCACTTCATCTATACCCATCCCGGATTGTTGATAATAAGCAAGTGTAAGTAAATGTCTTACTTAGCAAGTATAGCACGGGGTATGAGGCCAAAAGGTTTGACTCTGTTTGACTGCATTAGCATTTTTAGTTGATTCATTTTAATTGCATCCAATTTACTACAAGTGAAAGGGACTCCCAGTTGTAACCCAATTATATAGTGTAAGTCATTAAACAACAATAATAACCATCAAGTTCTATTCGAAAAGGAACGCCAGGCCGCTCATGACCTTGAGCAAGGCTATCATGATAGATTTACACTCTGCAGATGTTTCGCCCTTTACCCACCAGTCGCGTAAAAGTTCAAGGAACTTTAAACCCAACCATGCGGAGGTGGATCAGACCTCACAAACCACACTTCCGAGGTGTGGTCGCATAGGGACGCTACGAGGCTTTTCACAAGACACCCTAACAAGAAAGTAGTCATTGCAGTAATACAAGGTGGTGAGACCTTAGGCACCGAGATTGACTTACTCTCAGGGCGCTCCCGTACAAGGGTCAATGGCGTCCAGAGCGTGGGCACGCATGCCAGCAAGTAAATAAAAGAGCAACGTGTGGGGCTACCACATGGGACTTGGTCTAACCGGAGCTAAAACGGAGAAGATATGGCTTTTCTAAGGTTTAGGGACCTGCTGGCAAGTTTTAAAAGTTTCCAGGGGCTTATTTGCAAAGTTTCAGGGACTAAAACGTAATTATGCGTTAAAACCTGAGGGCTAACTTGCAAAAAATGCCAGGGCAGGACGGCGGGTTCTAATTTTCAAAAGCTCAGGGGGTTTTTCATAAAAACAGGGACCTAATCGCCATTTGTTTTCAATGGTGATGGACGGCGGGTCAATTACCGACACGTGTAGGGGTTCTTTTAGAAAATGGCCAGGCTGACCGGTATCGGTGGCTTTGACTAGGGGCTTGGGCTCGCGATGGCCGTTGGATTTGGATCTAACGGCTGGGGGAAATGGGGGGGTTGTTTGCCGGTGGCGGTCAGGATTGCGGCGGCGCCGCTGGTCTCCCGCGGCGGAGAGCTCGCCGGCGTAGCGCGAACTCGCGCGATGGGGCTCGGTTCTTGATGGGGTTTGGACCTACGGACGCAGGGCGATGTGGCGAACACGGCTGGCCTGACCAAGTCGACCAAGGCGTGGCTGCGGCGGCTAGCGACGACGAGTGGCGGAGGTGAGCGTCGGTCAGCGGCAGCGCGCGGATTCGGGGCACAAAAACAAACGGTAAAGGGCTCGGGATGGTCTTTACCTCCACGCGGAGCTACTCCGAGGGTCGAATCGGCCGAGGCGGCTACAGGGCAGGAGATCGACAGCGGCGCAGCGGCGGAGCTCCAATGGTGGCAGCGCAGGCTTGGGGAGGTGGCGCTGCGGGCTCGAGGCGAAGGTTGGATGATGGCCTAGCAGTTGCGGCGACGCTAGTTTTATAGCCCTAGGGGAGGTGTGAGAAGGGTTCGGTTGGCGGGATGGTACAATTGCCGGTGGCGGCTCCACCCCCTTTCCACGGGAAGGCATTCCTTACGGAGGAGGCAGCGGCTTAAGGGAAGGCAGCGGCGCGCGAAGCTGCGGGGAAGGTTGGCGCTGCGCCGTGGGCCACGCGGGTTGGGCCGGGTGCGAGGCCGAGGCGATGGCGTGGCACCGAGCTCGACTCGGTCGCGGCGCGAGGAAGGAGACGGGACCGACAGGTGGGGCCCGCTCGTCGGTGACTCAGGAGGGCGGGTGCGAGCTGGGCCAACGCGGGGCGTTTGGGTCGAGTAGAGTCGGGGTAGTGGGGCCGAGGTGGCTGGGGGTTGCCGGGCCGGCTCGCTGACGGGCCGAGCGAGTTGGCTTGGGCCGGGACGCAGGCTGGCGGCCCAAGCGGGGAAAGGGAGCAGGACGGGCTGCGCGCGCGGGGAAAGATGGGCTGAGCAGAGGGAGAGGGAAGCGGCCCAAGCAGCTGGCCGGGCTGGGCTATCTGGGAAAGGAAGAAAGAAGGAAAAGTTTAGGGGGCAGAAGCGGACCTTGGCCCAAAACAACTTTTCTACTGCTCAAACAAAAGCGATTCAAACGCGAATTTAAATTAGATTTAAATTCTGATTTGAACTACACAGAAGCAAAACTCAATGCATCGGCATGAATGCAACACACACAACATTAAATTTAATTTGAAAAACAAATTTTCCTATACTAAATTCTCTGTAAACTTGGTAAAGCTCGGAAAATTTTAGAAAGTTGAGAAAATTATTGTATTAATTATGCTAACAAATCACATCCCAAAATCCAAAAATTTTGGGGTGTGACAACCGGTAATGCGAGTGGGGCCGTCTCCCTTGTTCCCCGACCCAATGCGTTTAACGCGGTACAGGTACCGCCAAAGATGGAAATAGGGAGCGATTCCAAGAAAAGCCTCACAGAGGATGAAGAACGAAATGTCAAAAATCCCATTGGGATTGAGATGAGAAAGCTCCAGACCGTAGTAATGGAGCACCCCACGGAAGAAATCGCCGTACGGCATGCTGAATCCGCGCTCAACGAAGTGCGCGAAGATGGCCACCTCGCCGGTGTTCTCGAACGGCCTCTTCTCCTTCCCCGGAATCATCCACAACAAGGTGTCCTTCGAAGGGAGCACGCCGCGGTTCACCATGTCCACTGGCGGCACCCCAGCCGTCGCCAGAGCCTCTAGAGCAGCGTGCTCAGCAGCGTCGTCGGCCATGGCTTTGTTTTGTGGAAGAAGAAAGGGAATGGATGAAGCTGGAGCGGGAACGCTCGACAGCCTCGAAAACTGCGCTCGCAAGAAATGGTGGGATGAGGAAAGGCAAGGCGAGGAAGGCGAAGAGTGCGGCGCAACGGTCAGATGACCACGACGGCGTCCTTGGTCGCGTATATATAACAAGGCGCCGCCCTGACCTAACGGCTCCAAAACTAACGGACGGAATCCGCGGGATTGGCAATACGTGATCCGCAGGATCCAAAATTGACGGATAGGATAAGCTTCCATACCGAAAAACTCGGCGCATTCCAAGCGAACTAGGCCAAGTCCCTCGCATGCTCGGGGGCTGGGCGCCGGACTACGACTCGGCGCGTTCCAAGCGAACCACGCCAAGTCCCTTGCATGCTCGGGGGCTGGGCACCGAACTACGACTCGACGCGTTCCAAGCGAACCAAGCCAAGTCCCTCGCATGCTCGGGGGCTGGGCGCCGGACTACGACTCGGCGCGTTCCAAGCGAACCACGCCAAGTCCCTCGCATGCTCGGGGGCTGGGCGCCAGACTACGACTCGGCGCGTTCCAAGCGAACCATGCCAAGTCCCTCGCATGCTCGGGGGCTGGGCGCCGGACCACGACTCGGCGCGTTCCAAGAGAACCACGCCAAGTCCCTCGCATGCTAGGGGGCTGGGCGCCGAACTATGACTCGGCGCGTTCCAAGCGAACCAAGCCAAGTCCCTCGTATGCTCGGGGGCTGGGCGCCAGACTACAACTCGGCACGTTCCAAGCGAACCATGCCAAGTCCCTCGCATGCTCGGGGGCTGGGGACCGGACTACAACTCGGCACGTTCCAAACGAACCACGCCAAGTCCCTCGCATGCTCGGGGGCTGGGCGCCGAACTACGACTCGACGCGTTCCAAGCGAACCAAGCCAAGTCCCTCGCATGCTCGGGGGCTGGGCGCCGGACTACAACTCGGTGCGTTCCAAGCAAACCAAGCCAAGTCCTTCGCATGCTCAGGGGCTGGGCACCGGACTACGACTCGGCGCATTCCAAGCGAACCAAGCCAAGTCCCTCGCTTGCTCGGGGGCAGGGCGTCGGACTACGACTCGGCGCGTTCCAAGCGAACCATGCCAAGTCCCTCGCATGCTCGGGGGCTGGGCGCTGGACTACGACTCGGCGCGTTCCAAGCGAACCAAGCCAAGTCCCTTGCATGCTCGGGGGCTGGGCGCCGGACTACGACTCGGCGCGTTCCAAGAGAACCACCCCAAGTCCCTCGCATGCTTGGGGGCTGGGCGCTGGGTAGGTTTTGGTATGTCTACGCGACCTATACTAACCACTCAAGTGGTTGGACACGCTACCACCAAAATGAACATGTTCATGATTCATACTTCGCAAACAGCAAAAGTTACAAAGGAAAAGTACATTTGGCCAAAGGCCATTCAGAGATACAAAGATATAAGCCCCCCATCACAGGGCTCTTAGACCATTTCAGTTAAGTGATCAGCGCACAATCGCCGGAACCAGTATCCACAACTTTCTCGACGATTTTCTTGTGGCATCACACCAACTGAAGGACCTCGTGTATGCATTGCTAGAGAAGAGCAAGGACTCGACATCAGCCCCTCCGAGCCCAGGCTCAGATCACGACCACTCGTCCTCGATGGGCTCGCGAAATCAGCCATCAATTCGGCATCGTTCACTAGCTTCCGGATGAAGAGAAGACTTACCGTAGCCTTCTCGCCCGGTCCCACCGAGAAATAGGCACCTCCCCTGCCTATAAGTAGTGCGATGTCCGGCTCCTTTCCAGCAGCATTTGCACCACTCTTCGACGATTTTCTTCTGGCATCAATGGCGAATGCCAAGGCATGTACCTCGGCCTACAATATCCTTATTCATAGTCCTCTCAGGAAGAAGGATTCTCAAGATCCACATGGTGGTTGTCTCTCTAAAGACTTTGTGGTGGTGAATAACGCCGGTGCATCTATTTATAGGCGCCCTTGGGTCATGGAGCTGTTGGCTCGTGAGCCATTTAACGCCTAGGAACGGATACGCATGCGTTTCGCATTTTTCCGGGCGAGTGGCCATCAGTGCCCTTGACTGAGGATGTTGAGCGGTGGGATTCCCGCACGATCAGCTTTTGCAGCCTTTTGACCGAGCAGCCTCGACCCATAGTTATCAACGCACTATTGATTCACGGGTGCTAAAAATTTTTTGGCCCCTTCCTTGGTAGCAGCATGATCTCACCTACAACTCAGCCAATTGGGCTGAGCAAGACCTCAACTCAGAAAGTATCCTTGGTGGTAGCAAGCCTTCACCAACTCCTGGGCAACATGTTGTCTAGCTATTTTTCGAGCCTTGGCTCGCTTATACTAACTAACCCAACGCTCGGGGGCTACTGTACGTACAGTGCTCCTCATCGTCGCCTTGTACTCGGCCCTCATGAGGACCGAACGACTACCTCGAAGGACTCGGCGTCGATGTTAGGTGTTCTCTCGTTTTTGAGCACCGCCCACCCTTGTGCCGACTACATGTTAAAGCACCTTCAGCCGACCTCATTGGCCTCGGCACTTCGTCAAGCAGTTCGGCGCATGCGCCTGCACGTTGCTCGGGGGCTTGTGGGATATGGGTACCCCATGGTGGCCAGGGCCCACCTCTGACAGGCCCATGGGCCGACCCCTGCACGGCCCAACAGGCTCCCTGACTTGACGGACCAGTTGATAAAGACTCGGTGGGCGAATCTTCCGGATATCCAGGATATTCCAGTTGTAACCGACCCGGACTAGAGTCCTGGTCGGAACCAAGTAGGTTTAGATGGAAACCGACTTGTAAACCCTAGCCCGCTACCCTATATAAAACGGCATAGGGCACCCCCACGAGGGATCACGCATCACAAAAGACAATACAATATACAACCACCGACACAGGACATAGGGTATTATACCTCCGGGTAGCCCGAACCTGTCTAAATCAGTGCCTACTGTGTACCATCAAGTCGCTAGTTCATCAATCGCCCCGCCTCAAGCAAAATTATATATGGCGACACGCTCGACTGAAAAGAATTCTTGCCTTGATCGATCTCCTCTAGTACAGTGCAATAATCATGGACAACGGAGCCGCCAATTCAAACTGATCCGTGGGCGGCGCCAAACCGGGCGGGGCAGTGGGCAGCGCGGGCGGAATAGAGACGAAGCGCGCGCAGCCAGGCCGGGCGGGAGCGGCGATGCCATGGCGAGGCCGTGGAGAGGATCGCGCTCGAACGGTGGCGCGGCGAAAGGGACGGGGATGGGATCCGGCAGCCCGGAACGGCCCAAGCCGCGCGTCGCCCGCTGAGGGAAGGGGCGCCAGTGGGGGAGGTGAGAGGAAGGGGGAGGAAGAAGGGGGCGGGTTTAGGGTTTGTTACCACGCGGCCGCTTGTGTGGCGGCGGGATCTCGGACCGGTGTGGACGGCGGTGGCGGTGACGATCCCGCGCGGCGGTGGCAGAGAGCAACGCGTTGGCGACTATCCCGGCCGCGTGATGGCGGCGCGGCTGGGTGCGAGGGGCCGGCGCGAGGAGGAGCAGCGCAGTTGGGGGCGAGGGGCGGCGCGGTAGGCGAGGGCGACGCGCGCGGCGGGACGGGCGGGCGGCGTTAGACCGCGGGGGGCGACGGCGGCGGCGTGCTTGGCAGCGGGGACACGAGAAGGCGATGGGAAAGATTGGTGGCCGAGTGCGGGAGAGAGGGTTTAGCGTTACGGCAGCTGCGTGGGTGGGGGTATATGCGTACGCGCGGGGGCTGTGGGTATGGGTACCTGCGGATGTGCTGGGTGAGAAAAGCAATTTATGTTTCATCAACCAACTAAACATTAACATCCCCAATCTTCTGTAATAATCTTGTCTCCTATAAAGAGATAACAGAGCACTTGAGAATTATCAAAAACAAACAACAGGACAATACCAAACCTCCCAAATCTTCCCGCACGCAAACAATCGAATCACGAACTGAAAGGCAACCCGATCGAATCACGAACTGACGAATCACGAACCAGGCATCCAATTTCAACAAAACGTCATCAGCCCACGATTCCCCTAGCCTCTCAACCCATAAGGATCATAAGCCGAGCATCATTTTTGAAAAAAAAAACGCATGACTGCCGACACAAGCACGAAATCGACGGAAAAACAAAATCTTTTAACGCCTACTAAATCAAAGATAAAGAAAGGAAAGCAGTGGTTCACCACCAAAACCCCACTCACCTCACTTCTTGTGCGGGCGCTCCCCGTCGGAGCCGTACCCCTCCTCCCTCCTGCCGCCGCCGCTCCCCTCCGCCGCCGCGGTGAGCTGCGCAAGGTTCCCCATGCTGGCGCTCTTCCGGATGGGCTTGAACCCGATGCGCACGCCGAAGAGCTTGACGGGCCGCGCCGTGCAGGTGCGCGCGTTGTGCCCGTGGTGCCCGCACTGCGAGCACCGCCTGGGCCCGTCGCCCACGCCCGCGCCCGCGCCGCCGGCCGCCGCCGGAGGCACGCCGTCCCGCGTCATGGTGGTGGATGAGGCTAGGGTTGGTGGTGGGTGGAATCTTTTTTTTCCCACTCCGAAATTCTTTTTATCCTGTCCTGATTTCTTTTTTTTCCTTTTTATTTCTGGGCGTGGTGGGGTGGAGTATTTATTTGGGGCAGGGAAAGGAAGCGGAGAGGGATACGGCGTGTGCTGATGATGAGCTGGAAATTGTTTCCAACGGGAGGGAGGAACCTAGCGACGCCTGCTCCTGCGGGTGTGTTGGGTGAGAAAAATTTTGAGGTTTTGGGGAAAACACTTGGGAATGTCCCTCCCCCTCCTTTGTCGTCCATTCATCAACCAATCTTCCCGACAGTTGGGTCCTATGTGAGGTGGGTGTGGGTTTTTTTGTTGGTGAGAAGTGTTCTCAAATCTGATTCTCTTTATAGTATAGATTACCATCATTCAACCATTGGTTCCTTTGTTTCCCTCAACCCCTTTGTTTTTATACTTTCTAGGAACAATCTTTATTGCATTAAGCTTGGGAGCACCTACATTTTCCTGTAGACATTGTGGTGCTTTTTTTGTGGTATGAAGAGTGTGTTCGGCTAGAAAGAAACACATCAAACCCAACATATAATTTGTGCTGTAAAGGGGGGAGAATCTTGCTGCCGCCTTACCAGCCAAACTTCAGCCACTTCTCAATTTGGTGATTTCACATACCACGCCTCTTTCAAGGCACTTCGTTGAACAGATTCGACGGTACAATTCCATGTTTGCAATGACTTCAACGGGAGCAAAGTTCATTGATTCCATAAAATGATATATAATATCATTGCAAAAAAACATTGCCATACAATCACTACAGGAAAACGGCTGTATGCCGAGTGCCTGCGGCACTCGGCAAAGGCCCATAAACACTCGGCAAAGACTTTGCCGAGTGTAACACTCGGCTAAGCCGAGTCGGCATATCCCGTGTCGGCAAAGGCCGTGTTTGCCGAGTGTCGCTCCTCGGGCACTCGGCGAAGCCTTTGCCGAGTGTCAAACCAGACATTTGGCAACATAAAGCGCTAACAGACGGCCTCCGACGGCAAGGCGCCGTCTGAGGCCGTTTGTGAGTTTTAACGGGGGCTTTGCCGAGTGCTACCCTCGGCAAAGCCCCCACTCTTTGCTGAGTGTCGCCCTAACAGGAACTCGGCAAACATGTGTTTGGACCAGGCCGGCCCATCTGTTTGCCGAGTGTCTGGTGGGCCACACTCGGCAAACTCGCAGCCCTTTGCCGAGTGTCTGGTTGGCCACACTCGGCAAACAGGTGACGGCTAGCAGGCCAGCAGGCCAGCCAGGGCCGCCCTTTGCCGAGTGTTAAAGCCAAAACACTGGGAAAGGCTGTCCAGAAATGACAGAAACAGCCTCTTTGCCGAGTGTTTTGGCTTTAACACTCGGCAAACCTAGCCTTTGCCGAGTGTTACACTCGGCAAAGCTCTTATACCCCCCCATTTCTACTGCTCGGTCACGTATATAGGACCCCCTCAAACAAACAAACACAGACAGTTGATATATATAATAATGAGCATCACAGGCAGTTCATATAACACTGAACCATCACAAACACATAAAACAAGTACACAATTACAAAGTGTTCACAAACATATGACAATTGTTCACATCCAGAAGCACCAACATTCACAAGTGTTCACATCCACAAAGACCAAAACTCACTGAGGAGGGGATCCAAACAGAGTTCGAGCCGCCCGCGCCGCACTGTCTTCTTCTTGAGGCCCGTCATTTGAAGCCGCTGTTGGCACTCCTTACGGCCTACAGATAAATACGCAAGCGGACGGATACCGATGTAGCTTTCACCCGGGAGTATTCCAAGGTATCGATTTCCACGGGGAACGAGAAGTGTACTAATCCTAAACTAAATTGTCCAAGGTAGATGGGGTGGATAAATGGACTAGGTGAGGTGGATGACGACAACAAGGAAGTTGAGAAGAGATAGGAGGGTACAGAGGGTACAGGTCTGCTAAGAGTATTCTACCGACTACTGAGCAGTTTGGAGGATACAAACAGATACTTGGTTTTTGCTAACTCCAAAGTAGGAATTGCAAGTGAGAGGTGGAGTGTATGTGAATCTCGATCTTAGAAGCATGAAAGACTCCTCATCACCGCTGTAGCACTTCACCTGGGAGTATCCCGAGGTATCGTAATTTATATTTCCGCAGGGAAGCTTTGGCAAGACTACTAGTGAACCGATATTCGATACTATCAGAGAAGGGTACACGACTAAACAAGACGGGGGATAAACGGTATTTGGATAGGAGTGGATATACCGTGACACACACAGCTCAAGGAGGCTTGGATCGATGAGAGAAGGTATAGATAGTTGGGAGGACAACGAGAAGAGATAAAGGATTCCTGGGACTCTATCTACCTAAGTCAAGTGGTTAGAGGTACAGCGGCTATAGAGCCAGCACTAGCAGATCTGGGAAAACTCTATTGTCTTAGCTTCGAGACAAGGGAACTGGTGACACACAGAAAGGGATGAGAAGGGGTGCCGACTACCCTGAACCTTGGGTCCTAAGTCCGGCCGAATCCTGGAAGTTCGGCCGAACGGGTCCGGGTGCCCGTTTGCCCTTGGATCCACCGCCTTTGTGCTGGGTTTGATCCTGATGGTCCATTCATGCCATGGGTCTTGGTGTTTTGTACGTTTTCATGTCGTGTCATACTTCGGGTATGAGGGTGGAGTTCGGTCGATCCATGGGACTCGACCGAATCCACCATTTTGGGTGGTTTTACCCCAACTTTGGTAACCTGCCTCTTGGAATCACATAATCACCAAAACTAGTGGAAATGGTTAGCAATAAGTCCTATAGCTATGGTGCATGGTTCCGTTGTGTTCATTTTATACTCGGTTGGAGGTCGGAAATAGGTCCATAACGACCGCCAACAAGCTCCCCCAAGCTTAGACCTTTGCTCGTCCTCGAGCAATGACAGAAACTTAAGCTCGGTGGATCACGAGTTGCTACAATGTCATTTCTTTTGCAGGTAACTTTATAAACAACTTGTTGACGTAAAATCTGCAGTTCACGCCAGGCACACAGCAAGCCGAATCAGCTGGCTTCACACGTGGCTCGAGCTTTCTAATCCGGAAACGTGCCAGTCAATTTTCCCTGAAACTGACAAAGGAGGAAAAATGTTTAGATATAAAACCTGGAACATGCCGGATGATACAAGACAGTTCCATCTCTACGGCTTGCAAGGCCAATCTTGATCGGCATATAGCTATGAACAAGCTATCTGTCAGCAATACAGACATTCATAGCATAATCGGCAAAAGCACGTAAGAAAGCATACAGCCGACCGCATGACGTCATCATGATGAAAGATCGGTATTTAATTAGATGATCGTTACAATACTTAAATACAACCGATTAACGGGCATAAAGCATGATAAATGTGAAAGCACGATCGTAAATCTCTAATAAACAAGAATGCATAGGTTTAAAAGCACTAGTCTACCGCATGTCTAGGTACCCTCGAACCCGTCAAGCGTAAAATCAAACAAGTTAATCCACCGCATGATACAACTTGTTTAAAATCACACCACCAACCAAGAATAGATCAATCCACCGCATGATATACTCTAAACGTGGAAGGCTAGAAGCATTCATTATTTAAAACAAAGTTACGAACATGTTTTCACTCATTGAGGGACTGCCGAATACGGCTAGATAGCCGATTCGGGTTCCATGAAGAAGGAACAAGCTTCGTCGATGTTGATAGACCTATCAGATCGATTTCGAGCTCTAATCCACCGGATGATTAGTTCTAAAACGACCCAAAAACCTGCATCTACCGCATGATACCCGGCTCTGTCAAGATCCACACAAAATCAACGAGTTTGAACCCGCAACACGTGGCAATCTAGATTGGTGTGAATTCGGCTATGTAAATACGCGGATATGAAGC
>OAMR01000067.1:1673580-1698397 GCA_900205405.1 Echinochloa crus-galli
CCTGTCTAGAAGATATGATTAGATGTGTATAAGAGACAGCTTTTGCATTCATATTCACCATTCAATTGTTTTATGACTAATTCTGAATCTCCAAAAATTTTGACTGCAATGGCCTTTGCTTCTTTCAAATATTGGAGACTTTTGAGCAATGCCTCACACTCAGCCTGATTGTTAGTAACAGTACTTTAAATGGGAATAGCAAACTCAAATGTTTCTCCTTTGGGTGAAATTAATAAAATACCTGCTCCACCACCTTCGTCACATGAAGATCCATCAAAGAACAACACCCAAGGAGTAATTCCAAGCAAATTGATTGATGAATCACGATGTTCAGTAATAAAATCAGCAATAATCTGACCCTTGACAGCCTTTGCCGATTCAAACCTCAATTCAAACTCAGATAAGGCCAAAATCCATTTGCCAATCCTTCCATTTAAAATTGGCATAGACAACATGTGCTTGATTACATCAAACTTTGAATATACAATACATTCGGCATTCAACAAATAGTGCCGAAATTTTGTACATGAGTAATAAACACATAAGCAAAGCTTCTCTGCAGCCGAATATCTTGTTTCGGGATCTAGCAATTTTCGGCTAAGGTATGCAACCACTCTTTCTTTCCCTTCAAACTCTTGTATGAGGGCCGATCCAATAGTTTGGGCATCAACACCCAAGGAGTAATTTCAAGCAAATTAATTGATAAATCATGATGTTCAGTAATAAAATCAGCAATAATCTGCCCCTTGACAGCTTTTGCCGATTCAAACCTTAATTCGAATTCAGATAAGGCCAAAATCCATTTGCCAATCCTTCCATTTAAAATTGGCATAGATAACATGTGCTTGATTACATCAAACTTTGAATATACTTCAGTCGATGTTGATTTATTTCCATCTTGTAACCTTGCAGAGCGTGATGCTGAGCTTAATTGGCTGAAGGCGCTGGTGGAGGAGCTGGCGAACAAGGTGAACGCTCCTGGAGAGACGCCAGAGGCTCGCCTCGGTGCTGTAGCAGGCCGAGTCGACGAGGTGGCTCTTCATGGCGTTCGCCTGGGTGCTGCTGTGGGCCTCGTCGCCATGTCAACGCATACCGGCCGCGACTACTCCATACTTCCGGCCGGTTTCGCCGACGGCAACCCGGAAGACGTCGATGACATCGACACCTCCATCGAGCGCCTCGAGGGCCATGGCGCTGCCGTCGCCGATTCAATCCATCCCCAGTCTGTCTTGAACAGGCTATTTGAGTAGTTTGTATTTAGGGATGGTTGAATACTAAAAGTAGCTTCCGCAACAATCGAAATTCTTTCCGTCACGTTTGGATTTTTGCGGAAGCATCGATGATATTGAACACCTTGATTGCCGATTCAGTTCATCCCCAGTCTGTCTTGAACAATTTGTCTCAGTAGTTTGTACTAGGGATTATTGAATTTCGGCAATAAAGTTTATCTTTTGTGATTCCTCTGTGATATCTTCACTGAATTGATGATGTACATTGTTAGCACTAAGGGCAATACAATTTAGTATTGGCCATTTTTCTCTGTTGGAAATTTTTTGCTCTGAAGGCGGCTTCTTCTCGAATGCCGGCTATTTCCATTATTTCTAGCAATTTGTGTCTGAATCAACGATCAATCTCAATGCTAGGATAATATTTTTTCAAATATCGGAGAAGAAACATCATCCAGTCAAGCTCCATCAGAGAAAATTCAGGCAAAATTGAAGGACATTCTCTCCTTGCTGCACAGAGATATTCAAGACCAAGTCAAGGACGCTGATCTCCTGAGGGATGTACTCGAATCTGTTGATCAAGACCTTCCCGCTGACATCAGAGCTTCTTTGGATCCAGTTTCCAAGCTGGACAATCACTTTGCTGCAGTGAAGCAGGCTCTGAGGAACCAATCTGTTCAGTCAGATTTAGAGCAAAAGAGAGCCATGGCCAAACAATCTATGAAAAATCTGCATTCACAGGTTCAAAGCAATAAAGAGCTGCTAACCAGCCTCCAATCTGCACTTGAGTCAAAAGAAACCAGGAAGGCTGAGTTGGAAGCTGAATTGAAGAACTTATCGGCTGAAATTGAAGCTGACAAAAAGAAGATAGCCGAAATTCCTGGTTTGACAGAGGAAATGCGCAAGGAAGGTTCAACCTCTAGAGTGCACTAGAAAACATGGGCTTAAGATGAACCCGAATAAGTGTGCTTTTGGAGTTTCGGCTGGAGAGTTTCTGGGTTTTTTGATACATGAAGGAGGAATAGGAGTTGGCAAGAAGAGCATGAAAGCGATTGATGAAATTGTTCCTCCAACTAATCTTAAAGAGTTGCAATCATTACTCGGCAAGATAAATTTTGTGAGAAGATTCATATCAAATTTGTCACAGAAGGTGTTACCCTTTTCTTCACTACTGAAAGTCAAAAAAGATCAAAAGTTTGTATGGGGTGACGAACAACAAAAGGCTTTCGATGAGATCAAGGAATACATGAAGGAGCCACCAGTATTGGTACCTCCACAGTTGAACAAGCCTTTCAAGTTGTACGTGGCGGCCGATGCCCAAACTATTGGATCGGCCCTCATACAAGAGTTTGAAGGGAAAGAAAGAGTGGTTGCATACCTTAGCCGAAAATTGCTAGATCCCGAAACAAGATATTCGGCTGCAGAGAAGCTTTGCTTATGTGTTTATTACTCATGTACAAAATTTCGGCACTATTTGTTGAATGCCGAATGCATTGTATATTCAAAGTTTGATGTAATCAAGCACATGTTATCTATGCCAATTTTAAATGGAAGGATTGGCAAATGGATTTTGGCCTTATCTGAGTTTGAATTGAGGTTTGAATCGGCAAAGGCTGTCAAGGGTCAGATTATTGCTGATTTTATTACTGAACATCATGATTCATCAATTAATTTGTTTGAAGTTACTCCTTGGGTGTTGTTCTTTGATGGGTCTTCATGTAACGAAGGTGGTGGAGCAGGTATTTTATTAATTTCACCCAAAGGAGAAATTTTTGAGTTTGCTATTCCCATACAGTCTATTGTCACTAATAATCAGGCTGAGTATGAGGCATTACTCAGAGGGCTCCAATATTTGAAAGAAGCAAAGGCCATTGCAGTCGAAATTTTTGGAGCTTCAGAATTAGTCATAAAACAATTGAATGGTGAATATGAGTGCAAGATTTCTTTGCACTCTTCATAGTAAGTTCTTAGGGCATCATTCTTGCACTCATATTCACCATTCAATTGTTTTATGACTAATTCTGAATCTGGTCTTCTTATTGCAGCCTGCCATTTCTGGTCCAATGGTACAAATGCTTTTCTTTTCGGCCATGGACCAATGTCTCCCACTTTGGCCGATGTTTACATGATGACCGGCCTGAACATTACAGAGTCTGTGCGCCCATACAAGTACAAGGGCTCCTCCAAGCAAACAGGAGTAAAGACAGGAGTTGGATATAAGAAATATATCCAAAATTATATGTCTGATGGCCCTCTGTCTGAAGTTGAATACAGGGCCTTTCTGAACATGTGGCTGTGTGTTGACGCAAAATCGGCTTCTCACGCCAAGCACACAGCAAGCCGAATCAGCTGGCTTCACACGTGCCCGATCGTCTGAATCCTGTAAGCGTGCCAGTCAATTTTCCCTGAAACTGACAAAGGAAGAAAAAATGTTTAGATATAAAACCTGGAACATGCCGGATGATACCAGACAGTTCCATCTCTACGGCTTGCAAGGCCAATCTTGATCGGCATATAGCTATGAACAAGCTATCTGTCGGCAATACAGGCACTCACAGCATATTCGGCAGAGCGCGTAAGAAAGCATACTGCCGACCGCATGACGTCATCATGATGAAAGATCGGTATTTTAATTAAGCGACACGTTGTAGCATGTAACCATAACCGATTATCATAACGCGACGAAATAAATAAAAGGGTGAAAGCACGATCGTAAATCTCTAATAAACAAGAATGCATAGGTCTAAAAGCACTAGTCTACCGCATGTCTAGATACCCTCGAACCCGTCAGGCGTAGAATCAAACAAGTTAATCCACCGCATGATACGACTTGTTTAAAATCACGCCACCAACCAAGAATAGATCAATCCACCGCATGATATACTCTAAACGTGGAAGGCTAGAAGCATTCATTATTTAAAACAAAGTTACGAACACGTTTTCACTCATTGAGGGACTGCCGAATACGGCTAGATAGCCGATTCGGGTTCCATGAAGAAGGAACAAGCTTCGTCGATGTTGATAGACCTATCAGATCGATTTCGAGCTCTAATCCACCGGATGATTAGTTCTAAAACGACCCAAAAACCTGCATCTACCGCATGATACCCGGCTCTGTCAAGATCCATACAAAACCAACGAGTTTGAACCCGCGACACGTGGCAATCTAGATCGGCTCGGATTCGGCTATGTAGAGAGAACGTGATCATGCCTTGCAACGAGTCGAGACCGAACCTAACCGATCTAGATTGGGCAAAGAGAGTGTTGTATGAATTAAACATAAAGTAAAACCCAAATAACACAAGGTAACTTAATGAATCTATTAGATCTTTGCCACAATCTAATAGAGCCGATAACTTGCTTCAAGCTAAACCTTAGCCTACCGCATGACTCATGATTTAACAAAGAAGCCTTCTCATACCAAGCTTAAATCCACCGCATGATACTAAGCATGATACAAGGTTGCCGGTACTTACGGAGGTCGACGGATCGATGGTTCCTCTCGAAGATTTCGACGACACGATTAAAGGACTCGAAAAGGTGGCGCAAGGCCGGTTTGTTGTATGATTGTTCGATTCGATGCCTATTACAATTGTCATGGGTTTATATTTATACCCAGACTTTGACACGATTCCTAATCGACTACGATTACAAAACGTTTATTTCCAAAGAAATACGTCGAAGTGCCGTATTCATCTCGCATTCTTTATCAATCGGCTCTTTCCTTGTATTCAATCCACGTCATCACGCGTTCCCGAATGCTTTCCATACAGCAGTTCCTTGCCGAATCGGCGACGGACAACTGACCGCAGAATGCCTTTGCTGAACGCCCTTGAAGACAAGCTTTCCTTTCCGAACGATATCTTTTACTAATCCCGGCCCACATGTCAGTCTCTTTCTGGTGCCAAATTTTGGTGTTAACACTTCTTATCCCGGTTTCTCAAATTCTAGCATGTCTGTGCTGGGACCCTTGGGTGAGGAAAGGTCAAGGAATGGGTGGCTAGGAAATGTGAGCACTGGGTCATGCTCGGGAAAGTGATGGAGGGAGATGATGGTCTCCGACTTGAGACAAGCAACTTTCCCAACATTTTCTAGTGACTTTGAGACAAGATGGGATAGAGATAGGATCAAGGGTCCAAAAGGCCGCTCAAGGGGCAAAAGAGGGGTCTTTCGGTTGAACCAACATGGTTTGGCCGAATTGTCCTAGTTTGCCCAAACTAGAGTGGTCTAGTGTGCCTAGTGAACCTATCCCTCTAGTGCCTACCCATATCATTGACGGTCTTTGCAGAGTGTTCTTGATCTTCATGCTGGATGTTCTGCTTGACCACTAGTTTGGGGGTGATAAGGTGTGACTATCATATGCGGCTCCCCCAAGCTTAGATATTTCCGGGAGATGGAGTCAATTAGATGGGAGCCTCTACGACCAGCCCAGGGTGGCTGCGGCTCGATAGGGCTCGACTTCTACCCAGCTAGAGACGGGATCTATGGCTACCAGAGTGAACTCGTAGTTCCCTGAGTTAGGGAAATGACCCATGGGGTCTATTCCCCATACATCAAAGGTTTCTACTTGAAGACTACTGGTAAGCGGCTTTGTGTCTCTTATATTCTCGTGTCTCTGACAGTGTGGGCATCTCTTACAAAATTTCTTAGCTTCTCCATATTGCCAAACCTTTATTCCGAACGCTCTATAGTGACCTTCATAAGGTGATGCATGATATCTCTCCCACGTTTTATGTGCCTCAGGTGCAGGTATGCATCGTCTGAGTCCATTTTGTATCCAGAAGAGATACGGGTTGTCCCATAGGTGATGTCTGCTCTTATAAACCAATCTTTCCTATTTTCACCTGATGGGACGTACCCTGACATCATGAAGTCAACTATGGTGGCGTACCACGGCTCTCGTGGCCTTGAGGAGCGTATCACTCCGTAAGAAAGTCGCTGATGCGAAGATCAAATGGGACTTGTACCCGAGACAAACCAAACGGATGAGTCTTGGGTTCGCATCCTTTTTGGCCAAGAGATACTTCAGAGCAGCATGGTCT
The DNA here is from genome assembly GCA_900205405.1 of Echinochloa crus-galli. NCBI lineage: Eukaryota > Viridiplantae > Streptophyta > Magnoliopsida > Poales > Poaceae > Echinochloa > Echinochloa crus-galli. The sequence goes on from OAMR01000067.1 coordinate 1,679,849, forward strand.
GAATAGACTATGACCTTAGCCCCAACTTGGTAGGACCGGAATTTGTCTATAACAAACACAGCTGCTAAGAGTTCCTTTTCCATGCTCGCATAGTTGAGCTGGGGCCAGTGAGCATAATGCTTCTTGTCCTTGGTTTGGCTCACAACAGCTCCTATGGCAAAGTCGCTCGCATCACACATGATTTCTAGTGGAATGCTCTAGTCATGGTACTAGATGATGGGAGGGAAACTGAGTGCTTTCTTGAGGGTTTGAAAGGAAGCATAGCACTCTTGATCAGAGACGAGAGGGGTTTCCTCGGCTAGAGGAATGGTCAGCGACCGGGCTATTAGAGAGAAATTTTCAATGAGACACCTATAATGCCCGATGTGGCCGAGGAAACTACGAATCCCCTTTACTCGCGGGAGGTGTAGGCATAGGATTGCATTAGGGAGTAGGACAGGGGAAGATGATGGTTTCTGGCTTTAAATCTAGTCTTCCCCGATCAAAGACAAATCTCCGTGACACTTTCCTAGCGACCCCAAGGTAAGATGAGACAGGGATATGATGTGTATGAAGGTTAGGAGTAATCCCTTTGAAATCTTGGATCGAGTGTCCCGAGACTGATCGATCCTCCTCCAGGACCATGGAAGTCGGTTGGGTTCCAGGGGGTTTATCACTGATGGTTACTGGAGTGTGTTCGTCCTTAAAGAGGTAAGAACACTTCAATCCGGAGGAAAGAGGCTTAGGCTCGATTGGAGGATGAATCTCTTCTTCCTCCAATAGGAATTGGGCATTTTCTTCTAGGAAAGGTTGCTCTAAGTCTATCAAGGATGTTGACATGACCTCCACTATAGGATCAGGATCGGGGTCCGCCTCTATAGGTGTGTTCAAGGAATAAGAATAAGAGACTCAAACAAGTTCTTCTCTGATCCTAGGCTCTACTAGCTGAGTTGGTGAATTTTCTAGGATTTTCATGATTGGCCTACCAATAAAGATGGGATATTTGGAATCACTGGGTAGGTCAAAGATATGGAAATCCAAGAACAGTTTAGGGTCACTAATCTTAACGGGTATGACCCGCAAGACCCCTAAACAGTCGAGGATCCTTCCCAATGTGAACCTTAGGTGTTTCTGAGATAATGACCAGGGTTCATTGGGGAGTTGAGCTCGCACCAACGAGCTAGAGATTATGTTGATCCCGAGGCTCCGGTCGTACCCGATTTCTGTGTCATTGCCTAGGACCTCGCAAAATATCCTTTGAATCTTTCTGGGCATTATGACTAGCTCAGTTGAGGCTTCGGCCTCTTCTAGCCACTCCCGACTCATGATAGCAGAGAGACATCCGAGGTATTCTCTCTGGTATTCCAATTCTTCTTTGTCGCGGGCTTGGTCTATGGCCTCTACACTACGTTCCCGTGGGAAACTCGTTGCACTCCCGATGTCATCGAAGAGATCATCGTCGAAGTCATAGGGAGTGGTGTAGAGTGGATCATAGGCTGGGCTAGGATATGGTTGTGGTTCGAAATGAGCTTCGGGTATGGACGGAATGGAAGAGCTAATGGATTTGGATTGGATTGGCTCTTCGGTTTCAGGTTCAGGGGTTCAGGCTGCTTCTCTTCTTCATCGGGGAGTTCATCATAGATTTCAGTGTGGGGAGTGTTGTCCAGAATACGATCTAGGACTATCCTCGCTGCACTGGGAACCAAATGAAGGAACGACCCTCCTGAAGCAGAATCCAGGAAAGTAGCAGCTACGGGACAGAGGCCAAGGCAGAAGTGTTGGAGGATGATGGGTTCCGACAAGCCTAGGTCTGGTCCGGTTGCTAAGATTTGCTGGAAATGAGCCCAAGCAACTCCTAACGATTCTCCCTTTAATTGCTTAAAGTTGACGATTTCCGCTCGGAGGCCGGCTACCTTAGAGACTGGGAAGAAATTTAGGCAGAATTTTTCCTTGAGAGCTTCCCAGCTCCCGTCCATCTTGCCGATCACCAGAGAGTACCATTTCTTTGCTCCTCCCGTCAACGAGAACGGGAATAGCTTCCATTTGAGTGCCTCTTGTGTCATGCCCGCAATGGTCAGGCATGAGCAGAGTTGCTCAAACTCGCGCAAATGCGCGTATGGACTCTCGGCATTCGTTCCTGAGAACGTTTGCTCACGAACCATAGCTATGAAGCCGAGACGTAGCTCATAGCTGGGTGTGAGGATGGGATGTGATGAAGGTGGTGTAAGGTGAGTGAGGAATCCATACGGATGGATGGTGGTGGGGTACACGGACAACTTGGGTTCGGAATCAGAACAGCTACCGTTCCCCGGCAACGGCGCTAGAAAGCTTGTTTGCACTCCTTACGGCCTACAGATAAATCCGCAAGCGGACGGATACCGATGTAGCTTTCACCCGGGAGTATTCCAAGGTATCGATTTCCACGGGGAACGAGAAGTGTACTAATCCTAACTAAGTTGTCCTAGGTAGATGGAGTGGATGAATGGAATGGGTGAGGTGGATGACGACAACAAGGAGAGAAGAGGAAAGATAGGAAGGTAGAGAGGGTACAGGTCTGGTAAGAGGTATTCTTCCGACTACTGAGCAGTTCAGAGGATACGTACGGCTACTTGCTTCGGGACTACAGGGCCTCCGACACACAGAAAGGGATGAGAAGGGGTGCCGACTACCCTGAACCTTGGGTCCTAAAGCACCGGAACTAACGTGATGGACTACGAAGACCGAAAGGGCTGTCACCACCTTACGGCCTGTCTCTTACTTCTCCTCTTGAGTTGTGTGTCTTTGCAGGTGAAGGAGGGCCTCTATTTATAGCTCCCAGGGCCGGTTTGAGGTGAAGCAGCGGCCAAGGCACCCAGAGCATCTCCATCCTAGATTCGGGTGCAGGATGGCGGTTCGGCCGAACCAAGGGGTTCGGCCGAACGTAGGATCAACCGACTTGGCCACCAGGGGCCAGGATGCATCCCTGGGAGGCGGTTGCGCGCCTGAGGTTGGTTCGGCCGAACCTGACCCTTCGGCCGAACCAGGCCTGGCCCGTGGCCGGCCTTCTCTGCATTGCCTCTAGTGCTGGGGCCCCCTGGGCCGTCCTCTGGTGCTGGGGTTCTTTCTGTGTGGGCCTAGGATGACATGGCGGAGCTCCAGGATGAGTTGGCGGTCGTCCACATGGCATGTGTCGTGTTCGCTTGGTCAGCGGTGACGTTGACGGCTCCCGGTAGCTTGTACGGCTAAGGGGGATAACCGGCCGAACGTGTCGTTCGGCCGAATCGGTCATTTCCGACCCCTATAGCATGTATTTCTCGTTATTGTACCTGCACATGTGACACTCACCAAAACTTGTGGAACTCCATTAGAAATAAAACCTAAGTACATGGAATGTTACATAAAGCCTCGTTTATTCCCGAGCATTGGTGGTCGAAATTGGGTTGTAACGACCGCCAACAATGCGCGACTTGTAGTGCAAGTCCTTCACGAGCTTCTGGCAGGCTGTATGTGCCACAACAGCCGCCCTCCCCTCGGTCCTCGGGTAGCATCTGTAAAAATCCTGCATATATACGCGATGTATAAGTCATTATTTGTACATTTTTCAATGAATGCGATGTGTTGAAAAATGTAGTGAAACGAATACTTACCCACAGCTCGGCCTTTATCCGCTCAGCCAAGTTGTCGAACTTCCGGAGGGCACCGTCCTCCCGATCGGGATAGGTGACGTAGTGGTCGAAGGTGTAGGCCGGCTCCTCCCTGCCGCCAATCGTGACCAGCCCTAGAAACAGCTCCCGGCATAGAAGACCCAGGATGCCGTTGACTTTCCGGTCGTGAGCAATGCCCTTCTCGGTGACCGTCCAACTCCTGCCCAAGTGATCAAGGTAAATTGTTAGTTCATATTGTGATTTCCAACATATGAAATGAAAATGTACTTATAACATCTAAATGAAAATGTACCTTTTGCTGGCGGGTGCAATCTGAGGCCGATGCGCCTCTAGAATCGGTCGCCTCGGGAGTTGTGAGGGACCTCGCTGCCAAAGGGCCGAGTTTTCGGAGGAAGTGGACCCCGCGGCATCCTCCGAGGCCACCTGCTCGTCCTCCCCGTGCTCCTCGCCCGCGTCCTCCGCGGCCTCGCGCAGCTCGGCCTCGCGCTCCGCGGCCTCGCGCTCCTCGTCCTCCGCAGCCCGCCGGTCTGCCGCCGAAGGCCGGTACTCCTCCTCGGAAGACGAAGGCACAGGGCTCCTGTGTCGCTGACGCACCTTGGCACGGGACACCCCCTTGGCTCGAGCCTTCTTCCGGCCCTTGCCACCAGATGGCTCAGCGGTATCGGACCCTCCACCGGAGATTGCGCGGTAGAGTGACATGACGTTCTTCATCGCTTTGCCCTTGCCCACCATGCTGGTTCAATCACGTGCAATCAACACAAACATAAATTTATTAGATCGGGATGCAATATATAAAAATTATTAGAAAGATATGTAATAAATAAAAAATATGAACCAACATAAGTTTATTAGATCGGGATGCAATATATAAAAAAATATACATTTTTTATTAGAAATAATCATCATGATCAGGATTAGCTGGATCAACGGTCTCCTCATCACTGTCATACATTTCGAGATGTTCCAGAGCCTCCTCCAAAGGAGGCGGAATGTCGTCGTCACTGTCATTGCCTAATTGTACTCGCTCTAGTAACTCCAAGTGCTTGACATTCTGAACCTCGTCTCCAACGTCCTCGTCAACAAATATTTCTGAGTCTAATTCCATGCCAACCGCTTCGGTCAAATCTATCACAAAAGACCCTTCTAGCCCATTTTCTTGGAAGAACTCTCCATCGTAGGTGTTTGGGTCTATGTTATGATAGTCTTCGTTGTTTGGGACTGGTAGTTTACCGTGTGGAGATACTTTGTACACAACATCCCAACCCTCAAGAAACTTGGCCTTTTTGCACGGGTATGACAAATAATAAACTTGGGTGGCTTGTTGAGCCACAATATAGACATCGTCTCCTGGTAAGACAGATGATTGTCGAACTTCGACTAGCCCCAGATTAGGGGTCCGTCTCACCGCCGAGGGATCAAACCAATGACATTTGAAGATAACAGGATTCAGAGGTTTGATTCCACCAAAGTTAAGTTCGTATATTTCTTCAATTGTCCCATAGTATTCGACCCCATCATGGCCTGGTGTAAAGACTCCCGTATTTGTGGTCCTTCGATTGGGCATCCTCTGCTCGTGGCTGGTTGTGCGAAAACGATAGACATTCACGTCATAGCTGGTAAATGAGCTGACTTTGTACGCACAACCAGAGGCAACCTGAGCCAACTCGGGACTCATAGACAGATCGGATTGGGCCTTCTTTCTGAACCATCCAATGAAATCGGGGTTTCCATGTCCTGCGCCCTGTTTAAGAAGGGTATCAACCTCTTCCGAGGTAGGATTCCTCCTTTTACGCGGCCAGAATTGATGAATAAATTCACTGTAAGTACGAGAAACAAGATGGTTGGATAAAGAATAGTGAATAGGTGCTCAATAACACGAGAACAAGTTTGTTGAGAACTTTCGTTATGTAAGGCTCAGCTTCGGATATGTTGGTGAGCACGTAAAACATGATAACCCGCCACTCAGCATTTTTCAATGTCTTGTTGGTCCCTTCACTTGCACTTCCCAGTTGCCCTTGGAAAAGGCTAAGGTTCGATTCAACTTCACCAACACTGTACCTAGCCGGTGGATTGTGCACGCTAGGAAGGTTGTCAGCATAGTACATTGTTGTAATGTTTGACACCTCCTCTAGAATGTATGCTTCTGCAATAGACGCCTCAATTTTGCATTTATTTTTGCATTTAGTTCGAAGAACCTTTTGGCATCTCTTGATTGGATAGCACCAACGGTTCTGCACGGGGCCCCCCATTCGTGCCTCATACGGAAGGTGCAAAATCATATGTTGCATAGGGTTGAAAAAACCCAGTGGAAATATCTTCTCCAACTTGTAGAGCAACACGGGGGCAAGCGTTTCCATTTCTGCAATCACGGTCTTGGATACCTCCTTAGCACAAAGCTGGCGAAAGAAGTTGCTCAACTCTGCCAACACTAGCCAGACATGCTTGGGAACATAGCCTCGAACCATCACCGGAAGAAGCCTCTCAAGCCATATGTGGTAGTCATGACTCTTGAGCCTATTGATTCGCAGAGTAGATAAGTTCACTCCCCTCTTCAGATTCGCGGCGTACCTATCAGGGAACTTCAACGTTTGGAACCAACTCAGCACTTCCCTCCTTTGGTCCGGTGTGAGGACGAAATCGGCCTTCGGCCTATTCCATGTTTTGCCGTCCCTGGGAGGCGGTATGTTTAGCTTCGGTCTATCGCACATCACCGCCTGATCCACTCTAGCTTTCACATTGTCTTTTGTTTTATCGGGAATGTTCATGATTGTACCCCAAAGTGCTCGGCAAGATTTTTTTCGGTGCGCATTACATCAATGTTGTGTGGAAGGATAATATCTTGCATGTACGGGAGCCTCCACAAGCCTGACTTATGAATCCAGGCATGGTCCTCACCATATCCCACAAAATGACCGCCCTCTCTGACATGGAGATTGTCTAACTCTGCACGAACATCCGCACCTGTCATCATCTGTGGTGCAGGGTTTGTAACCATGACACCTTTCGTGAAGTTCTTGATGTCTTCTCTGAATGTGTGATCAAGAGGGAGGAAATTGCCTATGTTTGTTGAAGATGAATATTTTCCACCTTCGTTCAGCCAGATGAACTTCAGAGATTCCTTGCATATTGGACTGGGAACTTCCCGTGGACACACCAGCCGCTGAATATCCCATACGCCGGTGTCATGCAGGGAGTACTGGTAAAAGACATGCATTTTGAAGTTTTTTTGGTAGCTCGATCATATGTCAACACACCTCCTTCCAAGCACGCTCCAAATCATCAATCAAAGGCTCCATATAGACACTCATATTTTTCCCTGGGTACTCTGGAATAATTAACGACAAAAAATGTTCTGTCGTTGGAAGAGGATGGGGGGGGAGATTCAGAGGGATAACAAACAGTGGCCAACAACAGTATGGGGCAGCTGTAATTCCAAGGGGATTGAACCCATCTGTTGCCAATGCAACCCGTACATTCCGAGCCTCTTGAGCCTTGTCACGATGAATCGCATCAAAGTGTTTCCATGACTCGCCATCGGATGGATGTACGATCTTACCAGGATTGTATCGATTTCCATTCTTGTGCCACGTCATCTATTTCGCGGATTCCTCGGTCATGTAAAGCCGCTGGATCCTCGGTATCGGAGGAAGGTACCGTAGGATCTTCGCGGGGATTGTGGTCTACCGAGTGTTCCCATCACCAGAGTCTACCTCCACGAATCTAGACATATTCCCATCACAGTATTTTGCTTCAGCATATTCTTTCCTGAATAAGATGCAGCCATTCGGACAAGCATGTATCTTCTCATACGACATTTTGAGAGCTTCAAGAAGCTTCTGTGAGTGGTACATGCTCTTTGGCAGAATGTGACCTTCCGGAAGCAGGCTGCCAAAAACGGACAGGATGACATCAAAGGCATCTCGACCCAAGCTAAACTGGGACTTGACTTCCATCAGTCATCAAAGGCATCTCGACCCAAGCTAAACTGGGACTTGACGGCCATCAGTCGTGCAATGGCATCCAGTTGAGAAACCCGGGTATGCGAGTGAAGTGGTCGTTGTGCAGCTGACAACATTTCATAATAAGCCTTTGCGGATGCCTCTGTCTCCTCCTCGCCCCCAGGTCCATCATCGATGCGTGCTTCGCCGTAGTCATGTAACATGTCCCCAATCCCGGCCTCATCATCAAAAGTCTGGATGCGCTGCCTCACGACCTCATCTCTTGCACGATCGGCCTCACCATGGCACGTCCAACGGGTATAGTTCGCCATAAATCCACTCTTGACGAGATGTTTACCCATGACTGCTCGTGTCTGGCGTTTAAGGTTCCCGCAAACCTTACATGGACAGAAAATCGAATCCACTCTTGCATTGGCAAAAGCCTGCTTCAAGAAACCATCAGTCTTGGTAATCCATTCATCGGACAAATCACCCTTACTTGACCATCCAGCGTACATCCAGTCACGATCATCCATTGTTGGCGGCCGTTACAGACCGATTTCCGACCTCCAACCAAGTACAAAATGAACACAACGGAGACACACACCATAGCTATAGGGCTTACTACTGACTATTTCCACGAATTTTGGTGATTGTCCCGTGTGCAGGTACAAAATGGAGAAACACAGGCTATAGGGGTCGGAAATGACCCATTCGGCCGAACGACACGTTCGGCCGGTTACCCCCCTTAGCCATACGTGCCGTCGGAAGCCGTCAACATCAGCACCGACTCATCCTGGGCTTCCGCCACGTCAACCGGCGACCCGTATCCAACCCGATGACAACCACATGTCCATCGGCGGTCCTCCAACTCATCTCGGGCCTGTACACCACGATTCCCAAGCACCAGGAGCCGGCCCAAGAGGTCCACCAGGCAAAGGCGGTGCTGGGGAGGCCGGCTCGGGGCCAGGCCCAGTCCGGCCGAACTGGGGCCTTCGGCCGAACCGCCCCCAGCCTGGAACCGCCTCTGCTCGTGCACCCCTGGCCCTTGGATCAAAGGTCGGCGCATCCACCGGTTCGGCCGAACTCCCCAGTTCGCCCGAACCGGGAAGTTCACCCGAACGGGCCGGCACCACCTCCCAGTTGCTTGCTGAGCATTCAGTTCTTACTTACTTTACTTGCATCGTTCTTCGTTCAATGCTTAGTGGTATAGTATAATTGTATGCTAGCTGCTTAGCTTGTTTGCTTATCTGTCTGCAGTAGATAAGTATTAGTCGACTAGTTTAGGCGTGGTGCCTGTACTTGAGACTAGCTTAGAATCCGCCCGTCGCAACGGAGGTGGTAGCCGTAAGGTGGTGACAGCCCTTACAGTCTTTGTAGCCCATCACATTAGTTCTGGTGACTTAGGACCCAAGGTTCAGGGTAGTCGGCACCCCTTCTCATCCCTTTCTGTGTGTCGGATGCCCTATAGTCCCGAAGCAAGTATCTGTTCATATCCTCTGAACTGCTCAGTAGTCGGTAGAATACACTTACCAGACCTGTACCCTCTCTACCATCCTATCTCTTCTCTCTTCCTTGTTGTCGTCAACCACCTCATCCATTCCACTCCATCCAATCCATATACCTAGGACAACTCGGTTTAGGATTAGTGTACTTCTCGTCCTCCGTGGAAATCGATACCTGGAATACTCCCGGGTGAAAGCTACATCGGTATCCGTCCGCTTGCGGATTTATCTGTATGAGCAACTTCCACCTCCCACAAATGTTAAGGGAATCCGAAGCTTCCTTGGTCATGCCGGATTCTATAGGCGCTTCATCAAAAACTTTTCCCAGATATCTCGGCCCTTGACGAATCTTTTAGCCAAAGATGCCCCCTTCATTTTGAATGAGGAGTGTTACGCCGCTTTTCACACCCTCAAGAAGGCACTCATTTCCGCTCCCATTATCCAGCCTCCCGACTGGAGCATCCCATTTGAAATCATGTGTGATGCGAGCGACTATGGGTACTCTCTGGCTGTCAGTACTATGGACGGGAGCTGGGAAGTTCTCAAGGAAAAATTCTGCCTAAACTTCTTCCCAGTTTCCAAGGTAGCTAGTCTCCAAATCGAAATTCTTACCTTTAAGCAATTAAAGGGAAAATCGTTAGGAGTTGCCTGGGCTCGTTTCAAGCAAATCTTGGCATCCGGACCAGACCTAGGCCTATCGGAGCCCATAGTTCTCCAACACTTCAGCCTTGGCCTCTGTCCCGCAGCCACCACTTTCTTGGACTCTGCTTCAGGAGGGTCGTTCTTTCATCTGGTTCCCAGTGAAGCGAGAATAGTCCTAGAGCGCATCTTGGACAACACTCCCTACACTGGAATCTATGACGAACTCCCCGATGAAGAAGAGAAACAGCCTGAACCTGAACTAGAAGAGCCAGTACAAATCCAATCCAAATCCATCAGCTCTTCTGTTCTGTCCATACCCGAAGCTCACTATGAACCACAACCGTCCCCTAGCCCAGCCTACTATGATTCACTCTATGACACTCCCTATGACTTCGACGATGACCTCTTCGATGACATCGTGAGTGTAACGAGTTTCCTTTCCCAATTTCCGAGGGTTGCCAGTTCATCCTAGTGGCAGTAGACTATGTCTCTAAGTGGGTGGAAGCTCTACCTTGTGTAGCCGCCGATTCTAGGAACGCGAGACGAATGTTTCATGAGTACATCTTTCCGCGTTTCGCAGAAAGATTCAAAGGATATACTGTGAGGTCCTGGGCAAAGACAAAGAAATTGGGTATGACCCGAGCCTCGGGATCAACATAATCTCTAGCTCGTTGGTGCACGACCAACTCCCTGGTGTACCTTGGTCATTTTCTCAAAAACGACTAAAATTCACTTCAGGAAGAATCCTGGATTGTTTGGGGATCCTGCGGGTCACACCCGTCAATATTAACGACCCTGAACTCTTCATGGATTTCCATATCTTCGATCTACCCAGTAACACCACCCATTCCATCTTCATAGGTAGACCAATCCAGAAGATTCTAGAAAAGGCACCAACTAATCAGCTAGTAGAGCTCAGGATCGGTAAAGAGCTTGTCCATGTCTCCTATTCTCAATCCTTGAACACCCCATTAGAGGCAGACCCCGATCCTGACCCATTAGAGGAAGTTAGGTCAGATCACCTATTAGACCTAGAGCAGCCTATTCCAGTTCCGTTCTTCTCGGAAGAAGAGGAAACACACCCTCCGATTGAGCTCGATACAAACGAAACTCCAAAACCTTCCCAAATCGAGCTCAAACCGCTTCCGCTTGGACTTAGGTATGCTTTCCTCTTCGGGGATAAGCAAACTCCAGTGATCATCAGTGATAAGCTCTCCGAACTAGAAACTCAACAACTCATCACTGTCCTGGAAAAGAATCGATCGGTCTTAGAATATTCTCTCCAAGACCTGAAAGGGATTAGCACAAATCTCTGTACCCATCGCATCCCGATCGATTCCGAAGCTATGCCATCTCGATAGAGATGGAGTTCAAAGCTCACTGGGCCATTAGGAAGTGGGGTATGAACCTTCCAGCTGCCGGCCTCAAGCGGAAGATCCAATTGGCCGAATTAGATGAAATGAGGGAACGAGCTTACGTCCAAGTCGTTCCAAAGAAGGGAGGAATTACGGTAGTGCGCAATGACAAGAATGAGCTCATTCCTCAGCGCACTGTTACCGGGTGGCGTATGTGCATAGACTATCGTAAACTCAACAAAGCCACCAAGAAAGATCATTTTCCTCTCCCGTTCATAGACGAGATGCTTGAACGGCTAGCCAAACACTCCTTCTTCTAGCTTGATGGTTACTCTGGATATCACCAAATCCCAATCCATCCTGAAGACCAGAGTAAAATCCAGCCTCCCGACTGGAGCATTCCATTTGAAATCATGTGTGATGCGAGCGACTATGCCGTAGGAGCTGTGCTGGGCCAAACTAAGGACAGGAAGCACTATGCTATCTCATACGCTAGCAAAACGCTCACCGGCCCTCAGCTCAACTACGCGACCACGGAAAAGGAACTCCTAGCGGTCGTATTTGCTATAGACAAATTCCGGTCCTACCTGGTTGGGGCCAAGGTCATAGTCTATTCAGATCATGCTACCCTCAAGTACCTTCTGACCAAAAAGGATGCAAAACCAAGGCTTATCCGCTGGGTTCTGTTACTCCAAGAGTTTGACATCGAGATAAGAGATAAGAAAGGAGTAGAGAACTCAGTGGCTGACCACCTGTCCCGCATGGAAGTACCGTCTGATCTTCCGATCGACGACTACCTACGGGATGACACCCTCCTTAAGGTCACCACTGGCGATCCGTGGTACGCTAACATAGTAAACTTCATGGTCACGGGGTATGTCCCTCCTGGAGAAAATAAGAAGAGATTAGCTTATGAGAGCCGACTCCATCTCTGGGACGACACGTACCTCTTCCGGATATGTAGTGACAGACTCCTCAGAAGGTGCATCCCTGCACATGAGGCATACAAAATCCTGGAGAGGTGCCATGCAGCCCCGTACGGAGGGCACTATGGTGCATTCCGGACCAATGCCAAAGTCTGGCAGAGTGGGTTTTATTGGCCCAGCATGTACGAAGATGCACGAGCATTCGTCATCCGGTGCCCCCGCTGCCAGAAACACGGAAACATTAACACTAGAGACGCGATGTTGCTCACTAGCAACCTCCAAGTAGAAATTTTCGATGTTTGGGGAGTGGACTTCATGGGTCCCTTCCCAATTTCCGAGGGTTGTCAGTTCATCCTAGTGGCAGTAGACTATGTCTCTAGGTGGGTGGAAGCCCTGCCTTGTGCAGCCGCCGATTCTAGGAACGCCAGACGAATGTTTCATGAGTACATCTTCCCGTTTCGGCGTTCCTAGGATAGTCATTAGTGACGGCGGATCTCATTTCATCGATTCAGCCTTCCGTAAGTATCTTTCAAGTCTGGGGGTGCAGCATAATGTTGCTACACCCTATCACCCTCAGACTAGCGGTCAAGCAGAAACATCAAACAAACAAATCAAAAATATTCTGCAGAAGACCGTAAATGAGATGGGTAGGCAATGGAAGGATAAACTCTCGGATGCACTCTGGGCATATCGTACGGCCTATAAGACGCCCATAGGGATGACCCCATATCAGCTAGTCTATGGCAAGACCTGCCACTTACCCGTAGAGATGGAGTTCAAAGCTCACTGGGCCATTAGGAAGTGGGGTATGAACCTTCCAGCTGCCGGCCTCAAGCGGAAGATCCAATTGGCTGAACTGGATGAAATGAGGGAACGAGCTTACCACAGCTCCCGGCTATATAAAGAATGGACCAAGAGATGGCATGATAAAAGAATCAAGATCAAAACGTTCAAGACGGGAGACAGAGTCCTCGTTTTTAACTGTCGTGTCAAACTGTTTGGGCACGGGAAGCTAAGAAGCAAGTGGGACGGCCCATTCACAGTAATCCATGCTGCATCTCACGGGGCCGTCATGTTGCAAGGCGAGGACGGAAATACCTTTAAGGTCAACGGACAGCGGTTGAAGATTTTCTTAGAAAAACCTGAGCCACCGCCACTTGACGACTTAGACGTCGTCGAGTTCATAGAGCTCTGAGCCCTGTCCGTAGAAATCCGGCCCGAATCCTTCATCTTCAGATCCTTCCGGGCCATAACCTTGAAAACCACCTTGACCGAACCTCTCCTGACCAAAACTTCGAAACACAGAGCGGGCCGTGCACCTGGGAGCCCTGGGACCAGTTCGGGCGAACTGGCCCCCCTGGCCCCAGGGGCGGATATGCACGCCCAGGTTCATCTGCAGTTGGAGATATCCCGATCCACGCGAGGAAAACGTCAGGAATCCTGTTTTTCGTTCGTGGAAAACCCTGATAAAAACAGAGACTTTCTGTCGACCTTCCCATCTCATCTAAAGCCAACTCCTTCCCATAGAACACAGCCACCATGGCCTCTTCTTCATCTAAAGGCATCTCCTCAGCCCAAGGCTCAAGCTACGTCAGCTGGAACGGCGATCCCGCTCACGAGCCAGCCTTCCGGATCTCGGACGTCAGCATGACGGAAGAGAAGCCACGGGGCAGGACACCGTCGCGCACCTCGTCGCAGAGCCGCGACTCTCCGCTGCGTGCCATGGTTAGCGATCTCCTCGCTCCGACCAAAGGGATCAAGAAGCCTCCACGTTCGCCTTCGCCAAGGCCTACCATGGGCGAACTGCGCCCGAGGTCGGCATCCTCCTCCAGGGTGCCGGACTTGGGGCTGTGTTTGCTCAAGGGAAAGGCCGAAGCAATCCCGGAGGACGAACTGGAGAAGCCGCTGCGTTTCGTCATCAAAGGGGAACGCAAGCCGGGAGGCGGATACGGCAAGGTCCTTGTTCCGCCTATTAAGCGGGACGAGATAGAGCTAGGGGACTCGGCCCAGTCTTCTCCTCCACGGCGCCACCCAAGGGTGCGGAGGCACCGACAGCCCCCGGCCATCAAAGGGCTGCCCGGGGACATGGAGTTCTCCGACGAGGAGAACGGCGAGGAAGAGGAGGAGAAGCCGCCTACTGTGGAGAGCCTAAAGGCAGACTTGGCGGTGGCGCAGCAGCGGATCAACCACCTTGACGAGAAGGTGGCGGAGGGCGAGCTCGCACGCATGGAGTGGGAGGACAAGATGGAAGTCCTCCGCAAGGGCCTGTGCGCGAAGCTCAAGAGGCTTTTTCAGGCCACGGGACACATGGACCTCTACGACACATAGTGTTCCGCGGTCGATTCGTTGTTAGATAGAGCACCGTTTAGTCTAGCTAGTTTGGATTGTTTAGTTGTTTGCTTAGAATCATGTTTAGGGTGCTCTGAACTTTGTTTCCCTTCCCATCATTTTGTTTCCACGTCCCGGATGGTGCATTTGAGCCATCCGGGGTATGCCCTGCCTGACAGAACATTGCATGAGTACAGGACCAACACAGGAACACTTGGCACGATGGACCAAGCCCCGGGGGCCAGTTCGGCCAAACCAGTCAGTTCAGGCGAACTGCCCAGTTCGGGTGAACTGGCCTGTTCGGCCGAGTAAGCCCGGGTGCCCCCTTCGCGCACCTGCACGCTGGTTTGCACCTTCTTCCCCCCTGATCTTTTTCCTGTGTTGTCGCGTTTCGAAAATCAAATATTTATGCATCATCTACACGAAACAAAACTTGGTTATATTTCATCTCATGATCTTGCCTATTGTTCATTTTCAAACTCAGTATCAATACTTGTGAAAAATTCATCATGATAGGACCCCCTGATCTAAGTTGTTGATGTTTGTGATATGACTCGATAAAACGAACCACTTGTTCATGCTAACATTCGGGAGAATTTAATTTTTGAAAATATGAAAATCTTGCTCTATCCCTTCATCCTTCCACAAATACCACATTACCAAATATGCTTGAGAGTTTACTCCAGAAACCTATCATATCCTGTATGAAGTCTTGTTGAAAGTTGTGTTCTTGGAATGGATCACATTGTCTGAGGTTTGTTGCAAGCAAATTTATCATCAGAGTGTAGTGGAAGTCCTCATGCCTAGATGATACCCTAAAAAAAAAGAGATAGAAATAAAGGACTCATGAAAGTCCAAGAAAGAAAATTCCCCAAAATGGAAGAGAAAAGAAAAAGAAAGAAAAAGGGTCAAAAATGCTGAGGACCAACATGAACTCTCCATCATTAACTTGCAACACGACCAAGGGCAGTGATGAGAAGGTCCAGGAGCCAGTCTTTGGCTTGACCGAAATACTTGACATGACAAGGTCACCACCTGAGAGACAAAGAAAATTCAAAAGAGAGTGAGTGTCACGAGAAAGCTCCAGAGAGCTGAGTGTCCGGGATGAAGGGAGACGAGCCGTCTATTTGTGAAAAAATCAGAAAACTCCGAATGCAGGATGAACAAGAGGACCTTGTTGTAAGAGCCGTTCCATTCATCAACCGCCCAAGATCCGGGAAGTAGCCACTACAAATTCACAGGTATGAGAAAAGTTTGAAGTATTCAATATTAAAGTATTCATGATATGAAAGAACCCTTACTTTGGTCTTGCTCCTGTTTTAATTTCTTTACTCAGGACGAGCAAAGATCTAAGTCTGGGGGAGCTTGTTGGCAGTCGTTACGGACCGATTTCCGACCTCCAACCAATTATAAAATAGACACAACGGAGACCCACACCATAGCTATAGGGCTTACTACTGACTATTTCCACGAGTTTTGGTGATTGTCCCGTGTGTAGGTACAAAATGGAGAAACACGGGCTATAGGGGTCGGAAATGACCGATTCGGCCGAACGACACGTTTCGGCCGGTTACCCCTCTTAGGCATACGTGCCGTCGGAAGCCGTCAACATCAGCACCGACTCATCCTGGGCTTCCGCCACGTCAATCGGCGACCCGTATCCAACCCGATGACAAACACAAGTCCACCGGCGGTCCTCCAACTCATCTCGGGCCTGTACACCACGATTCCCAAGCACCAGGAGCCAGCCCAAGAGGTCTACCAGGCAAAGGCGGTGCTGGGGAGGCCGGCTCGGGGCCAGGCCCAGTTCGGTCGAACTGGGGCCTTCGGCCGAACCGCCCCCAGCCTGGAACCGCCTCTGCTCGTGCACCCCTAGCCCTTGGATCAAAGGTCGGCGCATCCACCGTTTCGGCCGAACTCCCCAGTTCGCCCGAACCAGGAAGTTCGCCCGAACGGGCTGGCACCGCCTCCCAGTTGCTTGGCCGCTGCTCCACTGCTCCGCCGACCCTTGGCACTATAAATAGAAGCCCTCCTTCACCTGCAAAAACACACAACACAAGAGGAGAAGAAGAGTAGGCGTCGCTAGGTTGTTCCGCCACTCATATCAGTAGAATAGGGAGAGAGGAGAGGTGAGCGTCCGGGAGAGGAGCCGGAGTGTCGGCCCCTCTTCTAGCTGTACCTCTACGGATGCGACTGCACTTCGAGTAACGTCCGGGTCATGTCTGGTACTCCTTGTATCTCTCTCTTATTAATTGAGCATTCAGTTCTTACTTTCTTTACTTGCATCGTTCTCCGTTCAGTGCTTAGTAGTATAGTATAATTGTATGCTAGCTGCTTAGCCTGAGTGCTTATCTTTCTGCAGTACATAAGTACTAGTCAACTAGTTTAGGCTTGGTGCCTGTACTTGAGACTAGCTTAGAATCCGCCCGTCGCAACGGAGGTGGTAGCCGTTAGGTGGTGACAGCCCTTACGGTCTTTGTAGCCCATCACGTTAGTTCCGGTGACTTAGGACCCAAGGTTCAGGGTAGTCGGCACCCCTTCTCATCCCTTTCTGTGTGTCGGATGCCCTGTAGTCAAGCAAGTATCTGTTCGTATCCTCTGAACTGCTCAGTAGTCGAATCGGCCTCACCATGGTACGTCCAACGGGTATAGTTCGCCATAAATCCACTCTTGACGAGATGTTTACCCATGACCTCTCGTGTTTGGCATTTACGGTTCCCGCAAACCTTACATGGACAGAAAGTGGAATCCACTCTTGCATTGGCAAAAGCTTGCTTCAAGAAACCATCAGTCTTGATAATCCATTCATCGGACAAATCACCCTTAATTGACCATCCAGTGTACATCCAGTCACGGTTATCCATCCCTTTACGTACATATATATCATATCATCACCGAGTAATAAGTTTAAAGACAAAAACTTTTCTACCGGATGCTTATATGTCTACTAGGTAAAGATAGGTCCTAATCTCACCCGAGAATGTGTAGACGGGCTAGTTTTCCATGCTCTACTCGTATCCAAGACGGAATTTCGGCAGCACCTCCCCGCTGTTCTCCAAATACACGTCCAATTACGGAGATTGTGTATTCGGAGAACAACAAGGAGATGATGCCGAAACTCAGCCTCGGTACGAGTAGAGCATGGAAACTACCCATCTACACATCCTCGGGCTGTCCAAAAACGTGGACAATTCGAAACAGATACGGTTAGACATATGCAATGATTCACATATTCACAACCGTATCTCTTTCGAACGGGAGACGTCTAACTAGGTTACGTGACACAGTTGTGCACAATCTTGGCCTGCTGTATTTAACTGTACGGAAGCCACACGGTAAAGATAAATACAAGAGACGAAGAAGGTACACAACTTAAATATGAATCTACGAATTAAATACAGAGGGCGTACGGTTTTGCATGTGCTCACCTACGGGCTCGACGGCGGGCGAGTCGGTGACGCTCGTGTCGGTCCAGACGGCGGGGAACGGCGTGCGGCGCCGGGGTCCAAGTCGAAGACGGTGCAACAGCCTCTCACTGAAATAAAAACAATTTCTTGTCAAACAAAAAATTCGACAGCACCTCCCCTATACGGGGAGGTTTTTGAAACCACACATCCTGCAAAAAAAAACACGGCACGAAAGCCGACAACCACATAACAAGGATACGGCACGAAGGCCGACAACCACAACACAAGGATGTGGAACGAAGGCCAAGATTGGAAGCATCTTTGAGGAGTTGCAATTGGCTAAATATAGTGATCTAACGACCTACTACAAATTAAGGGATCACATACACACCACCAAATTGCACCAAATCTTTACCAATTTTTTATTTGTTTAATACTGAAAAAATGCTAATAACAAAATAAGAACCCAAAGCCCATATATTACATAAATATAGCCCTCCTATATTATTTGCGTAGGCACCAGACCTTCAATCAAGTATACTACGGCAACCGAATTGAAGGAAGAAGCAGCACATCGCACTAGAGTATAAAGTCATATAAGCAAGCACACTAGATTAGACAAAAGCGAATAGCGCAAACCAAACCTTCAGGACGTCGGGCATGGGCATGGGCCACCGGCGTGGGAGCAGCAGCGGGCAGGGGCGGCCAGGAGCAGCGGGCAGGAGGCCGGCGAGGAGGACGGCCGCGGGAAGGAGGCCGACGGCGGGAGGAGGCCGGCGGCAACAGGGGGTGTCCGGGCTGGCAGTGACAGGGGCGGGCCATAAC
>OAMR01000067.1:1720525-1730764 GCA_900205405.1 Echinochloa crus-galli
AACAGAAAATTATGGAATGGTGTAATTTAGCCAAAAAGCCCAGAAAACAATGGATCTTGTTTGGTATGTTCCACCGAGTCTATGATTCTTAGCATTGTGGAATACAAGTATAATGATTCAAGCGTATGCATTATACTTGTATTCCAAATTATTTCTTTAATTTGGGAAATGAATAAGTTAAAGAAATAATTTGGAATACAAGTATAATGCATACGCTTGAATCATTATACTTGTATTCCACAATGCTAAGAATCATAGGTATCCACACGTACGAGGATGGAAACGTCGCGCGCCGGACTGCTAGGTCCGCGAGCACGATGAGGAGAGGGCGTAGGCAGCGCGGCTGTTGCTTGAAAGTCGTGTCGTTTTCAGGAGGGGTTTGGTCTATATTTATTGGGAGAAAATTTCCCACACCATCTTCCATTAGCAATATGGTGTTAATAGATAGTGTACCCCTTCCCTCGGTAATGGGCTTTACAGCATTTGTGGCCCATTATGACTTTAACGCCTGAGCCCACTAGTGGATCGAATCCAGTTGGCTCTAGGGCATATTTCCAACAAAAGGTTCACCATCGGTAGCAATCGAGAGCACCATATCCAGCTTGATGACTTGGTCCTTCACCCATTGCTCAACGCCATTAGAACCGCTGGCAACCCGCCATGACCAGACATGGAGATTGTAGTTCTCTACGTTGGCGATGCCAAGCCCACCATCCTTGGCCGCCACGAGGCGGGTCACGGTTCCTTCAGCAAGCAACAATGGCGGTGGGTTGATCACTGAGATGGCATGAACACTCAGATCATACCTGAGGATCCTGTGGCCTTCCTCAAGGATGAAGTAGTCTGCATCACCGGCGATGAGACCACACCTAATCATGCGGTAAGAATTCAATGTAGTGTCAAGTTGGATCGATGATGGCTCCCTCCAAGCTGCAGCCTCAGATGAATAGTTGTAGATGAATATGTTGTGCAGGTCATCAGTGCCCACCATGACAACGTGCAAGGCTCCACCATGGCAACCGTGGTGGTTGCAGGTGTTGTTGGTGGCGTCGCAGAGCACCACGAAATCAAAGAACTTGTTAGGGTATATTAATGGGTAAGGCAGGGGAACCTCGCATTGATCGCCGGTGACGGGGTTCCAAACGTAGAATGACACAAATGGAGTCCCCAAATCCTCGCCGCCGACCGGAGGCATGTCACAGAGGAGCACGCGGCCGTGGCGGCAATCGAGCACGACCGAGCTGCGGCGGTCGGCGCATGGCGAGAAGGCGCCGGCGCAGGGCCTGAACCTGGCAACATAGGTGTCGCCGTCGATGGAGTTGTAGACGATGCCTATTGTCGGCGGCGCGCGGTGGAACTCACGGAATCTGCGGCGGAAGCTGGGGTCGGAGAGGATGATGTACCATCGTTTGCAGACGACGGCGGCGCGGACCAGGCTTGCTGGCTCGGATGGCGGGAGGCGGAGGAAGACCTCTTCAATGAGCTCGTCCATTAGCGCCACCGTGGCCATGGTTTCTTGGTAGGTGGCTATGCCGTGCTTCAGGATCAGATGGATCGAGACCAACCGATGCTACGGGTAGGTTCGAGCCGGCAGCGGCGCTGTATGGCTTTTGTGAACTCTCTCGTATCTAGATCATCTTGTGGGATTTTGCTTCACGTACGACTGTTATGGTTTTTTGAGCTTTACTGTTATGTTACGTCGGTATACCTTGCATGCTTATCTTGGGGCAAATTAACCATGTTCAGTTATGAAATTCTGTTCGCCAAAATTCATTTCTTGTATTATTAGCTTCAATTGCAATTTGCTAATATATATACTTTTTATACTCTATAGAATATAGTGCGTCAAACTCTTATAACCTACTTGTCGGGGACGTCCCAAGGGGGTCCCCTAACCACCGAGATAAACACCCTCAAAAACGCCAAGCCTCAGAGGCTAAGGTAAACGACGGCCCAAACGAAACCTGGGCAACGCGGCCCATCACCGCCCATCACGGCCCAAAGTACCGCTCCGTCTCGGCCACCGAAGGGTTCGAAGTGGCGACACCCCATCCCCGCCTCGCTCGAGGCCAGCAGCCCCCTCGAGCAGGCTCGACCAAGATCTCCGCCTCGCTCGAGGGCCGCGACCCTCTCGAGCCCAAACTCCGCCTCGCTCGAGACCTCCTCAGCGCAAGCACCAAGGCACTCAACCGCTCCGCCCGGCAGCCGCATTTAAACCCCGCCCCAGCAGCCAGGGGCCAAAGTCAAAAAGGAGCCCCGCGCCGCGCCGCTGACACCACGGAAGCGCACTGTTGCACCTACTCTGGTCACTGTGCGACCACGCCGCGGCTACGCTGACGCACGCAGCACTGTGCAAGGCTCTATGCGAACTGGCAGGCGTCATTCAGCACCATTGTTACGCCGACTCCCGTCCTCCCCAGGCTGCGAGGCCCTCGAAAGGGCATTGGGCCGCCCTCGAAAAGCGTACGGGCGACGACCAAGGGCGGACCCCGGGCGGGCGCGCTGTACCGGGTCACCTCGGCAGACCTCAGCGGTAGGACCACCTGCCCCCGTCATCGTTGAACGGGCTAGCAGGCGTCATTCGGCGCCACTGTTCTACCAACTCCCGGTCATTTCCCGACGAAGCGGGCATGCCGCGTACTGTGGCCAGCAGAGGCCACAGTTCCCTCTCCTGTTACACCTGCTCCGGTCCTTTCCCACGGCGCCACCCTCAAGGAGACATGGGGGAGCCTCAAAGAAGCATACGGACTGCAGTCAAATGTCAGCGGAAGCTCTCCCGGCCCTTCGAAGCCGCACCAAGACACGCATGGGGACGGCCGCGACGCCCGGTGCCACGCCCCACAGGACATTCCACTGTAGCAGCAAACAGTACCCGCATTTGTAAGCCCCCTCTCCTTGGTCTATAAAAGGAAGAGGCGGGCACCCTTTCAAAAAACTGACCAAGATCGAGCAGCGGTTTAAATAAAGCATGCCCCAAGGTTCCATTTCCTTTGCCTAGAATAGATCAGATAGTAGATTCCACTGCTGGGTGCGAATTGCTTTCTTGATGCTTATTCCGGCTATCACCAAATTAAGATGAAAGAGTCCGACCAGCTCGCGACTTCTTTTATCACCCCGTTTGGCATGTACTGCTACGTCACTATGCCTTTTGGCCTCCGAAACGCTGGTGCGACATACCAACGATGTATGCAGCATGTTTTCGGAGACCACATCGGGCGGACCGTGGAGGCATATGTGGACGATATCGTTGTAAAAACCAGAAAGGCTGACGATCTGGTTAACGATTTGCGGACAGCGTTCGACTGCCTCCGGGCGAATGGGGTAAAATTGAACCCCGAGAAGTGCGTCTTCGGGGTGCCGCGAGGCATGCTGTTAGGCTTCGTAGTCTCTCAGCGGGGTATCGAACCCAACCCCGAAAAGGTATCGGCCCTGGAACGAATGGGGCCGATTCGACCAGGGGCGGACTCCGGGCGGACGCGCCGTGCCAAGTCACCTCGGCAGACCTCAGCAAGCAGGACCACCTGCCCCCGTCATCGTCGTACGGGCTGGCAGCGTCATTCAGTACCGCTGTTCCACCAACTCCCGGTCATTTCCCGACGAGGCGGGCATGCCGCGCACTGTGGCCGGCAGGGGCCACAGTTCCATCCCCTGTTTCACCTGCTCCGGTCCTTTCCCACGGCGGGCACCCTTTCAGAGAGAGAAAAAAGGAGGAGACGGCCACATTCACGATAGAACACACATACACACCCATCGCGACATTGGCATTCTGCCTCAATCACCCACTCACACAGGGACTTGGAGGCCTCGCCTCCTCTCCCGCCGAGCTTGTAGCCCCCACTGCAAGCACCCCGGTGCAAGATAGTATAGTGCCCAAGAGCACGCCTTGCTGGACGTACGGCCCCGTGGCCGGAACCAGGATAAATCCCTTGAGTCATTGTGCTAGCTCTTGCATCAACCGGTGAGGGACGGGACACAGCGCATTCTGTTAGGCGTTGAGGTTGGTCGGCCAATCTCAGCACCGACAACTGGGCCAGCAATGCCACCGCGGGCGAGCCAAAAGCTCGTCGCCGCGGTGACGTTGATACGGGCCATGCCCGAACCATCAACACCGGAGGCGCGCGATATGCGGCGCAAGATACAGGCCCTCGTCGAGGAGGCAGCCGTGCAACAAGTGGAGAGCTCTGCGTCCCGCATGCGTAACCAGGCTAGCTCGAGGGCCGAGGTTGGCAGGCAGGACAGAGAGCAGTCTGTTCACACCCTGCCCAGGGGAGCACGGACTCCTCACCGCCCGACAAGCGATGGCAGAGCGCTCGTGGTAGACAACCACGAGGCAAGCAGGCCCGCGAAGGACCGGCTCGTCGACACGCGAGGCACCCTCGACGACGGCGACGCGCGCAACGTCCTCAACAGGAAGAGGCAGGGCGTGACGCCTCCTCGCCCCAGGCACCCCCGACGTGGGGGTCGCTATGACAGCGAGGGGGATGAAAGTCCGACTCCCGAGACTCCTGGGACCCCGGTGTTCAGCCGAAGAATCCGCTCGGCACCCATTCCGCCGCGCTTTCGGCAGCCAACTACCATCGCCAAGTATGCGGGTGAGACGAACCCCAAAACATGGCTCAACGATTATCGCCTGGCCTGCGAGCTAGGCAGGGCCATGGATGAGGCCGTCATCATCCGCAACCTTCCGCTCCACCTCGCGGATTCCGCGCGAACGTGGCTCGAGCACTTGCCCGCGAACCAGATGGGGAGCGCTGTGATCGACCGCTTTCCCGAGCAAGTTCTCTCACCGGCAGGCCGCGTTTGCGCCATGCCGACGCAGCTCGCCGCGGGGCCTCCTGGCCCGCTTCCGCGCGGGTACCGGATCATGTTCGGGAGCCGGGAGTTCGAAGCGACCGGTGAGGGCTTCCTCATGCGGCTCGCGCCCACGTGGAGAATGTCTTCTTCATCGCTGGGGGCCCCACCGCGAACATGACGTCCAGGGAGCAGAGGCGCGAGCGCTGGGAGGTTTTCTCCGTTCACCCTGCGACGCCCGCTTACCTCGCCTGGTCGGACGAGACCATTTCCTTCAGCCGCGAGGACCACCCGGACTACGTCCCTAATCCGGGACGCTACCAGCTCGTAGTCGACCCCGTGATCGGTAGCATGCGATTCTCCAAGATGCTGATGGACGGAGGCAGTAGCCTCAACATCCTCTATGTCCACGCCTTGGAGCTCATGGGCATCGGGGTAAATCAGCTAAGGCCGAGCAAGGCGCCGTTCCATGGCATCGCGCCAGGGAAACGGGTCCAGCCCCTCGGGCAGATCGACCTGCCCGTTTGCTATGGCACCCCAGATAATTTTCGGAGGGAGATCCTCACCTTCGAGGTGGTGGGGTTCCCAGGAGCATCCGGCCTCCTCTTCGAGATGTGTATAAGAGACAGGTTCATGGCGGTCCCCAACTACACCTACCTCAAGATGAAGATGCCGGGACCGAAAGGCGTCATCATTGTGGGGTCTTCGTACGAGCATGCTTACTCGTGCGACGTCGAGTGCGTCGAGGGTGCGGAGGCACTTGCTTACAGCGAGACCTTGGTGGCCGACCTCGAAAAGATGGTCAACGAGGCCGCAGACTCCGCGAAGAGGCATGCAGGCGCCTTCGAGCCTGTGGAGCACACCAAGGCGGTACCCCTCGACCCCGAGGCTCCCGAGGGCAAGACGTTGAGGGTCAGCACCACCCTCGACCTCAAATAGGAAGCGGTGCTCGTCGACTTTCTCCGCGCCAACACTGACATCTTCGCGTGGAGGCCCTCGGACATGCCGGGCATTCCGAGGGAGGTCGCCGAGCACTCCCTTGACATCCAGCCCCACTCCAAGCCGGTGGTGCAGCGGTTGCGGCGGTTCGACGAAGAGAAGCGCCGAGCCATCGGGGAGGAGGTGCACAAGCTTTTGGAGGCCGGATTCATCAAGGAGGTATCAACCTGGCTCGCTAATCCTGTTCTAGTTAAGAAGAAGAATGGAAAATGGCGTATGTGCGTAGATTACACCGGTTTAAATAAAGCATGCCCCAAGTTTCCATTTCCTTTGCCTAGAATAGATCAGATAGTAGATTCCACTGCTGGGTGCGAACTACTTTGCTTTCTTGATGCTTATTCCGGCTATCACCAAATCAAGATGAAAGAGTCCGACCAGCTCGCGACTTCTTTTATCACCCCATTTGGCATGTTCTGCTACGTCACTATGACTTTTGGCCTCCGAAACGCTGGTGCGATACCCTGACCGTCGCGTCGCATCGGCTCTTGCCTGCACGCTTCGCCATGGCCAGGGGGAGGCGCGCTCGCGTCGCATCGGCTCCCGCCCACACGCTTCACTATGGCCAAAAAAGGCGCGCCCGCTGGGTGTGACCCTGAGCAGAGTATCCGCGTGCCAAACAGAGCGGTAAAATGAGCCGCTGGCGCGTGGGTCCCAGCGGAAACGGACGGAACAAGGAGGACTTGGTTCTATCTTTGACTTGGTCTCGACAGAAGCCAAGTCCCCCTCGGGGGCTAGAGGGGGTTTATCCCCCCTAATCGTCCCAAACTTTTTTCGCAAAATTGCGCTCGAGTGTCGAAAACTTAAGAAAAGTAAACTCTCGCGCGACGAAAGCTGCGACACTACTTCGAGGCCCACCCGGTCACTGTGGTCTCATCATTCCCCTTGGGAGAGATAATCCGCAATCCGGACGTCTCGGGCAGGATCGTGAAATGGTCGATGGAGCTCGTGGGAGAGGCTCTCTCCTACGCACCGCGAAAGGCGATCAAGTCACAAACGCAGGCGGATTTCGTCGCGGAATGGACTGACGTCCAGCTCCCGCCGCCACAGATCCAGTCCGAATGCTGGACCATGTACTTCGACGGGTCGGTAATGAAGGCGGGAGCCGGGGCCGGCCTCCTATTCATTTCACCCCTTGGAGAACACATTCGTTATGTGGTTCGCCTGCACTTCCCGGCGTCGAACAATATGGCAGAGTACGAAGCCCTCCTCGCTGGGCTCCGCATCTCTATCGAACTCGGCGTCAAGCGCCTCGACGTTCGCAGAGATTCTCAGCTGGTCGTCGACCAAGTGATGAAGAACGCGAGCTGCCACGACGAGAAGATGGAGGCATACCGCAGCGAAGTTCGGCGCCTCGAGGACAAGTTCCACGGGCTCGAACTAAACCACATCGTGCGCAAGTACAACGGGGAGGCGGACCAGCTTGCAAAGATCGCGTGTCACACCCAGGTTTACACAGAAACCTGAATGCTACTGTATGTGTGCCCAGGAAGTCCACAGAACACATACAGCTCACAAATATGGTATTACAGAGTTCACAATGCTCGAATCAAAACGTTTACATCAGAGTTTGACACAAATAAGTAAATAACACAGCGGAAGTCTATTTATTAACTCTCTCTACTAAGCGGAGCCGCAGTCCACAGGGACTCTGACTGTCTCCTTTCCCAGAATGGTAACCAAGAGTATTATTATCCATCGTTTCGGGGTACCCAACTCGATAATCACCGACAACGGCACCCAATTCACTGGCAAGAAGTTCTTGGAGTTCTGCGACGACCACCACATCCGCGTGGATTGGTCAGCGGTGGCGCATCCACAGACCAATGGCCAGGTAGAACGTGCCAATGGCATGATACTGCAAGGCCTCAAGCCAAGGATCTTCAACAAGCTGAACCAGTTCGGCCGAAGGTGGGTAACAGAGCTAACGGTGGTGATCTGGAGTCTTAGGACCACACTGAGTCTTAGGACCACCCCGAGCAGGGCCACAGGCTTCAGCCCGTTCTTCCTCGTTTACGGCGCTGAGGCGGTCCTCCCGACAGACCTAGAGTACGGGTCCCCGACGCTCATGGCCTACCAGGAAGAGTAGAACCAGCGAAACTGAGAGGACTCGTTGGACCAGGCAGATGAGGCTCGAGACGTAGCGCTACTCCATTCGGCACGCTACCAGCAATCGCTTCGACGGTACCAAGCCCGGAAGGTGCGGCGTCGAGACCTCCGCGAGGGAGACCTAGTGTTAAGGCTGCGTCAGGACAACAGGGAACGCCACAAGCTCACGCTGCCGTGGGAAGGACCTTACATCGTCGCCAAAGTCCTCAAGCCAGGAACCTACAAGCTGGCGAACGAGAAAGGCGAGGTCTTCCCCAACGCTTGGAACATCCAACAGCTACGTCGCTTCTACCCATGAATCTTTTTGTACTTTCCCGCAGTTTCGATTTGCTGTTTGGTGATAATAAAAAGATCCGGAATTGCGTGGAAACATTGTTACGAACAACATAACATAAAAGTGACTCCCTTTTACCCTCGAATCGAACCTAAGATAAGGTCGAGTCCCTTCGGGGGCTGCTCGAGGGTTGAGTCCCTCGACGGTCCCAAATCCCTTTTTCCATGCGTTTTTTCTTAAAAGCGCGTTGCCATACCCCTCCTCGACCGCGCGGAAAGGTTGAAGCGAGGAGCGAGCCTGCCGCGGCTGAGAGCCGGCCGAGTCGAGGGAGCGCCTACGCCTTTGAAAGGCTACGGCATCCCCCTCACCGCTCGATGCCAAAGGGGCTCGCGCTTCATTGTCGAATCGATCTGACGCCAAGGGGCAAGGTTATGGCGCGCCGCAAACTAAAAATGTTTGTAGATTAAGTTTATGTTTCTGTATCTATCGCACGACTGCTTACGAAAAAAAAAAATGGGACGGGGTGCCCGGAACCTCTGCAGGAACCTTTGGCGACAGCCTCAACGCCTAACAGATTGTAGTAATCGAGCCCTTCGGGCGAGCCTCGAAAGTTGCGGGGAACCTGGGCATCCCTCGTCGGAACGACAGGAGCCAGGGGCGCCCCTCCCCCCGTCGTCCAGAAAAGATTGAAGCGAGGCATGAGTTTGCCACGGCAGAGAGGAGGTTGAGCCGTGGGATCGCCCGCGCCCTCGGAAGGGCTAGGGCGTCCCCCTCACTCCTCGATACCATGGACGCTCGCGAGAAAACGAATTCCTCCGCTAAAATCACTCTGAGATCAGGGAAAAAAACGCGGTGTCACAAGGAAACCGTGCAAATCAACGAAAAGAGTAGTTACAAACAAAACCATTCCTCACACGCCACGAACGGCGGATTTACAAAAACAAATTACACTCGGCCGTAGGCCGTTCAGAGATACAAAGACAGGAGCCGCCATGACGGGGCTCTTAAGCAACTTCAACCAGCCGGCCGGCACACTGCCGTGGGAAGCAGTGTCCACAGCTTTCTCGCCGGTTTTCCTTTAACATCCGGCTGGTTGAAGCGCTTGGTGGTCGAGCGGTCAGGGGCGGCGGACGTTGAACCACTTCACGGTCCCGCAAGACCAGGTTCGGCGCCCTACAATCGATGAGCACCCCCCGCGGAGGCAGCGGCCGCCTCACCGACGAGGCAAGGCCAAACCACCGGCGAGGGCGTCGCTTCCCCCCAAGGGAGCGCGCAGGGTGGCGAGGCTGATGGCCATCATTAGCTAATCCCTTAGCAAATGAGACACACGCCGCGTCATCCCCGCACCCTCTCACCGGTAGCGCGGCCGCCACCTCACCGGTGGCGGGGGCCGAGGCTGCCACCTCCCCGGTGAGGTCAGGCCGAACCACCAGCGAGAGCGCCGCATCCCGACAAGGGAGGACCTCTGCGCCTGCACGGTCGCCGCTGGCGCCGCGGGGCGCGGGGTGTCCCGGCTCATCCCCACAACCTGCGGATCTGAGCGCGGATGCGAATCGTCGCCCGTACCGAGCGGGCAACCTTAAACGCTCCCCCCGCGACTCGGTCCAACTAATCCCCGATTCCCGCGCCCATTTACTCCACCCAGCTCACGGGCGAAACTGACGCGGGCAACCAGGTGCGGCCTTCCGCTGACCTGGCGCGGCCAGGCGTGCCTGACTACCCGGACGCGACCGAACGGTTCGGCTCGTCTGGTACCCTGACCGTCGCGTCGCATCGGCTCTTGCCTGCACGCTTCGCCATGGCCAGGGGGAGGCGCGCTCGCGTCGCATCGGCTCCCGCCCACACGCTTCACTATGGCCAAAAAAGGCGCGCCCGCTGGGTGTGACCCTGAGCAGAGTATCCGCGTGCCAAACAGAGCGGTAAAATGAGCCGCTGGCGCGTGGGTCCCAGCGGAAACGGACGAAACAAGGAGGACTTGGTTCTATCTTTGACTTGGTCTCGACAGAAGCCAAGTCCCCCTCGGGGGCTAGAGGGTGTTTCGTATGTGCGTAGATTACACCGGTTTAAAT
>OAMR01000067.1:1736100-1748760 GCA_900205405.1 Echinochloa crus-galli
ATGGCAAAGGTAAGTGACCCCCGCCCCCCGCTTTCCACTTTGTAAACCGGGGACGAGGCAATCCCCGCAGCGACGCACAGACTCGCCGACTGTGGGCCCCGCGCACGCGGCACGCCAATGACAACCGGGGCCCCCAACGCTCCCTTTCCCGGACAACGGCACGCGTGGGCAGTGGCATTAAATCCTGCACGGTAAAACGAAACGGCGCAGTGGGCGGCGCCTGACCGCTCGTCACCTCACCTCCCCCCGCACACGCCAACCTCGCCTAAAAAGGCGCGCCCAGTACGCCCACCTCGCACGCTCCGCGCCACGTCAGCCACGACCGCGTCCACTCGCGGTCATGCGAACGGTCACTCGTGGACCCGCAGACCGAAGCATCGGCCCACCGGGCCAGAGGAGGATTCCCTTCCAAGGTAAGGCAGCGGAGCCTGATGGGCCGCCCTCGAGATTCCCCCAATGGGCAGAATCCGCGAATCGCTCTCGACCCGCCTCCCCTCGACGCCAGGGGCTCGAAGAACAGGCGGCATCTTTTTTGCGAGGCCTTACTGATCAGGAGTATGAAGCCT
This sequence comes from Echinochloa crus-galli, assembly GCA_900205405.1. Taxonomy (NCBI): domain Eukaryota; kingdom Viridiplantae; phylum Streptophyta; class Magnoliopsida; order Poales; family Poaceae; genus Echinochloa; species Echinochloa crus-galli. The sequence goes on from OAMR01000067.1 coordinate 1,736,667, forward strand.
GGCCCTCGAAAGGGTTCGACAGGCGCTCCAGATCAACAGAGTCAGGGACAATTCCGGTGTGCTCAACGGACTTTACCCTGGACGTGACGTCTGGGGCGCCCCTGTTGTGTTCGAGGCCAGACAAAGGCAGTTAGTAGAGGGATCCCACCGAGGGAGAGCATTCGCGCCCTTGGTCCCGGTCGAACGGGACCAAGCCCTGCCTAACAAACCTTTGCGAGTGCTCGCTGATGGACGTGTCACCGGACCACGAGCCGACCCCTAACGAACGGGGCACGGACGCCCACTCGAACCACCTGTTAAAAGCTCAAACGAGACAGCCGCGTCCGCGAACCCGGTCGAGGGTGGCGCGGGGCATCTCACTCCTCATCCCTCCGACAGGGACTCGAGGGTCGTATGAAGACGGGAAGCACGACCCGTCACAAGTTAGTGACCATTCATGCATATATGAAACAAAAAAATCATCCTTGTACGGTTTCATCTTCGGCTGTCCAATATGAATGCCAGTGATTTATTAATTTCACAATGCAAATGAGCCAGGGTCCGAGCTGGTTCCTCTCTCATTGACCTTCGCTGCAATGCAGAAGGAATTGGACCTGAGGGTGGCCCTATACTTTCCCCGCAGAAGGCCCGGGGCCAACCCCGCGAACCGTCAGCGTCTGCCCGACCGACCTCTGGTCAGACAGACGCTCGGGGGCTACTGTCGGGGACGTCCCAAGGGGGTCCCCTAACCACCAAGATAAACACCCTAAAAAACGCCAAGCCTAAGAGGCTAAGGTAAACGACGGCCCAAACGAAACCTGGGCAACGCGGCCCATCACCGCCCATCACGGCCCAAAGTACCGCTCCGTCTCGACCACCGAAAGGTTCGAAGTGGCGAAACCCCACCTCCGCCTCGCTCGAGGCCAGCAGCCCCCTCGAGCAGGCTCGACCAAGATCTCCGCCTCGCTCGAGGGCCGCGACCCTCTCGAGCCCAAACTCCGCCTCGCTCGAGACCTCCTCAGCGCAAGCACACGGGCTAGCAGGCGTCATTCGGCGCCACTGTTCTGCCAACTCCCGGTCATTTCCCGACGAGGCGGGCATGCCGCGCACTGTGGCCGGCAGGGGCCACAGTTCCATCCCCTGTTTCACCTGCTCCGGTCCTTTCCCACGGCGCCACCCTCAAGGAGACATGGGGGAGCCTCGAAGAAGCGTACGGACTGCAGTCAAATGTCAGCGGAAGCTCTCCCGGCCCTTCGAAGCCGCACCAAGACACGCATGGGGACGGTCGCGACGCCGGGTGCCACGCCCCACAGGACATTCCACTGTAAGAGCCGGCTGGGTCGCGGGACCGCCTAACGCCCTCGAAGGCTACGGCATCCCCCTCGCCACTCAACGACAAAGTTGCCCGTGTTCCTTTGCCGAAATAGGACCACATTCACGATAGAACACACACACGCCCATCGCGACATTGGCATTCTGCCTCAATCACCCACTCACACAGGGACTTGGAGGCCTCGCCTCCTCTCCCGCCGAGCTTGTAGCCCCCCACTGCAAGCACCCCGGTGCAAGATAGTGTAGTGCCCAAGAGCACACCTTGCTGGACGTACGGCCCCGTGGCCGGAACCAGGATAAATCCCTTAAGTCATTGTGCTAGCTCTTGCATCAACCGGTGAGGGACGGGACACAGCGCATTCTGTTAGGCGTTGAGGTTGGTCGGCCAATCTCAGCACCGACACTACTAGTAACAATGCACGTGCAACATGTCATTCAATAGAAAATAAGACTGCATAATAGGCACTCAAAAGAATTAGAAAGATCAGCATACAAAGATCAATTCATATTAGAAAGTTCATAGCATTGGCATATCCTCATATAGCGGCGTGGCTACGTAATGCGGGCAAGTTTTTTTGGCTCGTGAAAAAATAGCTTTCAAACCGTGGAAACCCTTAAGAAAGTATTTATTGTCATTTGACGAAGTCATGAACACAATTTTTCATCACAGACCCGACTTGTGGGTCCTATGTGTGTCACAAGTTAGTGACCATTCATGCATATATGAAACAAAAAAATCATCCTTGTACGGTTTCATCTTCGGCTGTCCAATATGAATGCCAGTGATTTATTAATTTCACAATGCAAATGAGCCAGGGTCCGAGCTGGTTCCTCTCTCATTGACCTTCGCTGCAATGCAGAAGGAATTGGACCTGAGGGTGGCCCTATACTTCTTGAATAAGGAAGTAATAAGGCATTTTGTTGGCTGGCCTCTATATTTTTAGAATGCAACCTAGGGACTCAAACATTGTTATAATTCTTACCAGTAAACTGAGAGTTAGAATGCAACCTAGGGACTCAAACATTGTTATAATTCTTACCCGTAAACTGAGAGTGATTTGTGAATCAATTAGCTTATACTGCCAATATCGATGGTAAAATTTAATGATTCTTACCCTATACAATGAGTTTCAGGATAATGGTGGTAACCCAACCATTGTGTATATATATGTTGTTTGGTCAAAATTTGATTGTGGCACATGATTATTTCATGCTAATCTTATTGGTTACTTGCCCACAAAATCTCTCCTTATGAAACCGGGCGGCTCCGGCAGCCGGCCACGGTGTCCACGTAAGTAAAAAATAAATTTCACCGATAGATCAAGAATCTACGGCGTTCGTGATTGGTGAACATCTTCCACTCATCCAGTCAAAAATATCTTGACACAAGAATTCAGACCCAATAGCTGGACACCACACGTCGTGTTTTTGCTGGTTTGAAGACTCTGGACTCCTCCGGCCTCATCTTCTCCTACTCCCGTTAGTCTTCTTTGGGGGCGTTCTTCTCTGCTCGCCTCATCCTCACCGCCTCCCCTTGAAGCACGAGCGGAGCAGAGATGCAGGTGGTCGTCTTGCTGCTCGCTGCTCATGGCGGTGCTTGGCTGGGCGGCGACGCAGGCGACAGGACACGGTTCGCCTCGGCTTACGCGAGCAGCTGTAAGCGGCAGCGGCCAACTTGGCTCTTGGTGAGGGCGGCGACGGCCTGCTGCTCGTGGAGGCACTCCGCTGGAGGTGGGCCTTGGCTGCGTCGGAACATGTACGGAAGAGAAGATGGTGACCTTGGCCCATCCGGCTGTGGAACGAGTGGATAAAAGGGCCCGAGTGCACTGCTGCTCCTCCCTCTCGGCAGTGCCTGTGTCCCTTCCATGGTACACTCTCCTCTGCTTCATCCCTCATCCCTCATCAATTTCTCCCTTTCAATCATTTGTTTCCTCATACATATTACTTTTTTCATTTCTTTGTTTTCTTTGTCTTCAGTTTAGATTGCTGCTTCCATGACCCTCGGGCTTGAATTCCTAGCTTCTCCGTGTGCGGTTTCTTGTTCTAATATTGTTTCTTCATGACATTTTTGCAGCTCCTTTGGTGGCTTGCGTATGGGTGGAATCCCAGTCAGATCCAATGGCTGGGTCGTTGAGGATGTCGTGCGCCATCCTCGAGCCCACGGACGTCGGTAGTGAGGCGTGCGGCAGTGCACATGGCCTCGGCCTGCGCTGGCTGTGGGATAATAACAAGGCACCCGTAAGATCTAGATGGCACTGTACCCAACATCACCATGCCTCCAATGTGTTTGATGAAATGCCGGTAAGATATATTTCAATTAGCACAAAACCTGAATAACTCTAATGTTGACTTTATGATTCTGACGTGTGATAACTAGATGCCAATTTGTATTGGTAAAGTTATATCTTATACCTGCATTCATTATCTTATATAATGAATTATTGCCTAATAGGATACCAGCACTACTAATGTTTGCAGAGCCACCACCCTTACAAGCCTATACAATGGTTTGGCAAACCAAGTGAGAGTGGACTATATCATAAATAGGATAGCTGTCATTTTGTTTATTGTATATAATTTCTTTGTTCTGGAAAGGGTAGCTGTTGATACTGTGTAATGTTAATTATATCCTAGCCGACCTTGTGATTGGACCAAGTTTAATCATTTTAGTTTTTTTTCTAGGCGCATTCTAGAGCTGTGCCCTCACTGTAGTTACTTTTTTTCCTGCCCTCATCTGTGTCACTACAATAGCTACTGCAACCTGATGTTGCTTGCCTTATGTTTTTTATTACTCCATGTGGTCACTGATAACAGTACAGTCCTTTGTTGAGTGGAAATAGTCAAATGCAAGTGTCTTGCTTTGATTTCCTTTGGGTCCTTTGTTAAGTGGAAATAGTCAAAAAGAATTACCCTGCTTTAGAATAACTCGCAGCACGGCAACAGAGGCATCGGCATGAATCAGCTAGGCAGGGGGCAAGCCAGCAGCAGCAGCAATTGATGCAAGCAGGAGGGCGCTGGGCAGGTTGGCAAGAGGTATTTCTATTCATCCCTTTTTAATTAGTTGCTTTTTCCTACAATTTTTGGTAATTTGGCAACACTTGTGGAGCGATTTTGAATTTTCCTGATCCGCGTTTCACGGACCGGGCGATTCCGGGGCGACAGCCACAGTCTCCGGCTCTCGTCGGCACCTCGCCGGCGGGATTCGCCGGGTCTAGCTGAGGCCTCGTACTGCGCATTGGGAAGAAGGCCTGGCGCGCATCAGCTTCAGGAATCCGTCGGGTCTCCCATGGCGCTGCTTTGATGGACGAGGACTGGACGCCGGTGGTGCCGCTGTTGGGTAACGATGGATGCTACGCTAGCACACACAAAACTCGTTCACCCATAAAAGGAACAGCAGCAGTTATAGATCACAGATTGTTACCACTAGACGCGCAGTTGCAGCGGAAGCCGTCTCGATGTAGACGAACACGTCGAAGTGGCAGTGCAGTGCAGTTGCTTACGTCCGTCTGGTCCTGCACGTGCGGTTCGTCCTTGTGCTCCAAGCGCAGCACCTCCGAGGTATCCACACGTACGAGGATTGAAACGTCGCGCACCGGACTGCTAGGTCCGCGAGCACGATGGGGAGAAAAGCAACTATTGCTTGGAAGTCGTATCTTTCTCAGGAGGGGTTTGGTCTCTATTTATTTGGATGAAATTCTCCACACCATGTTCCATTAGCAATATGGGACTAATAAATAAAGCACCCCTTCCCCTGGTAATGGGCTTCACAACATTTGTGGCCCATTAAGACTAGTGGATCGAATCCAGTTGTCTCTTGGGCATATTCCCAACAATCTCCCACTTGCACTAGAGACAATCTCATAAGCAAGTTTTCAGTGTTCCAAACCTCTTAAGTGTGTGACCCTATGGGTTCACGTACACATAGACATGGTTCGAGTACTCCTACTCGTTCCAATAGTTGATAGCGGCCTCTAGCAAGACGTGTCAACTCCCATGAATACGTAAAGATCATATCAGACGAACCACCACAACATCACGTACAAGCTATTCCCTTTGCCTCACGATATTTGGTCTAACTCCAAGTAAGACCTCCCTTTCTCGAATCTGTGAGTCGGATCCTTCAAGAGGTTAACACTTAACCTAGCACGGCCATGCATTTCTTGATCCGATCACTCGAGGGGCCCAGAGATATCTCTCTCGTATAGAGAGGGGCAAATCCCATCTTGATTGACCATGCCTCACAGCATGCTTCTTGACAAACCCGAAAACCACCTTTATAACTACCCAGTTACGGTGCAGCGTTTGGTAGTCCCTAAGTAGGTCAATTCACATCTTGAGTACATACGACAATCTCAGGTCTAAGGACAAAACATACGCGTTGTGAAGAAGAGATAAACAAGTCTCAAACTGGGTCAGTCCAGCCCCATGTCATACATGTGCCCACATTATTAGTTTGACATCTCCATGTCCATGACTTGTGAAACATAGTCATCAACTAATACATGTGCTAATCAAATTAGGGACAATCCTTTTGAATAACCATACAAGTATTGAGTTTCACAGACAATTCACATAATTGCTAATCATATACAAGTTGCCTTTCATGGATATTCAATAAATAAACAATATGTCATAGATACAAAACATTGTCCACTCACACTGGAGCTAATCTAAATGATATCTAATACCCATAGCTCTCGTGTGTGATTCATGTTTAGGCCGTGGAAGAGCCTTTGTCAAAGGATCAGCAATATTCAAATCCGTATGTATTTTGCATATCTTTATCTCACCACGTCTAACGAACTCTCGAATGAGGTGAAACTTCCGCAGTACATGTTTGTTTTTCTGGTGATTCCTCGGCTCCTTAGCCTGTGCAATTGCCCCATTGTTGTCACAGTAGAGTTCCAATGGGCTAGATGCATTGGGAAACACACCAAGCTCAATGAGAAACTTCCTCATCCAAACACCTTCCTTCGCCGCTTCCGAAGCTGCGATGTACTCTGCTTCCGTTGTAGAATCAGCCACAGTATCTTGCTTAGAACTTTTCCAGCTTACAGCACCACCGTTTATTGTGAACACAAATCCTGATTGCGACTTTGAATCGTCTGGATCAGTTTGGAAACTAGCATCAGTGTAACCCTTTACAATGAGCTCTTCCTCACCTCCATAGACTAGGAACACATCTTTAGTCCTTCTAAAGTACTTAAGAATGTTTTTCACCGCTGTCCAGTGACTTTCACCTGGATTAGTCTGGTGTCTGCTCGTAACACTTAGAGCATATGAGACATCTGGACGAGTACTTATCATGGCGTACATGATGGATCCAATTGCTGAAGCATAAGGAACCTTACTCATGCGCTCCCGCTCATCAGTCGTCGTAGGACACTGAGTCTTGCTGAGGTGTATGCCATGTGACATAGGCAAGAACCCTTTCTTGGACTGTTCCATGCTGAACCGATTCAGCACCTTGTCAATATAAGTATCTTGACTTAATCCTATAAGCCTCCTTGATCTATCCCTATAGATCCTTATGCCCAGAATGTATGCAGCTTCCCCTAAGTCCTTCATAGAAAAACTATTTTTCAGCGAAGTCTTAACGGATTCTAGCATAGGAATATCATTCCCAATCAACAATATGTCATCCACATACAAGATTAGAAATACAACAGAGCTCCCACTTTCCTTCTTGTAAACACAAGCCTCTTCTTCATTCTGCCGGAAGTCAAACCCTTTGACTACCTCATCAAAACGAAGGTTCCAACTCCGAGATGCTTGCTTTAATCCATAGATTGATTTCTGAAGCTTGCAAATTTTTTCAGCATTAGTTGGATTGACAAAACCTTCTGGTTGTATCATGTATACATCCTCCTCTAGGTTCCCATTGAGGAAAGCTGTTTTGACATCCATTTGCCATATCTCATAATCGAAATACGCAGCTATTGCTAGAATGATCCGGATAGATTTAAGCATCGCTACTGGAGAGAATGTCTCGTCGTAGTCAACTCCTTGAACTTGTCGAAAACCTTTTGCAACAAGTCGTGCTTTATAGACGTTAACATTTCCGTCTACATCTCTCTTTCTCTTAAAGATCCATTTGCACTCGATGGGTCTCACACCATCAGGCGGGTCAACTAAGTTCCAAACTTGATTTTGCCCCATGGAATCTATCTCGGATCTCATGGCACTTTGCCATTTCTCGGAATCTGGGTCCATCATAGCTTCCGCATAGGTCCTAGGCTCATCATTGTCCATCAACAATATGTCGCGCTCTCCCGTAACTAGGAGATTCATTTTCTGTGTAGCGCGACGTGGCCTTTCCGACCTTCGTGGTTGTGGCGGTTCTTCTCTTACCACAGGTGCCTCAACTCGTTCTGCTACATCAGCATCACTCGTAAAGTCTTGCCTCATAGGCTCATCTCGAATTTCTTCAAGATACACCTTCTGTCTACTTTTCTCGCTGTTGAGAAACTCTTTCTCCAAGAAAACACCGTTCCTAGCGACAAACACTTTGCCCTCTGATCGGTTGTAGAAATAATATCCAATTGTTTCCTTTGGATATCCCACGAATATGCACTTGTCCGATTTTGGTGTAAGCTTGTCCGACTGAAGTCGCTTGACATATGCATCACAACTCCAAATTTTCAGAAAAGACAAACTGGGAGTCTTGCCAGTCCATATCTCATATGGTGTCTTCTCCACGGACTTAGATGGTACCCTATTTAGTGTGAAAGCTGCTGTTTCTAGAGCGTAACCCCAAAATGATAACGGTAGATCTGACTGGCTCATCATTGATCGCACCATGTCTAACAAGGTTCGATTACGTCGCTCGGACACACCGTTCCTCTGAGGTGTTCCAGGTGGCGTTAGCTGTGGAACAATTCCGCAACTCTTTAGATGAGTGCTAAACTCGTGGCTCAAATATTCGCCTCCACGATCTGATCGCAAGGCTTTAATTTTCTTACCACGCTGATTTTCAACTTCATTCTGAAACTCTTTGAACTTTTCAAAAGTCTCTGACTTGTGCTTCATTAAGTAGACATAGCCATATCTACTAAAATCATCAGTGAAAGTTATGAAGTACTGAAATCCACCTCGAGCTGTCGTGCTCATTGGTCCACATACATCAGTATGTATGAGTTCCAACAAGTCTTGCGCCCTCTCAGGAAAACCTGTGAAAGGTGCCTTGGTCATCTTGCCTAGCAAACAAGCTTCGCACGTCTCGTATGATTCAAAATCTCCAACTAATCTTAAAGAGTTGCAATCATTACTCGATGAATGCAGGGTCTTTAGAGTGAGGATTCAGAAAGCTATCCAGGAGGGACATCTAAAATTTGACAACAAGATGAAACTAGACAGTAACCCATTCCCTCAAAATATGATTGGGTTTTCAGTCAACATGGTGAATGCTGTTAAGCCTGAAGAAAAAGGAAAGATGAAAGTTTTAACTTCATAAAAGGCAAAACAAAATGGCTCAGTTGATCCCGCTCGGCAAATCACGATTGAGCAAATTCACAAGAAAGAACCTCGTTCCTTGAACAGTCGGTCTGAAATTGGGGAATCTTCCAAACCAAGAGTTACTACACGTATTCTCCTCAATAAATGGCAGCGTCAGCAAGAAAAATAGCGCTATCAGAAACGATGTGTTGCAAAATCAATTCGGTCTGAAGCCCAAAAATCAGGGGTACATGTACTCCTCTCCTTTCCCAGAATGGTACCAAAGAGTGTCATTGCCTAACAGAGTCAAGGTTCCTACAGAATTCACTAAATTCTCAGGGCAAGATGATACTAGCACTGTGGAGCATATAGCTAGATACTTGATGCAGCTTGGAGAAGCCTCCGCAGATGAAGCCTTTAGAATCAGATACTTTCCTTTGTCCTTGACAGGTCCAGCATTTACATGGTTTGCTACTTTGCCTGCTCAATCAATTTGTACTTGGAAGGATCTGGAGCAGAAGTTCCATGCTCATTACTATACTGGCAGCACTGAGAAAAAGTTGGTTGATTTAACTAGCTTGAGGCAGAGAAATAATGAAACACCTACAGAATTCCTCAGGAGATTTAGGGAAACAAAAAGCATGTGCTTTTCTCTGAACATACCTGATGATCAATTGGCTGGTATGGCTGTAGCTGGGATGCTGCCTGCAATTCGTGAAAAGTTATTCGGGATGGAGTTTGAAGATCTGGGTCAGTTGTCACAAAAATTGGCATTGATGAGTAACCAAGCATATGGTTTCAAGAAAGATGGCAGATTTGCCAAACACAATGATGTAGCTGACATTTATAATCAATTCCTTGAAAGAGCAGACCAAGGAGATGAGTATGAAGACAATGAAGAAATAGCTGCAGCAGAGATAATATGGGGCAAAGAGCCAGTTACAGTGAATCAGAAATGGATCAAACAAACCAAGGGCACATATGATTTTGATGTGACTAAGGCAGACAAATTGTTTGATTTTCTTGTGAAAGAAGGCCGAATCAAATTACCAGAGGGGCACTCTATGCTTCGGCCTGATGGTGTGAGAGATAAGAAATATTGCGGATTCCATGATAGAAATTCTCATTCCATCAATGAATGCAGGGTCTTTAGAGTGAGGATTCAGAAAGCTATCCAGGAGGGACATCTAAAATTTGACAACAAGATGAAACTAGACAGTAACCCATTCCCTCAAAATATGATTGGGTTTTCAGTCAACATGGTGAATGCTGTTAAGCCTGAAGAAAAAGGAAAGATGAAAGTTTTGACTTCACAAAAGGCAAAACAAAATGGCTCAGTTGATCCCGCTCGGCAAATCACGATTGAGCAAATTCACAAGAAAGAACCTCGTTCCTTGAACAGTCGGTCTGAAATTGGAGAATCTTCCAAACCAAGAGTTACTACACGTATTCTCCTCAATAAATGGCAGCGTCAGCAAGAAAAGAGCGCTATTAGAGGCGAAAATATGAAGAGGAGAAAAGAAGACACGAAGAAGAAATGTATAGGGAAGAGCAAGAAGAGTACGTTCGGGAACAAGAGCGCGCACATTGGGGGTGTGCATTTTTCAGACACTGCTGGAATGAGGGTTTAAAGCTTCCCACATGGAACAATTGTCCTGAATGCAATGATAGACGTGATGAATACAGGCAGGATACTGTCAATCGTCGATCTGTCCATGAAAGAATTGGCAGGATACATCCCAGTGATAATCGGCGTTTTGAGACATATGAGAATGATAATCAAACGAGGAAGAGGTATGCTGACCACAGATGGATTGATCATGAAGAGGAAGATGATCATGGTTATGTATGGCAAAAAGGACAGTGGTGCCCACCTGGTTTGAGGAAGAGTCAAAAGAGAAGAGTGCAACGCCTAAGAAATCAAGAACTAAAGCAAGCAGGAACTAGGATAAAATCAATATGGCGCCCAAAAGACAAACCTGATGAACATGGTCCTGCGGCTCCCACATGCATGGTATGTTTCTTGCCGAATGAATTTATAGCTCCGGCTAATCAAATTGTACAGGAGGAAATATTGCCAGAGATAGATGAAGCCGAGCAATTGGGGTTAATGGCACAATTAATGCTGGAGAAAAGCTATTTTCGATAAACCAGCTTAGAATCGCCACATGAAGCCACTGTACTTGAGGGGATTTGTCAATGGGAAGCCATTAACTAAGATGTTTGTTGATAGTGGAGCTGCTGTCAATGTGATGCCATACACTCCATTCAGAAAGCTTGGCATGGGCCCTGGAGATTTGACACCAACAAGCATAGTTTTGAATGATTTTGCTGGAAATCCTTCAGACTAAAGGATGCGTGCATGTGGATTTGATGATTGGGTCTAAAACTCTGCTTACAACCTTCTTTGTTATAGAGGGCAAAGGATCATATAGTTTGCTGCTTGGAAGGGATTGGATACATGCAAATTGCTGCATTCCATCTACCATGCATCATCAGCTTATTCAGTGGATAGATGATGAAGTGGAAATTGTCCAAGCAGATGATTCAATAAGCGTGGCTAACGTGGAACCAGCTTTTTGGGGAGTATCAAGATATAGATTGCTTTTTAGGCAAAGATTGGTGAGAAGGTCCTGTTGAACCAGTCAGCGGTGATCAAAAGCCGATCAAAGCAGTCGGCTCTCATAGTAATTTTTAATGGAGAATCCAATTGATGGGACTGACGGGAAGTTAGGACGTGGATTTGTGTCGGCTGATAAGCTAGAAGAAGTGGACATTGGAGATGGTGACAAACCAAGGCATACTGGCAGCACTGAGAAAAAGTTGGTTGATTTAACTAGCTTGAGGCAGAGAAATAATGAAACACCTACAGAATTCCTCAGGAGATTTAGGGTAACAAAAAGCATGTACTTTTCTCTGAACATACCTGATGATCAACTGGCTGGTATGGCTGTAGCTGGGATGCTGCCTGCAATTCGTGAAAAGTTATTCGGGATGGAGTTTGAAGATCTGGGTCAGTCGAGTCAAGTATCTAGCCGTATTCGGCAGTCCCTCAATGAGTGAAAACGTGTTCGTAACTTTGTTTTAAATAATGAATGCTTCTAGCCTTCCACGTTTAGAGTATATCATGCGGTGGATCGATCTATTCTTGGTTGGTGGCGTGATTTTAAACAAGTCGTATCATGCGGTGGATTAACTTGTTTGATTCTACGCCTGACGGGTTCGAGGGTATCTAGACATGCGGTAGACTAGTGCTTTTAGACCTATGCATTCTTGTTTATTAGAGATTTACAATCGTGCTTTCACCCTTTTATCTCAGCCGCGATGTAGCATCCACTTAGATGTACTA